>JAKTRA010000004.1:0-578603 GCA_030579495.1 Pichia heedii | reverse complement strand
TTTTTCTTACTGAATTTTTTCATCCAATTGAGTAAACTTTGATGAGAAGATGCTTGATGAAATCAGCTAGTAGATTTGAGTCGTTGGTACATGAACAACTTTTTAGAGATTTATTTCTAGGATCGGATGGTTTGTTGCTAAATTATGATGAAGAAGATTTGAATGGTTTGGTCTAAGGTATCTTGTGGTTTGACTATAAAAGGTATGAAGTATACAATCGGGATATCAATTGCTATAAAGAAGATGTATCATCATTTCAACAATTTTTTTGAAAAAAACAACAACAGTAAAAACCATTTCAAAAAATTCACAAGTCACGTGATCTAGCTTATATTACGTAATTGATTTACAATTTTTGTAAATTTTGTAAATTTTGTAAATTTTATAATTTTTATAAAAAAATTCCGAAAAAACCGAAAAGACTATTGAAATCAAAAAATTGCGAAATTTCCGAAAATTGTCAAAATTCCGAAAATTGCGAAAATTGTTAAAATTCCGAATTTTCCGAAGAGTCAAACATCCATACTAAAAATGTATGGGTGAAACCTGAAAATCGCTTTTCCAATTTTTTTGAAATTTTTTGTAAAAAATTGCGGTCGCTAGGTCCAACGGTGTATATATATATATATGTTAGAAAGAAAAAAAAGAAACAAAAAAGAAACAAAAAAGAAAAAGACGCGACGGTCGCGACTTTTTTTATTTTTTATTTTTTCATTTTTTTCATTTTCATTTTCTTGTGAATCTGTTAATTTCGACATTAAATGATAAAATAATGGTTGATATTGAATGAATCTTTTAAATAATTTGAACTTGTCTGTTTTTTTCTTTTTTTTTTTCTTTTTTTATTCTGTTACTTACTCTCCATTGAATAAGTTGGAATGATGTTTAAACAAGCTTCAATTAGACATTTTGCATCCACTACATTGGCTGCATCTTCTACATCAACAACATCTTCAACAACTTCTTCAGGTCCAAATTCTTTATATGCATTTAAAAGACAACTTGATGAATATATTTATTTTAAAAATTTATCTTCAACTTGGGCACCTTATGTTTATCGTAAAAGAAATGCTGATTATTTAATTTCTCTTAATGCTGTTGATAAAAAAAATCATCCAATAATACCACGTGAATATCCTGGTATACCTTCAAAGAAAAAATTAACAAAATTTATTTCTTTATTAGTTTCACCAGAAGAAATTAAAAATTTACGTATTTCATTAGATGAATTATTTAAAATTAGAGTTTCTAAAATTAAAAATCAAAAAAATAATAAATATCTTGAACCAAGTATAATTAATCAATATTTATATAAATGTTTCCAATTAGATTATAAATTATATTCAGAAAGTTTAGTTTGGTTAGATCAAATCAATGAAAAAGATTCTGTTTGGAGTGTTAAAAATACTGAAGCAGTTGCATTTATTCAATCTTTAATTATTAAATTTAATTATCCTTTAAATAATGAAATTAATTTTGATAAATTTAATTTAAAATTAAAACATTGGATAAATAAGGCAAATTTAAATAAAGAACATTCAATTTTATTTAATGCATCTTCAATTATTGCATCAGTTTATTCAAATTCTTTGAATTCAAATCAAACTTCTTTACAAAATTTAGATAATTTAACAAAGGAAAAAGTATATAATTTCAATCCTGAAAATGAGTATTTACATTATGATCATGCATATTCAATTATTTCAGCTTTAAAAGATGCAGCTGAATTTTCTAAAAATGAAGAACTTTTATTATTAGTTAAAAGATGGGAATCATTCCTTAAATCTGTTGAATCAATTAAAGGTGAAATTAAAAGTTCTTATGAATTATTTCTTGAACATCCAACTATAATTGTTAGAAATGAAAATTCTAAACAAGAAACTACTAGTGAATAAAGTTTTTCAATAATAATAATATGATATAATTAATATATGATTATCTATATTATCATCTATAATATTGTATAACTGTAAATAGAAAATGAGTATAATTAAATAATAGAAGCAATATCGACGCATCGTCCTCACACACAGATCAATTTTTTTTTTTTTTTTAACATTATTTATTTCATTTGATGAATAATTTGTTATGTATTTATTGATATATCATATATTGATATAACATATACTAAATATATCAACCCTCTTCTCTTTGTTTTCTTTCTCTCTCTACCACCCTCCCCACCCCGTTTCCCCCATTGATAGAATAATACTATAGATAATAATCTCACCATGTCGAATTTTTCTCAAGGTGTAACTAATATTCAAAATAATATGCATAATATATTTGGTGGTTTAACTAGGCGTAAAAATAAAAATGATAATAATAATGATAATAATAATGATAATGATAATGATAGTATGAATTCTAATTATCGTCAAGATTTAATGGAAGATGATGATGAATATGATGATGATCTTAATAAATCCAAAAAGAAGGAGAAATCTAGAAGGCCAAAGGAGACAGCATTTACACAACAAAAATTAAAGGCTATTCATCCAATTTTAACAGCAAAGGCAATTGTACCATTATTTTTATGTTTAGCAATAATTTTCATTCCAATTGGTGCATCAATGTTACATACTAGTAATAAAATTGAAGATTTTATGATTGATTATTCACATTGTTCAGAATTAGCAAATTCAAATACTTGGACAGATATACCATTAAAATATTATACACATCATTTTAAATCATCAATTAATAATAATCCTAAATGGAAATTATCAATTAATGAATCAGAAATTTGGGAAAATTATCCAGAAGAAAGAAATATTTGTCAAATTCAATTTGAAATACCAAATGAAATAAAATCTCCAATTTTATTTTATTATAAATTAACATCATTTCATGCAAATCATCGTCAATATGTTAAATCATTTAGTGAAGATCAACTTAATGGTAAAGCAGCAAGTGTTAAAACTATTAAAGATACTGTTGGACAAAATTGTCAACCATTATCAGTTGATGATAATGGTAAAATAATTTATCCATGTGGATTAATTGCTAATTCTTTATTTAATGATACATTTGAATCAACATTAATATCAGTTAATAATTCAAATACTAATAATTATATTTTAACAGATGAAAGAATTGCTTGGTCAACTAATAAAAATAGATTTAAAAAGACTAAATATAATCCAAATGATATAGTACCACCACCAAATTGGATTAAAATGTTTCCAAATGGATATAATGAAACAAATATACCAGATATTAGTAAATGGCCACAATTTCAAAATTGGATGGCACCAGCTGCATTAGCTGATTTTTCAAATTTAGTATTAAGAAATGATAATGAAAATTTAAATAAAGGTATTTATCAAATTAATATTGGATTACATTTCCCAACTACTGAATATAATGGAGGTAAATTTATTTATATTACAACATCTAGTTCAATTGGTGGTAGAAATGCATTTTTAGGAGTTGCATGGTTAATTGGAGGTATTATTTGTATTGCATTTGTTATATTAACTATTATTGGAGTTTTAATTAAAGGTAGGAAAGCAGGAGATACTAATTTATTATCATGGAATCGATCTGAAGAATGAAGAATGAAGAATGGAGAAGAGAAAAAAAAAAGCAACAATATTAAGAAAATAAAAGAATGATAGAAAAAAAAACGTTTCGGTGATAACTCTAAAATAACAATTAATTTATCGTGTGTTTGTCTTATTGTCTTATATGTATTGTCTTATTATGTATTGTCTTATTATGTATTGTCTTATTAAATAATATATAATATAGCAAATAATATATTTTGTCAACAGTTTTTTTTTTCCTCATTATTTCCTCATTATTTCCTCAATGAAGTATATAGATATGTCTATGTGTGCATATATATATGTGTATATATATGTGTATATAGATTGATTATCTGATGGTGTCTCCTTTTTTTTTTTTTAATTTAATTTATTTAATTTTTTTAATTTTTTTTAATTTTTTTATTTTTCAGTCATCATGTTATGCCAGATTCATTTTGATTGTTCATTTTGATTGTTCATTTTGATTGTTCAATTTAATTGTTCGTTGTGATTGTTCGTTGTGATTGTTCGTTTTATTTCTCTTGTTTTAATATATTCGTTTTTTTTTCTTTCTTTTTTTCTTTGATGTTAATATGTATTAAATTAGTTAATATCAAATTATGTTCTTAATTGTTATATATATGTTATTCCACTTCTTCTTCTTTCTTTTCTTTTCTTCTCTTTTCTTTTCTTGTCTTTGCTTCTTCCTTACTTTATCCTTTTCTTTTTCTTTCTCTGTAATTCCTCATAATTATATATCCGGGAATGGACTCTCCTCATCACGAACATACTGCAACTCCAAAACAGGTTCAAATTAATCAATTGAACCCAATTAATCATCTAAGTAATAATACTCCTTCATCACATGTCTTATCACAACAAGCTCAAATTCAAGCTCAGATTCAGGCTCAGATTCAGGCACAAGCTCAAATGCAAGCTCACGTTCAAGCTCAAGCCCAAGCTCAAGCCCAAGCTCAAGCCCATGCCCAAGCTCAAGCACAACAAGCTCACGTTCATCAAATTGGTTATCAACCCTATCCACCCCATGTTGGTTTCCCAGTTTATTACTCATCATCTACTTCTCCTTCTCAACAACAACAACAACAACAACATCAAATTCAAGCCTTTTATCCTCCGGGTTCAATAAATTCACTACCGATATCTCATTATAATGAAATAATCCCTAATATCAATAATATCAATAATATCAATAATATCAATAATATCAATAATAATAATAATAATAATAATAATAATAATAATAAAGCTACTAATAATACTAATACTAATACAAATAATACAAATAATACAAATAATACAATTAATAATAAACAACAAAATCTATCAATTGATAACCAATCATCTAAACTTCGCCGAGGTCCTTGGTCACCTGATGAAGATAGATATTTGTTAGAATTAGTTTCAATGTTTGGTGGTGAAAATAATTTAAATTGGGTTAAAATCTCTCAAATGTTAGAATCTAGAACTGCTAAGCAAGCACGTGAAAGATATCATCAAAATTTAAAACCTTCATTAAATAGAACTCCAATAACTCCTGAAGAAGGTAAATTAATTGAAGATTTAGTTGAAAAATATGGTAAACGATGGGCTGAAATAGCTCGTCATTTAAATGGTAGAAGTGATAATGCAATAAAAAATTGGTGGAATGGTGGTGCTAATAGAAGGAAAAGATTATCTGATAAAAAAAACATTGATAATAAATCTAATGATAAATCAAATGATAAATCAAATGATAAATCAAATGATAAATCAAATGATAAATCTAATGATAAATCTATCAATAAATCATTTGATGATTCTGAGAATGA
This sequence comes from Pichia heedii, assembly GCA_030579495.1. Lineage (NCBI taxonomy): Eukaryota > Fungi > Ascomycota > Pichiomycetes > Pichiales > Pichiaceae > Pichia > Pichia heedii. The sequence goes on along the minus strand of JAKTRA010000004.1, from coordinate 573,244 downwards.
TAATAACAATAATAATAATAAAACCACTAAACCTCAACAACTTCAACCAATTCAAATGAAATCTAGGAGTGCATCTATTGATTCTAAATTACCTCCTTTACAAACTTTACAACAAGATAACACTTCAAAACACAGTCAACTATCATCTAATTCTCTTTCCAATATTTCACCTTCGTTATCTTCATCAGTAACAACAGGTTTAGGTGTTGCAAATAGTTTATCATCAATAAGTAACAACAACAACAACAACAACAACAACAACAATAGTAACTACATTTATGCAAATGATTTATCTTTAAGGAAAAGAAAGATTCAAGAAGATCCGTATTCTAAAAGAAGACATTCAGCTGCATCAATTGGTTCAATTGGTTCAAATAATTCTACAAATTTTGCATTAAATCATTACCATTCATTGAATTCTCAAATTCCAAGTTCATTAAATGGTATAACATCATTTACATCAACTAATAGTAATAATATATCTCCTCGTTTAAATAGTAATCCAATGAGTCCACCTTTAAGTTCAAATATGGAATTATTAACTAGTTCTCCACGTATTCGTGGTAGAAGTTCAAGAACTTCTTCAATTGGTAGTAATGAATTACTTGATAGTTCAATTATTGGTGATAGAGAAAATAGTACAAGTCGTCATAATTCAATTTGGGGTTTACAAACTACTAATAGTCATGGTAGTGTTGGTAGTATTGCATCAAATGTTAATTTAGCTCTTCGTCGTGGAAGTTTAGGATTTGTTAATAATAATAGTAGGCGTGGTAGTTTAGGTGGTAGATTAAGTATTACAAGTTTAAGTCAATATTCAGTTTCTCAACCAAATTCAAATAATAATACTATTAATTCTAATAATATTAATTCTAATAATCAACCTATATACCCACAACCACCTTCAATTTTAGTAACTACTAGTTCTAATTATTTAAATGAAGAAAGTTTGAAAAAAGATATTTTTAAGAAAGGTTTTAATTTATCAAATGCTCAAACTGATCTTTCAAATAGTAAAAAAACATCTGAAGGTCCAAAGGGAGAAATGAAATATAAATCAGAATATAAGACAGAATCTGAATTAGATAATGAAGATTATACAATGTCTGATGATGTAGATGATAAAGATAAAGATCAAGATAAAGATCAAGATAAAGATCAAGGGAATGAAGAAGAAGAAAGAAAAGAAGATAAAATTGATATTGATACTAATACAGATACGGATAATGATAATCTTGAACAAAATAATAAATCTGTTGATCAAAATATCATTGAAAGTTCATCAAATAATTTAAATAGTGATGGGAATGAACTGAAAATGAAAATGAAAATGAGTATAAGTTCTTTAGTTTCATGAAAGTTTCATAGTATTTATTCTATTTATGTGTATGATTTAGTAAAACAATAATAAATTCAACAACACAGCAAAAATATAGATGATTCTTTTTTTTTTTTTTTTTTTTTTTCTCCCCATCTCCACGAATTGATAAGTAGTGGAACATGTTTATTGATGAGTAACTTTCCTGTATCTAATTTATCATTGTTTTCATCATCTTTTTTTTTCTCTTCATATATACCTTTATTTGATTAGAGCAAATGATCTAGAAATGAGGGAAAATATAAAGCAAATATTGAATCTTCTTCAATTAAATAATTCTAAGAATCCTAATGCAATAAATACTTCAAATTCTAAGATTTCTAAAACTGAAACCAATAAGGATAATGGGAAATTATTTTTAGAAGATAATGATAATATTATTAAAGATTTGGAGAAATTAGATGTAAATGTTTTACTAAATGCATTACGGAAAGTTTCTACATTGATAAATGATGTAGAATTTAATTTATCAAATAGTCATAATAAGAATGAATATGGAATTTTACATTCAGATGAAATCAAATATCTTATTGAGAAAAGAAATGAATTAATTGGTGTAATACCTAATGATAACTTATCATTATATATCGATGGAAATACTGAATCTTATGATGATTGTAATGAAACTGTACTTTCTTCAATACGATCAACAACTAGTAATGGAAATACAAATTCAGATAATTTAACGACTCAATCGTCAATATCGGATTCAAAGATAACAGAATTGAAAGTAGATTCAGAAGTGGATCCAAATAATAATTTAGAAAAGAATGTCAAGAATAATTCTAGAATAGATTCAAGAATAGAGTCAAAAGTTAATTCAAAGATAGACTCGAAAATAGATTGCAAAATAGAGTCTAGTAATAATAATAAAATTTCAGATAAATCATCAGATAAAGCATCTGAATTAAATAATTCTAATATTAAAATTGAAAACAATCCAATTAGTGTACGTGGACGTGGTAGAGGACGTCCGCAAGGTTCATTTAAATTAAAAATTGGATCCACCAGTTCTAAAAATCATGTTACATCAGAATCCAATAATAATTCCAATACAAAATCAGAGAAAATCAAATTAGAAGTAGATTGTAAACCATCTATTTCATTATCGTTATCGTTATCACCGACAACTTCACCAAAATCTACGAAAAACTCGTCACCTTTACAATCACAATCACAATCACAATCACAATCACCACAAGGTATATCAATATCTGAATCATCTAAAAAGAAAATACCAGAAGTATCATCATCAAATATATCATCTAGATCATCAATTAATTCACAAAATTTGACATTGAAAACAATACCGAAATCTAAAGTTACATCAACTTCATTATCTACATCGAATAATACTAATACTACTAATAATAATAATACTAATAATAATAAAATGAAAACAGCAGCATCTAAATATGGATATCCTAATCCACCACCATTATCATCATATAATGGTAAGATTGGAAGATCATTTTATATATCATCATTTAATCCATCAACACCAATATTACCTAATTCTCAAGTTGCATATTGTGCAGGTAAACATTCAGATTCAGGTAGATATAATGGAGAACAATCTGAATGGATATTATGTAGAGTTTTGAAAATATTAAGTGAGACTAGATTTGAAATTCAAGATCCAGAACCTGATGATTTACATCCACATGGACAAATCTTTCGTGCAAATTATAAAGAAATAATATTAGTTCCATTACATTTAATTAATAGTTCATCTAAATTAAAAGAATATAAAATAGGTACTAAAGTATTGGCCAAATATCCAGAAACTACAACATTCTATCCAGCAGAAGTTATGGAAAGTAAAAATGGTAAATGTATGTTAAGATTTGAAGGTGAAGAAGAAGTTGGTAAATTAACACCTGTTGATCGTGTCTTTGTACTTCCATGGCCAAAATGATATATAATATGTATATAAATAATACATACATACATATACATACATACATTCCCCCCCTCCTTTCCTCTTCCCTCCATATGCAGACCGACGCGTCGCACCATTTTTTTCAATTTTTTCAATTTTTTCAAAAAATGGAAACTCGAAAATTAATGAAAGTGGTGAAAAGTAGTAGAAGAAAGTAGAAAGTAGTAGAAGTAGAAGAAAGTAGTAGAAGAAAGTAGAAGTGCTAGTAATATTTATCTATAGTTCATAACAGTAATAACAATGTTAACAACTTCATTGGCTATTATAGGATCGATCAATAGATCTATAACTATCTCCTTATGTAATTCTACATTGGGGAAAATTGGTCAACAAATAAGATATGCTCATAAAAAAGTTGTTAGTTCTAAAACTCATATGCAAGATTCACCTGGTAAAAGACTTGGTGCTAAGAAATATGAAGGTCATGAAGTTAAAATCGGTCAAATCTTATATCGTCAACGTGGTACTAAATGGTATCCTGGTGTAAATGTTGGAATTGGTAAAGATCATACATTATTTGCTTTACAACCTGGATTTGTTAGATATTATCTTGATCCTTTCCATCCAAAGAGAAAATTTATTGGTGTTGCATTGAAAAAAGATGATAAATTACCTTATCCTCATTTTGAACCAACGCCGAGAAGACTTGGTAGAATAGTACTTGAAGGTAAAAAATTAGAATTTGAATTAAATTATTTACCAAGAAAAATTCAATTATTACAACCAAAAATTAATGAAGAATTAAAGAATAGAATTGAAAAAAGAGAAATTAAATTAAATAATTTTAAAAATCAAATTAAAGATTTCGATTCTTTACAAAATTTATCTGATTATGAAAATGATTTAGCTGCAAATAGATTAGTTAAAATTGATGGTTATTTACGTGGTGGTAAATCTATTGAAGATGCTAGATTTACAACTACTTATTTCTATATTTATGAATTAAAACTTGCAAATAAACGTGGTGAATTATCTGATGATTCATTAAATGAAAAAATACAAGAATATAAAAATCTTGCATCAAAAGTCGATTCTGCAATCATGTTTGCACCAGATTTAACTTTAACTAAAAATTTAACTAAGGAAGAATTGGCTAATATGAAAACTGAAAATTTTGCTAAATTAGAAGCTTTAATTCCTGATGTTACTAAACCTATTAGTAAAAAGACTAAAGAAGAAGCATTATCTCTCATAAATAATGTTGCATTTTCATTAAAGGAACAAATTAAATTAAAGAGAAGATTCTTAAAGCCAACTTTACCTGAATCTGAGGAAACTATTGGTACTCCAGAGGATAAAAAAGTTGTCGTTATACAGAAAATGAATATTGAAACTAGAAGAGTGGAAACTATTTACAGAAAGAAAAATGCTTTCTTACCTTAACTTTTTTTTTCTTCTCTCCTCCCCCATTGATTATACTTGTAAATAATGAAAGAAGAAGTATTTAACTATAAGAAAGAGTATTTAAAAGAGTATAGATATTATAACTTATTTATTTATTTCATAAATATATAGTATTAATGGACTCATAATATAAATAATAGATCAGCAACAGATTAACCACCGTTTTTTTTCATACGAAACTCAAAATTTTTTTTTCTATTATCAGTTTCATCCATTTCTTTTTCTTAATATTTTTCTTATTTCTTTTTATTTCTTTTTATTCATTTTCATTTATTTTCAATTATTTGTACTCTTTCACTTCTATTCTTCAACTTTAATCATTCAAATCTCAAAAATCTCTCACCATATGACTATGACACAAACAGTAGATGCTGCAAAGGCATGTTACTTGTTTATTCAATCGTTTCTAAAATCTTCTCCTTCAAATTGTCTAAATTCTCTCATATATGACTCAAATGATCCAATATATAGATTAGACAAACATTTGAACCTACCTAAATTATATCCATCTTCTTTTGATCAATCGTTACACAAAGAAACACAAGACTTAGTTCTTCGATCTTATAACAATTTACTGGGAATCTTAAATCATCATGATTTGGAAGAATTGAGTATTTCTTATAATGGTGGTAAAGATTCTCTTGTACTACTTATAATATATTTTGCTGCAGTTTATCAATATAGAATAATAGAAAGAAAACTAGATCAATCAGATTTCCATATCAATGCTGTTTATGTTAATACTGAAACTGAATTCGATGAACAAATTGATTTCTTAAGAGAATCTGTTTCACATTTTGGATTGGATTTTTCAGTAGTTTATACATTATTCAATAAAATCAATAGTTCAAATAAGTTACAATTAACAAAAGAAATGGAATTTTCTTCATCTTCAGGAAGTATCAAATGTTTATTTTCTTCAAATTCTACTCTGCAATGTGGGTTTTCAACTTATCTAAAATCAAATAATAAAATTAAAGCTATAATAATTGGTATACGTCGAACTGATCCATATGGTTTTAATTTGAAACTTGAACATAAAACGGATATAAATAAAGGATGGCCCGATTTCTTACGTATTCATCCAATATTGGATTGGCATACCGGTAATGTTTGGTATTTCCTTAAATGGTTAGAAAGAGAATCACTAAATTCTAATTTTAAAATCAATTATTGTCCCTTATATGACGCTGGTTATTCATCCATAGGAGGATGTGATAATACTATCAAAAATCCACAACTAGCATATATAGATCATTCAAACAATAATACGAAAAAAAATTTCTGGCCTGCTTGGTGGATTCCTGATGATGATATCGAAAGGTTGAGTCGTGTACAAAAGGGTAAAGTATAAAAAATTATCTATAAATAATTTATAATATATATCATTAATGTCCTTTGGCTGCAATAGAAACAGCCTCTTCTTCAAAACCATCTACTTTAATATAGTTTATTTTTGCTTCTATTAATTTATCATAACTGATATTATTTTTAACAAATGTCGAAGGTTCTAAAACACCAACAAAAACACTTGATATATTACCCTGTTGCTTAATAATTCTTTCTAAACACGGTTCATTACCACTCAATCTAAAACTACATGGTTCCATAGTAGTGAAAAGTTCAGTTCCAACTGGTACATTAGAAGTTTTGTTTTCTTTAAAATATTTCTCCAATGCACATTGTTCTGCATGCGTATTACCAGGTAATTCCCTTGAATAACCTGTTGATAAAATTTTACCACTATTAACTAATACAGCACCAACACAGTATGCTGTTGACGTAGGTTCACTCTTTTTAGCTTCCTCAATAGCTAATGTCATATATTTCTTTGCATATTCTTGTGCCCATTCTGGTAGTTCAGTATTATAGGACCATGATACAACTTCATCATCGTCATTTTCTTTATTTTCATTTTCATCTTGAGAATTGCATTTGGATTTAGATTCGTATTTATATGCATGTAAATATAGCTTCAAATCATTTGGATCAGGATCAGTGTATAAATCTTGACCACAAACATCACATTTTTCACCATTTAATAATTCACCCGATTTTAGTACATTATTATTTCGATGTAACCAACTAGACGTTGATAATGTTTTTCCAACTTTTTCCAATATCTTAACAACTTCTTCTTTATCAAAATCTCCATTTTTACCTAGATTTTCTCCCCAAATATCAGGTGAAGAGTATATTGGATCATTGATAATTGGATGACCCAAATATTGTAAATGTACACGAATTTGATGTGTGCGGCCAGTATAAGGCTTACATAAAACAATGGAATGATGACCATCATAACTCAATCTTTTAAATTCAGTTTTTGCTTCCTTACCATTTTTTTCATCAACAACATTTAACGAAACTCTTGGATCATAAGTACGTATAGGTTTATCAACAATTATATCACCTAATGGGAATTCACCAACAACTTTAGCAATATATTGTTTATTGACTCGTCTATCCTTTATTTGTTTGACCATTTCTTCAGCTGCTTTTGCCGTTTTACCTAAGAACATCAAACCACTTGTCAATCTATCCAATCTATTACATGGATGAACCTTTAAGTTGAATTCCTTTTTCAGTATATAGGTGACTGTGTTATGTCTATATCTACCTGTTGGATGAACTGGAATACCACTCGGTTTATCAATCACAACTATTTTTTCATCTTGATGGATAATTTTAATAGGTTGGGAACTAACAGGAGGTTCATGCCTATGAATACGATGACTTATTAAGTCTCCATTATGAATTATTGTGTCCTTATTTGTCATTTCTCCATTTAATTTAACTTGTCCATTCTCTAATGCCTTTATATAATATGATTCAGGATATAATCTGAATTCATTTGAAAAAATATCCAACAGAGATCGATCTCTCCATCTTAATTTACAATATGTCATATAAGTATAGAAATAAGGAGTTGTTCTACGTAGTTCACCATCAATTATATAATTAGTATCTTCATCTTCTTCCTTGATAGTTTTACTGATCATTTCATTTCCCTGTGTTTTACTTGCAACATCTTGAATTTTCCTTACTTTGAAACCATTTTCATCAACTAATGCAATAGCACCCCGTTTTTTATCACCTTTCGAGTCTTTGAACTGACTATTCAACTTTTGAGTATCCTCCATAATATTCAATAACTTTTTAATATTTGAGAACGTTCTCTTTGACATTAAAGGGATGAAAGTTCTAATACCTGAAAAAAATTTAAAACTTGGAGTTAGATTCATTAAAAAAAAAAGTAGAAACGTTTTTCATTTTTCTTAATTCATAATTCATAAATGGATTTTTCATATTCATTTTTCATTTTCATTATATTTTTTTTTAAGAGATTATTTGCATTTTATTTGCAACAAATACACTCAATAAGAATGCTTCCGGCATTAAGCTCTCAAATACATCGAATGATGCATATTTTTCATGTTACCAAACGTCAATTTTCTACAATAAAAGTAGATAATTCTCAATTGAATAATTATCTCACTTGGAATCCATTACTAAGAGGTACCATCCAACAACTTGACTCTATTGCACCAAGATTTGAACTAGAGAAGGGTCAAATTGATATTATCACACACCCTGTAACTTTTTACAATTTGCTGAAAGAAAAGATCAAAAGTTCACAAAATAGAATATTTTTATCATCCTTATATATCGGTAAAAACCAAGATGAACTAGTTGATTTAATTTTCAATGAATTGAATAAAAAACCAAATTTGAAAGTTGATATTTTGTTGGATTGTCTGAGATCAACAAGGGACCTACCTAATAAATCAACTGTGACATTACTCTTACCATTAGTTGAAAAATTCGGTAAAAATAGAGTTAATATTAGATTATATCATACACCACATTTACATGGGATTAAGGAGTTGATAACACCACGTAGACTGAATGAAATTTTCGGATTACAACATATGAAAATATACGGTTTTGATAATGAAGTTGTTCTATCAGGTGCAAACTTATCTCAAGATTACTTTACCAATAGACAAGATAGATACTATTTATTTAAATCAAAGGATTTAACAAATTACTATCATAGAGTTCAAAATGCAATTAGTTCGTTAAGTTATCAGGTAATTTCAAGTAAAAGAAGAAAGGAAGGATTTTATTTAGATTGGCCGTCATCAAATTCAACATCACAACCACATATGAATTTATCGAGATTTATAAGTGATTCAACAAGAATTTTAGTTCCAGTCTTAAAATCTAAAGCTAAAGATACCGATCGTGAACCATATGATGAGTATGATCATGAGTTAGTTGCAAAAGACAATTTAAAGGATCCAGTAACCATTGTGTATCCAATTTCATCATTCACACCCTTAATCAAACCTGATCAATCAACAGAATTACAAAGTATTCTACGTTTATTATCAGTTTTGGATAATAAGAGTTCTAATTTTACAATTACTGCAGGATATTTCAATGTCCACCCTCAGATCAAAAATAAATTAATCAATTGTCAAGCTTTCGGTAATATAATAACTGCATCACCAGAGTCCAACTCATTTTATAAATCTAAAGGTATAAGTTATTATTTACCTGATGCATATGTCTATAATTGTGAATTATTCTTGAAAGAATTAGAGGATAAAGTTAAAAAGGGAACTAATACTAAAGAGCGTATTAAATTACTAGAATGGCAGAATGGGATTGTTAATACACCAAATGGATGGTCGTATCATGCTAAGGGAATTTGGGTAAATTTACCAAATGAGGCAGAACCTTCCATAACAGTAATTGGTAGTTCCAATTATACAAAACGTGCATATGGTTTGGATTTAGAATCTAATGCATTGATTATTACAAAAGATGAAGAACTGAAGAAATCAATGAAGGAAGAAGTTGATAACTTATTGAGTCATACTAGTGAAGTCGAATTGAAAGATTTTGCTGAAGGTAAAAGAAAAGTTAGTATTGGTGTAAAGCTAGCTACAAATATTATCACCAAAATGTTATAAGGTTTATTTTCTTATTTTATGAATAATTATTTATTTTCCTGTATATATATATACACACATCATATGAATACATTCCCAAAAACTATATCTAATTACTACGTCATTTGCCGTTTATTTGATATAAGACTTGAAGTAGATTCACAGTATAAAGAAGTTATAAATAATGAATAGATTGGAAAGCTGAAGATATAGAAGGAAATTTAAATGGACGAAATGAAATGAACGCAAATAGAGAGAGAAATTGGTATTCTATTAGTTCAAGATACTATAGCACATATGGATATTAGAATATAATGTTCTAGAATTATTTCTTTAAACTTCTTCTAGTTTTAACAGCATCAGATAATTCAGTAAGAACAGCAATTGTATCTTCCCAAGAAATACATGCATCAGTAATCGAACAACCATATTTAAGAGCATTTTTTCCACCTTCTTCTAATGGAGGAACATCTTGTCTACCTTCGACAATATTTGATTCAATCATCAAACCACATATTTTAGTTGAACCACTTGCAATCTGTCTTGCAACTTCGGCAGAAACTTTTGGTTGGTTCTTGTGATTTTTTTGAGAATTACCATGTGAACAATCAACCATAATTCTTGATTCACCTTCTTTTATAATTTTAGCACTTTCTAAAGCTTTTTGAGCTTCATTAACAGATTCTTCATCATAGTTAGTACCTTTTTTACCACCACGTAATATAACGAAGCAATCTTCATTACCTTCAGTACCGACAATTGCAACAACACCTGGTTTAGTAACTGATAAGAAATGATGAGGATGAGAAGCAGCTCTAATTGCATCAATTGCAACACCTAAAGTACCATCAGTACCATTTTTAAAACCTACTGGGAAAGATAATCCTGATGCTAATTCTCTATGAAGTTGTGATTCTGTAGTTCTTGCACCGATTGCACCAACAGAGAATAAATCACTTAAGAATTGTGGAGAAATTGTGTCTAACATTTCACCTGCAATTGGTAATTTTTCTGTTAATTTAACAAATAATTCTCTTGAAATTCTTAAACCTTTATTAATATTGAAAGAACCATCAATATCTGGATCATTGATGAGACCTTTCCAACCAACTGTTGTTCTTGGTTTTTCTAAATAAGCTCTCATAACAATATGTAATTCACCTTTTAATTTTTCATTGATTTCAGCCAATCTATTACAATAATCAAGTGCAGCCTTTGGATCATGTATGGAACATGGACCAATGACAATCAATAAACGATCATCTTTACCTTTCAAGATATCTACAGCATCATTACGACCTTTTAAAATGACCTTTTCATTGATTTCTTTCAAAGGAATTTCGGATTGTAATAAATCAGGTGGTGTCAAAGGATTGTAACCTGTGATTCTCCAATCTTCAATTTGATTTCTATTGCCTACCTTAGGGTTTTGAATAAACATTCTAGATGGTTGCTAAATAAAAATATAGATGTTAGTAAATACTGCATATAAAGGATATACAACTGTTGTGAAATCGTTAAATTTTTCACATTTTTCAAAACTCTTCCTTTTCAAAAAGAAAAAATTTTTTTTTTTTTTCTGTCCAAAAATTGTGACTGATTTTTCCCTACACACGTGATTCATTCTAAACAGTTGTGTGTGTATGTGTGTATTATGTCTTCTAGAGGATTGATTCTTTATTGGATATATGGATACATACTGTCATAATGTAGTTGTTATTATTATCTTACAGCCAAGAAAATAGATACAAGTAATTATATGATATAATAAGATACCCTAGTAGGAAAGTCAATGATTATAAGTAAACCTTGTTCAACAAAAAAAAAAAAAAAAAATGAATAATAAAAAAATTATGACTGATTTCTTTTCATTTTTATTTGTTCACCAATTGTGAAATTTCTCCGGTACCGGAGATGTAAGCTGTGCATATTTGATTTGTTATAGTCTTATATCTCCATTGACTATTGCACCATATATATTGTTGTCAAGTGGTAGGTAAGCCTTCTTGCTTAAATCCAAGTAATATACTGTGAGCTTCCCCGTTTTACCACATGGCAATACGGGATCACGGAATATCTTTTTACTTATTTTATGATTATCAGTCATGGAAATGATTTGAAATGTAACGAAAACGGGTCTTGCAAAATGTGGTAAATGTTCAGTAGTTGTTTTGAATAAGTTATTCAAAATCTCCCTTCTCTTAACTTCATCAGTTTCAATATCTTTATTATCGTCCTTTGTTTGGATAATTGCATAACCAGCTCTACCTTCATGATTCCCAATTTTGGCACCTACAATTACACAGTTTTTAATATCTTTATTGAATTCTAAAATTTGATTCTCAACTTCAGTTGTACTAACATTTTCTGATTTCCATCTATATGTATCACCCATTCTATCAACAAAATACATGCATCCAATTTCATCAATTCGCATTAAATCATCACTTCTAACCCATGCATCACCCTTTTTAAATACATCCCTAATAATTTTGGAATATGTTGCTGCATCATCATTAACATATCCAGGGAATGTTGATTTGATATTCTTAGGATTCAGTATTCTCATAATCATTTCACCCTTTTCATTAATACCTGGTTTTTCACATAAATTTGTTTTCCTATCTCTGTAAATAACTGTTTCATCATTTGGATCCATTTTAACTAATGTATATTGAAGTGATAAAAATTTATCAACTAAATATCCATTATTTCTAATTGCACCAATTCCAATACCATTATATTCATAACATGTAGTTGCAAATGGCGCTTCACTTGATGAATAAAACTCTCCGATTGCCTTAATACCAAATCTTTCCTTGAATCGAATCCAAATATCAGGTCTTAGTCCATTACCATAAGCTAATTTTATTTTACCAAAACATTCTCTTTCATTCAATGTTTCATTAGAATCAACTAAATAACGACAAACTTCTCCAACATATTGAATCGTATTGCATTTAGAAAGTTTGATTTGTGTCCAATAACTTGAAATCGAAAATTTATGACCTATTGTAATTGTACCACCTACTGAAAATGATGGTAAAACACCTAAAATTGATGCAGTACCATGATATAGAGGCATTGCTGTATAAACATTAGAATCCGATGTTAAATGCATTGCCCGTGGAAATAAATGTGTAGCCATAAATATTTTTCTCCATGAATTAACAGCAGATTTTGGTAGACCAGTTGTACCCGAAGTGAAAACTAAAACTGCTGGATCCCAATATTTAACATTAAAATCCCTAATTTTATTATTTTCACGATATTTTCCAACTGTACTATTATTTATATTATTATCACCACCGATTTGATTCATTAATAAATCTTCATTTATAATTCTAATTGATAAACTTGGTATTTCATCTTCAATTTTATCCTTTGTTTTATTGAAATTCTCAATACATTCATCATCAACTAAAACTAAGTTAGATTCAACAATCTTAATGCAATGAATCAATGGGTTGGATGTCAAATTATAGTTCAAAAATGCAGGAGTTGCACCTAAATTCCATAAAGAAAACCATATAATAATGAAAATTGGTTTATTCATGAAATACATCGTAATAACGTCACCCTTTTTAACTCCATATTCAAATTTAAGAATAAATGACATACGTAATACATAATCATAGAATTCCTTATATGTTATATTCTCTATTTTGAATGATTGTTCGCCAAATGTTTTGAAATCTTTACCTTTGATATTTCTTGGATAAGAAATTGCAAATTTATTTTTTGTCTTTTTACTTAATGCAACCTTTTCGAATTCATACCAATATGAGAATCTCTTTGTGATCAGACATTGAATAACATAATGATTGAAGAAACTACCTAATAAAACAACCAGATAGAGATCTTCCTTTATTCTGTATTTAGCATTAAATTTCTTAAACCATATTGGTTCTCTTTTTATAACTATATAGCCAGCAAGTATAAGCACGGATATTAGTAGCACCACTGCTCTTAGCATATGAATATATACAATTCTATTTAAGATTCAGAAGAGTGTCACCAGATGAATTGATCAACCTGCAAATGTACAATTTAGAAGAAAAAAAAACATCATTCCCTGATTTTCTCATTTCCTCAACTTTTAAGCAATACCATTTCCATAACGGTTCAATGGTTTTTATCTCTGAGTTTCCTACTTTCTTGTTATTTTATTATCATTATTAGTCTTTGTATACAAGTGAGCTATTGGAAAGATAGTAGTTTTTTTGGAAATCATGTAGATATATGATTTGAATATGCTATTGTTGTAATTAGTGATTTTGGAGTCATCTGAATGATTTCTCGTATAGTAACACTGCTCATGATTCATGCTGAGACTGAGAAATGAAACGTGTAAAACTGAACATTGAAAAGTCTCTTGGTTAAGAGGAAAAAAAATACAGAAAAAATTAGATAGATCCTTAAAGCTTTTATACATACATACATACATAAATGTATATAAAATATGTATATATGTATATATTAAATAAATAAATTATTGAAAAGTCACCCATTATAATGTATCAAATCTATTAATGTACCTATCATTATAATTGTTTTAAGTTATTTTTATACTGTGTATGATCGATTAAAACTATTCTCACTTCCACTACCATTGTTATCTTCACTCCCACTTCCACTTCCACTGATAACTTCACCTTCACTTGTACATTTATTCATTTTTATCTTTTTAACATGATTTTCTTTTTCATTTTCATTTTCAGTCTCTTCACATCGGATTCTTTTCCTTTCATCAATAGTATTTACACTCTCTTGAAAACTATTATTATTATTTTCCTTTTGCAGTGATGCATTTGACCTGATTGATGTAGTAAAATTGCTTCTATTCTGAGTCGATAGAGGTTGTGCTACCAAAGTGATATTCTGATTCTTATTAGTTTCTGCTTTTGCTTCCCCTACTTCTGCTCCCTCCTCTTCTGTTTCTTTGGTTTTCTTTTCATCTTTGCCTGTTTCATCACTTTTATTACTTATATCATCACCTCTCTCCTTATCTTTATCTTGATCCTTTTCTTCATAATTAGTGTTATCTGTAGTTTCATTTTTCGATTTATTGTCTGTATTTAAATTTTTAACACCCTCTTTTACTGCATTAGTTAAACCACCATATTCTCTTTCAGCAAACAATAAACTATCAATACCACCATTAACCATAATACGTTTCCATCTAAATTGACATGCATTCAAGGTTCTACCTGTAAACCTCTTGGAAATTTCTCTCCAAGTTAATCCTTCATCTCTTAATTTGATTAGTAATTTACTATCTTGCATATTCCAAGGTACAGCTGTTTTAGCTTTGAAATTTTCATCAATTAAGAAATTGGTTTTGTCATTTGATAAGTTATCAGATTTTTTGAAATTTGTTGAAAGCTGATTTTGCTTTTGATATTTCAATTGAGTTGGTAAAATCAAATTGGGTACCTTATAAAATGTTGGATATTGTGATGATGGAAGATAATTTACTGTATTACTGTTTAAGTTTGGTGATGTTAGAGTTGGTGTTACATATTTATTTTTGTAATAATTCATTTCATTTTCAGTTTGAATATGGTATAATTCTGGTTGCTGTTGAGTTAACTGTTGTTGTGGTAGTTGTTGTTGCGGCAACTGTTGTGGTGGCAATTGCTGTGATTGTGATAATGCTTGTTGCGGTTGCTGTTGTTGATTTCGTTGATTCTGCATCATTATTTTGGGGTCACTATAAAGTTCATTCTTTAGATGTGGATAATATGGGAAATTTTTGAACTGATTGATTTGCTGTGAATTAGATTGATTATTTGTTGAACCTTTTTGAAAATTATAACCAGATAAATTTTTTGTATTTGCTGTATTTAAGTTATTTAAACTATTCAATGTATTTAACGAAGTACTTGTTGTACTTGTTGTTGTTGTTGTTGGGTAGGATTGAAGTGAAAACGTCGAGGAATTATTTTGTTGAATATCACCAGAATATGAAGATTGAACAGACATACTATTTTGAGAATTAGCTGAATTTGTCGATTTTTCAAATGATTGGTGATATGGGAATGACTGTCTATGTAAATCTTGTGGGAATGTTGACGAATTGTAATTGTTATAGTTATAATTATAACTATTATTGATCAGATTATTATTATTATTATTATTATTATTATTATTAATACTGTTATTGATATTATTATTACTGTTAAGATTGTAATTTATCAAATTGTTGTTGTTATTAAGATTGTTAGTTATATTGTGATTATTGTTATTATTGATATTGTTGGTGTTATTTAGATTATAGATATTTTTATTGCTATAGTCTGAAATGATTGGATAATTATTATTCACATTATTGAAAAAGCGCACATTTGGTATATTGCTATTATTTGAATTTTCAAATTTTGTTATGTTATTTGGTATATAGTCAGATATTGGTTGATTTGAGAAACTAGTTGATTGTTGTTGAAGGTTATGTTCGAGAAAATCAGTTTTACCATGCAAAATGTTATTGCCATTCAATTGAGTCCTTTTGTCCATGAGATTCTCATTGTTAATAGTATCTAATTCCTTGCCATCATCTGAACTATTTTTCAATGTTAGATTTATATTATTTGTAGATTGATTCATTTAGTGAAGGAATACTCAATTAAATAATATAGCTGTATATAAACACCGTTTCAAGCACGAATAGAGAATAAAAGACACACACGCACTGACACACAGAAATTTAAAACACAAATAGATTATACTTACACGTTTCAAACGTTCACACTTTCACAAGCATATAATCAAATAATAATATTACTATATTATTGTTATTATGAATATGACTATTAAGACTAAAATATATTAATAGAAAAAAAATATATAATCTAAAAAAAGAAGAAGATAGAGACTATAAAATGGAAGAACATTAAGGAACACGATATTAGAGGAAATAAGTGGTGATATATATAAACATATAAATGTTTGTGGAGATGTGAAAAGTTTTCTTAAAGTAGAGAAAAAGAAAAATATAAAGATCATTCATCAAATTAATTTCCTTCTACATGTAATTGTGACATGAAAGAAATTATAACGAGCCAACAAACAAAGAAAGTCGAAACATTCTCATTGTTGTTCTTTGGTTTGGCCATCCATTACTAATGAATTTTGTCGATTTTTTTTTCCTTTTTCTCCATTTTTTTTTTCTTCAACGTCAATCATGCACTTGTGTCACGAATTTCTGCATACATACTACAGTTAAGAAAAACAGGCTTACCAGTGTAGAGTTTGTAAATCTTATATTGGGGGCTACATTACTATGCATTACACTATTCGATTACATATCGTTATATGGTTTTATGGTAAACTCTATATTTGAATATATGTTATACTATACTACTATACACTATGTTCTATACAACTACTAGTTAGATGATATAGTCCCCTTTTACTTCCTGTTCCTTCTTCCCCCCCCCTCAATTCCACTAGTTTCACACTATCCTCAATTAAATTGCCAAGGATCACTATGAACCCTTGTTTTTCTTGCCCAGTCTTTCTACCCGCCTTTATGATGAGGCTTTTTTCCCGTTTTTTTTCCATAGCTATTCTTTTCCGGCCGAGAGTTTCCAAATGGGGAAAACAAGAGAGGTATTTTACGAGTTTTTCCTAACTTTTTCCTCTTATTGTTTATTTTCAGCAGTCTTAAACCCGAGTAGCGGTCCTGCCTAATCAGGAAAACCAAGAAAAAATTAGGCTCAGCCTCATCACTCGTGAACGCCAACCGTGTGTCTCTGTATCTTCATTGTTCTATGTATATTGCGGCTTTTGAGCGTGTGGGGAGAGATGGATTGCTGGAACGAAAGATGTTCTATCATTGGTTTATGGTGGGAAAGTAAGGAAAAGTAGCTCCCCTTTCCGATGATAGTGTTTTAATTGTGCATTAAGTAATTAGTTACTTACTGCAAAATTTTGACCACATCGTATTTATGTCTGTAATATAATTAGTCGGTACTTCAACTTCACTAAACCTTCACTGCATTTTAATTACTAATTACTAACTAGTATTTGTTGCATTGCAATTGGTCTATAGAGTTTTTATACATTAACGATGAATATATGATGGGTCTATATGATTGTTCTATAGAATGCACAATTGATTATTCCGTGAACTTTATCCGTTAGTAGATTGCTAAACGTTCATCGCACCTTGTTTGGTTTGTCAAATCATCTTTTTGCGTCGATCGTCCTTCATAACATCTCAATAAGGAAATTCAATCTTTTTATCTAATCGTTCATAATATCGATTAGATAATATTTTACTTTTTTATTTTTTGTTTTTTTTTCAAAAAAAGGTCGTT
The DNA here is from genome assembly GCA_030579495.1 of Pichia heedii. Classification (NCBI taxonomy): domain Eukaryota; kingdom Fungi; phylum Ascomycota; class Pichiomycetes; order Pichiales; family Pichiaceae; genus Pichia; species Pichia heedii. The sequence goes on along the minus strand of JAKTRA010000004.1, from coordinate 555,238 downwards.
TCTTAAATAGCTATATAGAATATACAAAAGGTTTAAATCATAAATGGGATTGAATATATTAGAAATAAATTAGAATAATAAATTAAACAACAATTATGGATGCCAAAGACCAGCTTTGTTAGTTGTCTTAGCAAGCATTGGCCATCCGAAGAATACAACAACTAAACCTGCCCATAAACCAACTCTAGGAACATGTTTAGCAACTTCAGTAACGTATGGATTGGGGCCAATTCTTGACATTTTGATTGTTTCTTATATATAGGTCTTGTAGATTTTCTCTATTAAAGTTATAGAATGGAGAAAGAGAAAAAGAGAAAGAGAAAGAACAAGAAGATTAAAGAAAGATTACGATGTATATTCAGACATAATTTACTAATACAAAGGAATATGTAGTAGGTTTATATACTTTTTCTTCTTCTGAATGACAATCAAAGAGATACATAGAAACAAGAAAAGAAGCAGCCAATACAAATCAAATGACACACTTAATCAGATGTCCAATCTCAAAAATCGTCAGATGTGTAGAAATAATATCACCACTTGTAGGAAGAAAATAGAAAGGAAAAACAAAAAAAAAAATCGTCTCATTTTTCTCAAAAATAATGAGAAAAGAAGATGATGGGGATTGAAATCATCGAATCACGTGTATTGTGATAAAGCCCGATTTCCCGCCCGCAAAAATTGGGTCGATCGACCGTGCAGACGCGTCGTGCAAACCATTGATTATTTTGATTATTGATCCTGATCACTAGCATTAGAAGCTCCAGGTATACCACGAGCAGTTAGGAACTGAAAGATTGGAACACCTGTAGTCTCATTGGTACCATTGAATGCATCAATGAAACTGAAAAATCCTGAAAACACATGTTCCTCTTGTTCTTCTTTGAAAATCTTTTCATAGATGAATTTATGCTTAAAATCGTTCATTTCTTGTGTATATTTTTCAAATGATAGTGGATCATGACCGAATTCCTTTAATCGATTGTTGTAACTATCGTAAACTGGTTGTTCTAATAATAAACCTAATGCAGGAGCTTTTGGAATGTTAATCTTAGTTTCTCCAAATGCTTGTTCAATTCTTTCTAATGGACACCCAGTTCTAATGACTAATGCAGCCATACCAATCATTTTACGAATTTGATGTAGCATAAATGATTGACCATGGATTTTTATTGATATCCATTCAGTACCTTCAATCAAAAATGGTTTACTAACATTGAATGATTTGATGAATCTTTTAGAACTTGGATCTTTATATGTTTTACCATTAGTAAAATTGTGGAAATTATGTGATCCAACATAAATATTCAATGCCTTTTCAATTAATTCTAATTTTTCATTTGAAATTCGATAATTTGCTCTACATTCTCTTGAAATTTTCCTGAAATTGATTGCTGCTTGTTCTAAAGGAACTGAAAGATCAAGGTTCAACTTATTCGCTTCATAGATTTGATCAATCTCATTATCTGTAACACCAACTTCTTTACATTTATTCAATAAGTCATCCCAAAATTTCTTACCTTCTTCATCATTTCTAGTGATATCTTTAAATTCTAAATTAGCATTTGATATTTCTTTATCCATTGTTGATCCAGGTCTTGGAGGTAAAAATGAATATGTTGGCATCAAGTATTCATAAATTCTTGATGAGCACATTTTTCTACAATCAAATGCTTTATTTGTTCTTTGAATACCCCAAACTCTAATTTGTTCAGGTAAAAAGCTATTAATTTTTGAAACAATATCTTCATCTTCAATAATCATCTTTAATGAAATTACATTACCAGCTGCATGAACTCCTTTATCAGTTCTAGCAGCACGCATGAATCCATTTTTTTTCAAATCGTTAGAATTATTCTTTGAAATTGCTCCTGCTTCAATGAATGCCTTGAACAATTCTCCCTCAATTGTTTTATTTGGTGGGTTCAATTGCATACCATGATATCCAGTTCCACAATATCCAATCATACAGGCAACTTTACGTTTTGGTTTACGTATTTCATCATTATAGACAGGTTCTCCATTTTCATCTAAGATACGACTGTTAGGAAAAGAAAAATAAAGGAAAGAAAGAAAGGGAAAAAAATGTTAGTAAATTGTGCTATTATCTTTAGGATTTTGGTTAATTTAATCAAAATGATTCATTTCATTTAAGAAAGACATACCCACTTGTCCGTGTTCTTCTGTAGTAAACGTTGTCTTTTTGCTTCACTGGCCAAATTACTGATGTGTGGACGTCTATTTCCTTGCTTGTAGTCAGTTTCTGGTTCAGTAGAGATTTCTGAAACAGTGTTTGAATCTTTGACTTCAGCAGGTTGAGTAGACTGTTCATCAGACGGAATTACTGGGTTTGGCGTGGAATCAGACATGTTATTGATAATAAATAAACAAAAGAAGAAAAAAAAAGAAAAAAAAAGAAATCAAAAAATTGTGAATTTTTCAATTGAATAATTTTGTGTTTTTCATTTTCTCATAATTTCTTATAATTATTTTTATTTTTCATGAAAAAAAATTTTTTTTTTATTTTTTTATTTGAAAAGGGAAAGAGTGAAATGAAAAAACTATTGAAATAATTCTTTATGTTATAGTGTATTATTATAATTCATAGTTCATACACTCAAGTAATAAACAATGAGACAACTCACAGAGGAAGAAACACGTGTGGTATTTGAGAAACTAGCTAATTACATTGGAAGAAATATTGCTTTACTAGTGAATAACCCAGAGAATCCACATGTATTCCGTGTGCAAAAAGATCGTGTATATTATATCAATGAAAAAGTTGCCAAATTTGCAACATCAGTAGCAAGAAAGAACCTCATGTCTGTCGGTGTATGTTTTGGGAAATTCACTAAAACTGGGAAATTCAAATTACACATCACTTCATTGAAATACTTAGCTGAATATGCGAAATTTAAAATATGGATTAAAGCTAATGGTGAAATGCCATTTTTATATGGTAATCATGTATTGAAAGCACATATTGGTAAGATGAGTGAAGATATCCCTGAACATGCTGGTGTAATTGTGTTTAGTATGAATGATACTCCTCTTGGATTTGGAATATCTGCTAAATCTACAATTGAAGCAAGAAATTTACAACCTACTAATATAGTTTTATTCCGTCAAGGTGATATTGGTGAATATCTTAGAGATGAAGATACATTGTTTACATAGATTCTTTTTTATTATAAATGTTATAATTTTCTAATTAATTCATACTGAGACTGGTATCAATTGCTGCACCACCTTGAGTTTTCTTTTTATTTTTCGATTTATAATAGGATCTATCTTTGAGTGGTAACCATCTCTCAGGGTCTAATTTAGTACTGCTATTGAGTAATGATTTAGCCTTTTTGTTATTCCTCTTTCTCTTTTTCTTCTTTAACAAGTTATTCACTCTTTTCGATTGTGTAGTATTATCAATAGATGGGAATTTGAGTGTTGAAATATCTACATCAGAAATCATTTCAGTCAATTTACCTTCATCAATAGGTATGATCTCGACATTATTGTTTAGCTTCATTTGAATAAATCTTGCTAATTCATCATTATCAGTTTGAATTGATGATAAGAATGAATGAACTTTTAATGATGCATTTGTAGATTCGTATAAAGTCACAAGTAAAACAACAAGGGATGGATGTTGTGAGATTGATGAAAATGATTCGAGTAATATAATAGCTTTCTGTAAATTACCTTTATTGATAGAGATTTGTACATTTTTCAAAATAGAGTGAATAGGAGAGTGAGGTTGAAGAGTAATATTTTGATTATTCAATTCAACAAATTTCTTCAAACTTTTCTTGGAAGTTTTATTAACATGGGTACATAATAATAGATGGTTTCTATTGAGAATGGACAATTGAGGAATAGTTAACTTGGAACTATTGAGTTCAATTGATTTAGGGAAATCTAGTTCTCTATAAAGCAAATATGGAGATGAGGTAATTGTCATTAGGGATAATTGATTATTTTGAAGAATTAGATTAATAATCTGAAGATTTTTATTTTTAGGAAATTTAGCAAGTAGAGGTGATAATTGTGTTTTGATATCACTGAAGATGTGATTTGCATTAGTTTGATCTTTTTGAAGAATATAGATGTAAGCTATTTGAAGATCAATTGGTGCGAGTTCAACAAATGCATCAAGTGGATGATAATCAGAAACTATTGAAGATGCCATTGATCTAGATCTATGAAGTAATTCTAGTGCATATGATAAATTATTAGAAAAAATTTGAATTAATGCATCATTGAAAAGTTCGTCGTATGAGGAGGAATTCAATGATGGTTGAGGTAGTGATACTGTTTCTGAATTATACAATTTTTGGGAAATCACAGCTTTTAAATTGACAGCTATATCAGATGCATCACGTTGAGAACACGATTCTGCAAGAGATGAATATAGTTCTAAAGCTTTATCATTAAAACCATTTGAATAATAATATTGTGCAAAAATATGTTTGAGAGCAGTGGAAGATGGAGTTAAAAGGGACAATTTATCATGTCTGTTCAATTTATAATTGATATACGCAACTTCATTCACCAAAGAATCATCATTTGCTAAATCTGGAACAGCATCAACGATAATTTGTGCAGTTGAGTAGTTGTCCTTTTCAATTAAAGAAACAAGTATGTCTTTTAGTTGAGGTACAGATGTTGGGATTTTATGGACAATTTTTTTATCCTTCAACGATATTTTAGGCAAGGATTCAGCAAGCGACATAATACTTTGTCAGTTGAATACTACTAAGTCTATATCAATACAAAAGGAAATGTGTTGGGTTCTATTATCTTCTTTTCTTCTCTTCTCTAATCTTCTCTTATCCAAGGATGTTGAAGTGCCACTTTCATTGATGGACGAAGTTTTTGATCGCGCGTTAACAATTGAGAGAGAAAATCTTTTCCCGACGCGTCTAAAGTCGTTGGATATTTGAAGTGAGGCGACGAGACGCCGCTGGAGATTCGTTGATAAGTGGCCGACGCGTCACTGGCTTCAAATGGGGCTCGTCCTGTAAGTAATTCATATAGTAATACCCCAACAGCCCAGACATCAACTGCACTTCCATGGGGTTGACCAGCAACCATTTCAGGAGAAAGATAATCGAGTGTCCCACATAGTGTAGTTCTCCTTGTTGAAGATGAAGATGGAATTGTGGCTGCCCAACCAAGATCTGCAACTTTGGCAACTCCATCATTACTAAGTAGTACATTTTCAGCTTTAATATCTCGGTGAACTACACCGGCTTCATGCAAATGAGCCAGACCTAACATAGTCTGTCGGATTAGTGGCTTTACTTTATCAATAGGTAAAGGTCCCTTACCGTACAGATCACCACCACCAGCATATTCAAGTACCAAATAAACATTTTCCGCATCTGTAAACCATGTATAAAGAGATAATATGTTACAATGACGAAGTCTACGTTGTACTTCTACCTCTTTCACCAATTGTTTCTCCACATGCCATGATGCCAATTCTTTACGATTCATTACTTTTAAAGCCACAACAAACTTACTTCTTTTTTCCATTGCCACATAAACTTTGCCAAATTTCCCACGTCCAAGTCGTTTGCCTATTCGAAAGTCTCTTACAGACCATCGACGTGGAGGTGTTCCACTGCTTGCACGCGCTCCTGTTAATCTTTCAAAGACATCCATGTACAAGAAACAAAGAAACAAAGAAACAAATAATCAAAGAAACAAAGAAATAACATACATAAAGGAAACAAAACATCTTTAGAAAAGGCTCAGCAAAAATCTTCTCGTATTTTTAGCATTTTTTTTATTTTTTTTTATTTTTTTTTTCTCATGAATTTTCAATTTTTTTATTTCAAATTTTCATTTCATTTTTCCGTATGAATAATTAATAACTATTCAAATTTTCTCCTTATAATCAACTCAAATGTTCAAATTTGTGAGATACTACGCTAGGCCAAGATATCTACGTCATTCAGGACTCAAAGGACGTGGTCCATCTCTCAATAAGTCGGGAAAATCTTCAACTCCTGTAGACTCATACCCACCATACAAATTTGGCCCTTATCCTTCATTGAACCTTCCTGATGAAAAATCTCGTAATGGTATAGAAAATCTTATAGGTAAAATAACTGATTTTAACGAACTTAAAATAATCCCAAAACTACGTGAAGCATTAATCAATGAAATCAAATATAATACAGTGCTTCGTTCTCAAAATTATATATCCCCAACCAAAAAAGTCAAATCAACAAATGAACTGAATGGTTTGATCATACGTCCAACACCTGTTCAAATTGCTGCGATCAAAATTATCAACAATAGTAAATCTGATTTTTTCAATGTTTATACAATTGCTGCTGAAACTGGATCAGGGAAAACTTGGGCTTATCTTGCTCCTTTATTACAAAAACTTTTGACAGATCAATCATCATTATCATCATCTTCTTCAAAAGCTGGTATCAAATCTGTCATATTATTACCGACTCATGAACTTGTTGATCAAGTGTACCAAACTGTTTCAAATGTTGCACCAACTTTAGACCTCAATATATTGAAATGGGACACTAACTCAAATTATAAAGAATTCATAGAATCTTTTAGGAAAGGGATTGATATAATGATAACTACACCGGGAAAAATTTCTGCACTATCAAAATATCCATCAATTTCATCCCCTAGAATGATATTCTCTAAAATGCAATTTGCCGTAGTTGATGAAGCTGATACTTTAATGGACCCTTCCTTTATCGATGAAACTTATCATGTATTACATAACATGACTAATTTATCAACTCTTATTTTCACTTCAGCAACTGTCCCATCAAAATTTAATAAAACAATCAGTCACATTTATCCAAATATAACTTCAATTTCAACTCCAAATCTACACAAATTACCAAAATCAATCGAATTCAGAATTATCAATGCTTCAGTTGCACCTTACAAAGGTTCCAAAATCAAAGCTCTAGCTCAAGCTTTATATGCAATTCACTGTGACGGTACAGAACAAGGATTTATCAAACGTGTAGTTGTCTTTGTAAATAAAAAGGATGATGTTAAAGGTGTTGTTGAAAAATTGAAAACTTTTGGTCATAACGTTACCGGTGTTACTTCTGATGATGATATAGAAGTAAGGAAAGATGTGGTAACTAAATTTTTGGCACCACCTCCTGAGGCAAGTGAAGATGAACAAAATCGTTTAAGGGTCTTAGTTACAACAGATTTGTTGTCGAGAGGCTTGAATTTCAATGGTATTCGTAATATTATTCTTCTCGATGTTCCTTCAAACTCCTCAGATTTGGTTCATAGAGCTGGTAGAACAGGCCGTATGAATCAAAGTGGTAGAGTATTCATGATAATTAATGACTCTGATAAAGGTCATATAAAGGGATTACCAAAAGTCCTTAGAAATAATAGAAGATTAGGCTAATGAATAAAGCTCTTGTATATAATATATTGTTTAATTAAATAGAATAAACAAAAATAAGGTTGAAAAAATCAAAAAAAGAAAACTATTAGCAGAAATTATATAGAAAACTAGTTATAATGAAGCAAGAAGGAAAAAAGGTAAGGTAATGATTAGAATTCCTCATTATTGATGTAGTTGGCAAGATAATACATGGACTTACCAATTTGCTGATATTTCAAATCATGATTGCTTCTATCACGTAATAATCTGTTCGAATCATTCAATACTTCCCTGAGATAAGCATATGATTTATCATTCAACAATCTATTGAGTCCAACTATAGTATCTGATTGTCTAATGAGTGATTCAAATGTTTTGTTAGCTGAATCCATATGAAATGAGCTATCACTTAAATCAATTGATATCATGACATCATCCTTGAACGAATCTTCACGTTCATTTCCAACCTTTTTCTCCTCAACCTTAATAGGTTTTTCAGTTCTTGTATTCAACTCCGAAATTTTATCAATTAATTCATTTTCTACCTCTTCGAAATTAAAATCTAATAATCCAATCTTATCATCAATATCAAAGTCAATCACATCTTCATCACTGTACATTGGAATTTCTTCACTATCAACATCATTGAGTGTCATAATATCATCCAATGGTATATCATCATTAGTTATGTCATCAACTAATACATCTTTGAATGTCTGATCATGTTCAATAACGGAGTATGGATTAAAGCTATAATCAAAATCAACATTGACATCACTAAATCTTTCAGCTATTAATTTAGTGGCTTCAGCAGATGACAAGTACACACTAGAGGATTTTGAAACGACTCTTACATTTCCAGCGGTGGAAGCAATTGACATACTAGTACGTTTAGGATCATTAGGATCGTTGTGATGGTGAGGCATTGTTGAAACATTGTTAGTATTTGCAGTTTCAACATTTTCCGGGATAGCATACATCTCATTATTATTATTCGGTTCTTCTTCAAATATAACCCAATTTTTACCGTCATCTTTGCCCTTATCGTTTGTTGAAAACAACATACCCGAATTTAGAGCCATTTGATCACTGTTTTTCAAGCTGCTGATATCGGAAATGAGTGAAATACCTCGTTCACGTAAAGTATTTTCTTGTATTTGTCTCAATTTTTTAAATCTGACATAGAAAGATTCAGATCTGTTCAATGTGTTGACCGTTGACTTGTTCTTCAGAATGGTTGATTGCAGAGGAGTTTTATCAATATTGACGGCAGCGGAAATATTACTAGTTTCATTATGGATAACTGGATTACTTACTACTTTCTTTGGATTAGCTGGTTTATAAGATACTGTGTTTTCGAATATATCACTTTCAACAACTTTTGTAGAACTTTTGTCAGATACAGAGTTAGGTGTGCCAGCAGATCGGGTAATTGGTTTGTCATTTAGTTCAAATAGATCATCATCATATAATCCATTATTTGGTAATTCTAAATCTAACTTACCCATTATGTCAACAGAATCTTTATATCCTTTACCTTTCGAGGAATCTTTTAATGGTGCATAAACTGGTGTATTTACTTTTTGCATCTTCTTCTCTTCTTCTAGACTTGGTTGCATTGGGAACTCAAATTTAGAATTAACATAAATACTCGTGGATGAAGTTGACAGATTTTGTGTATCTTCATTAATAGGTGGAGATGTCTTTTCTTGTTTCTTCATTTCGCTTTCTTTGTTTTTGTTTGTAAAGACTGCAAATGGATGGGCTTGTCTATCTTTAGTTATTTTTGGTTGAGCTGGTTTCAGTTCTGAAAAATCAATATCTTTATTTCTCTTGATACTTACTTTTTTATATATTATACTGGATTTTCTTTCTGGCTCATCATTTAAATTAATAACCTTAGTTTTTGCAACATTATTTTTTGACTCAAGTTTTGTCTTTGTCTTTGCCTTTGTCTTTGTCTTTGTCTTTGTCTTTGTCTTTGTCTTTGTTTTTGAATTTTGGGTTGATTTTGTTTTGAAAAAGCTGAAAAAGCCTGCTTTTTTGATATTTTTTTTCTCTAATTTATTTGATTCTTGTCTAATGTCTGAATTCAATAATTCCAGTGACTTACTTCTATCTCTTTTATCATTTTTTATTTCATTGATTATTTCTCTTTCTTTTTTCCTTTCATTAATGCTATTAATTATATGTTCTCTATCTTGCTCCAGTTTTTCATTTGTAATATCCAATACTTTCTTAGCATCGTTATTAACCTTGCCATTGTTGAAGAGTAGATAATCTAACATCATTGGGTTATACAAACTCATACGAGTAGCAAACAACTCCGTTAGGATCAATGATAAGCTCTTACCTAAAATATCAACTTTGACGTCATAAGCAAATTTTTGGTTTTCTTCACCTGTTATTTGTTCTTCTTCGAAACCAAATTTACATCTCGATAAACCTTCCAATCTAACAGTATCTTCAGCAATAAAATTCAATGTAATAAAAGCGTATACATTATACTTATAGAGTAAATCCTTATCATATTTTTCGTTGAATAAAACGATAAATGGTGATTTAGTATCTTCAATAGCATAACTTAATGATTCATGTGCAGAATAATAGACTCTTTTTATTATTTTCCCATTATTATTACTCTCAAGGTTTAATTTATGATTTGTGTCTTCTTCTTCATCTTCAATGGTTCCACAAAATAAATGAAATGATTGTGATTTATTCAATATTTTCGATCTTGCAATAACTTCAGTAACATATTTACCCGAAACTTTTTCTAATTTATATATGCCAGTAAATGAAGGATCAGTTTCATTGAAAAACCTAATATAAGAATTAGGTTTGTTAATATTCGGCATAAATAGAGAGTCCATATTACTTGTAAAATATAATGCATTGATGGAATTTATTGTACACCATGATTTGACACTCATACGAGGTAATTTCGTTAATGGAGTTTCATTAGTTAAAGAATGCATTAAGATATCAGAGATTGAAGGTTGATGTATATTCTTTTCTTTATTATTCCACAAATTATAATAATACTCATCGTCATCAATTGATAGGAATAGAACATGGTCACTGAATATAATTATAACAGAATGGTTCTTAATACTTGAAGACAATACATCAATTGAATCAAATACAGCAACTACCCTTCGCGTTAACCATCCATATTGTAACTCTGAAGGCCAGCCTTTTGCTATTTCGGCCAGTATTTTACCAGTTGGAGTGAATATTCTACCATTATAAGGTATCAATTTATCGTTTGCAAAAGATGATATTGTTGTATCACATGAATTTTTGAGTAGTTTGACATTTTCCTGTAGTTCAAGTGGCCAGTCTTTATTTTTATATAGTCTTTGAATAATCAATTGAATTTTAACCAAATTCAAAGAAGAGTAAACGGCAGTTTCAATTGATCTTTGGTCGAATGTTAGTAGCTCTGATCTACCAACTTTTTTCAGATTATTACTGAAATTAATGAATTCTGAATGGAAATTTTTTATTGCAGCTTCATGCCTCATCTGTGCTTTATAGAAATAGGGAATAGTTGTACCACATGCTTTTATTATTTCATATGAACCATAAGGTTTTGCTAATTTCAACATGTCTAAGAAGATACAATTGATTCTAGTGACTTCGTCAATAGTAGGTGGGAATATTTGATTTAGTTTTGCAGTTGTATAGCCAGGTAATTTATTTTCTAAGACTTGTATACGTAAAGGAACCACAAAATTTTGTAGAAAGTTGACTAATAGAACAGTGTAGTTAGTTTGAACAGTTATCAATTCAGAGCAAATTGATTTGATTAGGTCTGAATCATTGTCAATTTGTATATTTATTTCGTTGGTTGTATTATTATTATTATTATTATTATTATTATTACTATCATTATTTCCATTGAAATTTTCTTGTGCTGGAGGTTTATAAACCTTTTCAGTAGGTTCGGGACAATACTCTGCAAAAGGATCAAATAATTGTTCAAGTTGTTTCCCTAAAAGAAAAGCTAGAGCATTATTTTTTTCGGATAGTGAATGATCATCTTTATCATCTCTATAAACAACATCGACGACATAAGATGCGGTTGATAGACTTTGTGTCAAATATCCTAAATCATAAAGAAATGATCCCACATCTATGGGGGATCTAGTATCAATCAAATTCATCTGTGAAGCTAATAGACCAGCTTGAGTTTCATCCCAATCAAAGATATTTGAAGGTAAATTAGCTTGCTTATATAAGGTATTGATCATATCGGTATTCAAGTCAGCAAAACTTTTCAGTAATGAAATTGCCAAAGCTTTTCTAACTCTACTTGATCTAACTTCATCGGATAGATTTTCTACTGCTGGATAATATTTTGAGTTTTCTGAAATATCAATTGAAGGATGAACTGAACAACCATGTTTGGCAATTATGAAAGTAGATAAAGTATTGGATTTTGATTTTTGAAGATTATCGTTATAAACCATTGCAAATACATCTCCTAGAACTGAATTGTAAATATGGAAATATGCAGCTGAGGGAATCATCAAAGACCAATATTTTTCGTTATAAATATCATCATTGGTTTGTTGAATCTGATATTGAGATGATGATTTGATTATCTTTGATGAATCATGAAACTTATGTACAGATCCATTGAAGAATAGATTCTTTTTTGATTTTGAGTTTGGAATCAAAGATTTGAATGTACTATCATAAGAAGTTGTTTTAGCATTATTGTTCATCAGTGAAGTTGATGAACTGAATAGAGTTTTAGGATTTTGTATATCCATTTAACAAACTACTGAATTGAATGAAACACACAAACAAAAGACAGGAAAAAATAGAAAAATCAAATTAAAGGTAAAACAATTACAGACGTTTCAATTGTCTAAAGCCACAAACCCAAGTTAGAGAATCAAAGCTATAGAATAGAAATAAATTCAGAAAAAGAGAAAAGAGATGAAGAAAATACATAAATTTTACTATTCATCAACAACAATCTCCCAAAATGGCAAAAGCAAAACACATAACCCAAAGAGGAAATTAAGCCGAGACTCAGTAGTAGTAATAGTAGTAGTTAGATAACAACATTAAGAAGTATTACGTACAGTACAACTATCTTGTTTATCAATAGAGTCCAGTATTGAATAAACATAGACAGAGCATTGAGTGTCAGACATCTACATCAAAGAGGTGGAGAGAATAATTCAAAATGGAGTTATCACCAAAAACATAACACATTTGAAGCTGATTAGTACACGTTATTTGAGAAGATCTATAGTCATCTCAGTGATTAACTGAACGATTGGTGCCGATCATTTTTTTTTTTCTATCTTTGATCGTTCAGGTAATAGAGTAAATATGAAGATGGTTTAGGGAAACATGAAATATAAACTATTATATATCCGTAATATTGTATAATATGCTACATTAACTCATCAAGATGATAATGATAAAGAGCGAATTACTGATTATTTGAATAAGCTGAATAATAATGCTGAATAATAAATTGCATTACATTGTCAATTTGAAATATTAATATAAATAATAACTTCATTTCCCACATTTATACACAACTCTTAATCCTTGAAATAATTCTTTTTTATTTTTATTCCTAATTCTTTACTTAGTTTATCAACTCGATTGTATCAATTGTATCAATTCAAGATGGCACCTAAACAAATCAATATTATTATCTATTCATTATATCACCATATTGCTAAACTGGCAGAATCTGTCAAGGCAGGTGTCGAATCTGCAGGTCACAAATGTGAAATCTATCAAGTTAAAGAAACATTACCTGAGAGTTTACTTGAGCAACTTGGTGCTCCAGGTAAATTACCTTATAAAAATCCTGATTTAAATACTTTAACTGATTGTGATGGTTTAATGTTTGGTATTCCAACTAGATTCGGTAATATGCCAGCTCAATTAAAGGCATATGTCGATTCAACTGGTTCATTATGGGCTTCCGGTGCCTTGAAGCATAAACCTTTCGGTTTATTTGTCTCTACTGGTACAGGTGGTGGTAATGAAGTAACTGCTGTTAATGCATTGTCTACTTTTGTCCATCATTCCATGATTTATGTTCCTTTAGGTTATTCAAGTGCTTTCCCTCAATTATCCAATATAAATGAAGTTCATGGTGGTTCTGCTTGGGGTTGTGGTACAATCGCAGGTCCGGATGGTAAAAGAGAACCAACTCCTTTGGAATTGGAAGTTGCTAAAATTCAGGGTAAAGAATTTGCATTAGTTACAGATAAATTAGCTAACTAATCAATCGATACCATAATGATTTACCTATTCTTCTTTCCAAATATCCTATTATTATATATACCAGTTATTTATAAAATTGATACATTCATAAAACAAAATCGAAAAAAAAAATAAATAAAAAACCACGAAAGTAACATTTATTTCAACTAGAACAACTACATTGTAACATCAGTTTGGAATCATCAACGTCAGATATCCATCTTTGTTCAACATCTTTTAGTTCATCCCCCCATTTAGTAATATCGAAAGGATTATTGGACATCTTCATTATTTTATTGAGATATGCACTTAACTCTTCATCACTAGCATCTCCGTTTCTTAGTTTATCATCAGTATAATCAATTACTTCCTGTAAAATCCAATTCTTTGGTACGAATTTTGGATTATAATTGATACATCTCTCAACTCTAATTTCATCTGTTAAATCTTCATCTTCAACACGAGCCCTAAATACAGCTAAAAATGATTTCAGCTCTTTCAAAACTTTATTCCGTTCATCGATATTTTCATCTTTTCTCAAATCATCAGTCAAGAACTTTGATGCTGCAATATCAAAGTCAAAATTAGCATCATCTCTCAATTTTATATCTTGTAGAATAATGAAAAACTTATTGTATTCTAGTTTGGTGATTTGTAAAGTTTCGAATAAAATAGCTAGTATTTCTGCACTATCACTTTCTCTTGGTTTAATACCTAATCTATTACAGATTAATTTCAGATAATCTTCAATGAAAATCTTCTCATAAATATCACCCGCAATTTTAATCAATTTATTGACACGAACACCTGCTTTTTCAATTGATTCTTCGGTTGGATAACCATTTTTCCTGAATTCGGAATTATTGATCAATTCAGAATTTGCACCTAGAATTTCAGCCATTGATTCAGCTAATTTGATCATATTAAACCATATTGCAGAAGGAGTATTTCTGAAGGAATATCTCAATTCATGATCTTCACTATTCGACGTATAATTTGGATCGAATTTATCCATTATTGCAAACGGTCCGAAATCAATTGCTAGACCTAAAATGGAAGTATTATCTGTATTAAGTACACCATTCAAAAATCCATATGCATGCCAATATGCAACTGATTTCGAATTTCTGATAATTATATCTAGAAACAATTTATCATAATCCGACAGTTCACCAAATTCTCTTAAATTTTCATCACTTTGAATGAAATCATTCAATTCTTTTGTATATTCATGATTCAAGACATGATTGTTAATATAATCACATAGTTGAAACAATCCATCTCTATCGCCAATCATTCGACAGTAATCAAAATGCCCAATTCTAATCCAAGTTGGTGACATTCGACAAACAATGGCGCATAATTCAACATTCGACCTTTGAGCTTTAGATTCAGGTAATGCAGTAATTGCCAAAGCTCTTGTTGACGGTATACCTATTGAATTTAAGTACTCAGAAATTACATATTCTCTAATTGAAGATCTCAACACTGCATTACCATCAGCAAATCTTGAATATGGAGTCTTACCAGCACCTTTCAACTGTAACTCATAACTATTTGGTTTATTTTCACCTTTTGCTTTAAACAAGTTAATCACTCTACCATCACCTAACTGACCTGCAAAATTACCAAATTGGAATCCAGCATATGCCATAGCAAAGGGGTGTATTGGATTATCTGGGTCATCAGTTTTAATGACCCGCTTACCAGATACAATATCTCTGAAATATTGTGATTTGGGTTCATTAATCGGATCTAAATTCAAATCTTCCAATGCTTTCATGGATGCATTTAAAAATCTGTATGATTTCCTAGTAGTTGGATAAGTATATGTAAAAAATCCACCAGTCTTACCCAGCTGTCTTGGTATTTTAGATAATTTTTCACTAACTTGATCTGGGGTAGGTACTTTTTGATCAGGTTTAAGATACTTTATGTATGGGGAAGATTTGGCCAATGATTCCAGAGTTTGATATTTCCTAGTTCCACGGTTACTGCATAACATTCTTTTAGTAACTGACAGCATTTTCTTCTCTTTTCCTTTATTGCAATTCAAATTATCAAATCCATTATAAGTTTATTAAAGTAAATTACTGAAACCCTTCATTTGATGTAATCTTTAATTTTTGATACCCCAGCCCTCTTCTTAATGATGTTCAGAAACGTTTTTTTCCCGAAATTTGCGAAATCCGTCGATTATTCAAAACTTTTTATTTTTTCATTTTAGTGATAGATTCAGTCATAGATGAATACTATCAGAACTGTAGTAACTCTTCATTGGTATTTTTTATTTTACTATACACAATTAACATAATGGCCACTGTATACGTCCATCCAACTACAGGTGTTGATACAGAATCCGCAACAGGTTCTAAAGAAGCACCATTCCAATCTGCTGCATATGCGTTATATATTGCACCAGAATCTAAAGTTGAAATTTACAAAGAAGCAAATGAAGAATCACCAGCTGGATATTACGAAATTTCTGCATCAGCATTGAAGAAGGCGAAAAAGGGTGCTGAAGGGTTGAAGAAAAAGGAAGAAAAGGCAAAGAAACAGGCAGAAGAGAAAGCTTTGAAAGATGCAGAAGAAAGTGCCAAATTATTAGAATCAATGAAAATTTCAATTGTAGAAGATAAATCCTTACCAAAGGCACAAAAGATTAAAATTTTGAATGTTTCCAAACATATTGGTGAAAGAGTCAAAGTTCAAGGTTGGATTCATAGATTAAGAATCCAAAAAGGTGTTGCATTTATTATTCTTAGAGATGGTTCAGGCTATATTCAATGTGTTTTATCAGGTGATTTAGCTAATGCTTATCAAACACAACAATTGACTGTAGAATCTACTCTATCTATATATGGTTCAATTGTTAAATTACCTGAAGGTAAATCTGCACCAGGTGGTGTTGAGTTAATTACAGATTACTATGAAATTATTGGTTTAGCACCAGGAGGCAAAGATTCATTTACTAATCAAATTGCAGAAGATTCTGATCCTTCACTTTTACTTGATAGAAGACACTTAACATTACGTGGTGAAACTTTATCGGCTGTTATGAAAGTTCGTGCTTCACTTTTAGCTTCAATCAGAAGAGTTTATCAAGAAGAAAACTTATGTGAAGTTACACCTCCTTGTATGGTCCAAACTCAAGTCGAAGGTGGTTCAACATTATTTAAGATGGATTATTATGGAGAAGAAGCATTCTTAACTCAATCTTCACAATTATATTTAGAAACTGTATTACCTTCATTAGGTGATGTTTACTGTATTCAAGAATCATTCCGTGCAGAAAAATCCCATACTAGAAGACATTTATCTGAATATACTCATATTGAAGCAGAATTAGCATTCCTTTCTTTTGAAGAATTACTTACACATATTGAAACTGTTATTACTAAAACTATTCAATATGTCTTAGAAGATCCAATTGCTGGTCCATTAGTGAAACAATTGAATCCAGGTTTTGTACCACCTCAAATGCCATTCAAAAGAATGCAATATATTGAAGCAATTGACTGGTTAAATGAAAATGGTATTCCAAATGAAGAAGGTGAAGCATTCAAATTCGGAGACGATATTGCAGAAGCAGCAGAAAGAAAAATGACTGACACTATTGGTGTTCCAATTTTATTAAACAGATTCCCAGTTGAGATTAAATCTTTTTATATGAAGAAATGTTCAGATGATCCAAGAGTTACTGAATCTGTTGATGTTTTAATGCCAACTGTTGGTGAAATTACCGGTGGTTCAATGAGAATTGATAACGTCGATGAATTATTAGCAGGTTTCAAGAGAGAAGGTATAGATCCAGCTTCATATTACTGGTTTATTGATCAAAGAATTTACGGTACTTGTCCGCATGGTGGTTATGGTCTTGGTACTGAAAGAATTCTAGCTTGGTTATGTAACAGATTTACCGTTAGAGATTGTTCTCTCTATCCAAGATTCAGTGGTAGATGTAAACCATAATTTTTGTTTTAAAATGTAAGCTATTGTAGTACGGTACGTATACTTTTCTTTTATGTATATAGCACTACCAGAATAATAAATTTAATTATATTTCATTCAACGAAAAGAGACTATGTTGTTTGAATCAATTCTGGAACAGCATCGGGTAACCTTCCCAATGAGGAAATTGGACATATCAATCTTATCATTTATTTAAGATGTTGAAGAACCAATTTTGTATCAACAAGTATGTGTTTATGGGTAACTGTCATTGTTTTCTCTTGCTGGAACGATGGAATAACTAATGAAGGAGGCAGATTTTAAGAGATTCCAAAGAGCCAACGAGAAGGTTCTAGTTGCATTTGGAGGATTTGGGAAAGTTTATAAAATACCACATGGGAAAAATCCAAAGTGGTATGCAATGAAGGAAATAGATATACGTGTTTTCATTCAACGATATACACAAGAATCACCAATACGAAGAAACAAAAACAGTAATTATAAAAACAACAGCTTAACAGATTCATTTTGGAATAGTGAAATTTATGAAACTTTACTAAACGAAGCATTTATAATGAGAAAATTACATCATAAGAATATCATCAAAATCATTGACTACTATATTTCAGATGAAAACAATCATTCATATGAAGTTGACAATAACAATGATGACTCATATCATACCGGAAGAAATATACCAACCAAATTATATATTTTCATGGAATATTCACCATATGGATCATTATTACAGCTGATAAAATCTTATAAACCTAAACCTATAATTCCAGAATTTATAGCATGTGGTATAACTGCCCAGATATTGGATGGTCTCAAATATCTTGCAGATTTAAGTATAATTCATGGAGATATTAAAGCTGCAAACATACTTATTTTTTCCAATGGAATCTTGAAAATCTGTGATTTTGGCTTGAGTTTCCAATGGAATGATGAAGATAGTTGTGATTATAATGATAATCTCAAATCGTTGAATAATGAAAATAATAAAAGACTACAAAAAATTGTGCTGAATGGCTCAGCTTATTGGTTAGCACCTGAGATTATTCTCCATAGAATGGCGACTCCCAAATCTGATATTTGGTCATTAGGAGCAACATTGATTGAAATGTTGAGTGGTAAACCACCATTTGGAGAGTTCGGTCCGTTACTAGCATGTCATGCAGTGGGAAGTGGGAAAAATATCAAGTATCCAGAGAATTTAAGTAGTGATTGTGTTGATTTTCTGGACTTATGTTTCAAATTTCAGCCAGCAATTAGACCAAGAGCCAAGAAATTACTTGAAACTAAATGGATAATGAATGCTAATAGAAATATTCTACAAAGTGTTGATGGACTATATGGTGAGGAAGAAGACGAAGATGTTGAACTCAGTGATAACGATAACAATAACATTGAACGGTTCATCTACAATAAAAGAAATGAGGATGATAGAGAAGCAAATAACAAAGTTCAGCCATTATTATCCAAACATGATATCCTTTTAAAGCGGTTTGCAGAAAGTAATGATAATGATGATGATGATAGTTGGATATTGGATGATATCGATGATCCTAATGAACTTAATGAAAAACTGGCAAATAACTTCACATATGAAAAACTACATCATCTATCACTTGATGAATTAAAAACAATCAAAGAAGCACGTACTGAATTTGATTTTCATAGTCTTGACAGAGGGGAACATTATACCCTGCATTTTCTCCATTGTATCAAATCTATGGACATTCAACGATGTCAAGAGCTATTTCGTATTGGCCAATATTATCTACGATACAACCACCTGGAACTGGAAAAAATTTGCCTGGGTGGATTTCTGTTTTGTATTAGTGTTTCACACTACCAGAAGACAGTTTCGACTGAATTATTTCAAAATGTTTGTACCCTTGTGAAAGATAGTATGGGAAAACGTGGGAACGAATGGCTGCAAGTCGTCGGAATGGATGGGTCTCATATACTACAATCTCCACAAACCTAATATGAAATAAACGGCAATTGTTAAAATTGTACTGGAGGATACTGTTGAATCATAGCCAAAGATGATAAGTATTACAGTTTGCGATTTTGATCGAGTGAACATTGTGAGATTGATTCTAAAATACATCAATTGGTAAAAAACTCAAAAAAAGCTTTTTATTGAGTTATAGAATTGGTATATATAAAATCATGATTGAGTCTATGGTATATTATGCTGAAGTTCAATTGCGTAGTAAATGGATGTGCATGTTTCATTGGAGGTTAGCATTATTACTTAAATTATTGTTCCTGCGACATAAATATGCTATGGACATATGTAAATTAGTATACACTGTTAAAACTATTCCATACCTCATGTAGTTATTCAACTTTACTGATGAAAATTTATCGGAATGGAAATCCATGACAGTTGAGATTTTCTGATAAGAATGAAAATTTCTTTTTTTTTTCTTTTTCTCTTCTTTTTTTTGTATGTGACTGAAAAATTTAGTTTTAACTTCATAACATTTCATTGTATTTCTTGATCTAGAATTAGAATTGTACTCTTTTTTACAAACATAATGAGATTGTGCTCTCAGAGGAGACCCTCAGAAACTAGTATTGATCAAGAGATGTCTGAATATTCTTGTTTTGAAAGCCACATGAACAGCGATAACTCCGTGAATGATTTCAATGATTCTCTATTGAAGAACCAAGTACAACAGAAACAAAAACAAGAATATCATTACACAAAGGATAAGAAAAGAGGAAACAACAGGAGAGTGGCAAAGAAATTATTTTTCCAATTCATAGACTTTAATGAAAAAATCCTTAGCATAATATGCCAGGATTTATCAATACCGGACATCATTTCATTATCTAAGACATGTTCTTCAATAAAGGATAAGGTAGAGTCTCATATATATAGAAATTTGAGAATTGTTGATATTGATCATATCAATGATAAAGACGAATTGATAATACAACAACATTTTGGAGAATTCAAGGATGAAGCTTTAGAGAATGAAAGTTGGTGGGTTCATAACAACACAACAAATCTCAAAACAACACAAAATGTCTTATATTTAGTATATAACATTCTGACTAATTCATACCGTGGAAAATACATACAATCTATCGAAATTGATCCTGTTTTAAAACCATCACCATTCAGAAGAATCAAAGATGACGAATCAAATACTAACAAGTCAATTTGGAACCAAACTTTGGATAACTTTTTATCTGACGATGAACTATTTTACTTGAAACACAAATTTTCATTTTTTGATTCTTCTCTAACCTTATTGGATTGTTTCATCTTGTTGTTAGATTATACTCCCAATTTAAAAAGCTTGCTAGTTGCCAGATTTTCCTTATCTAACGTTTCTAGATTACTTATGAAAACCTCAAATTTAAGAGAATTGAAACTAATGATTTATGAGAATGATATACATTTCAATAATCTGCCTGCTGATAAACTTGTCAACTTGGAGAAATTGACATTGAAATTTCAAGAAAACACAGAACTGCAACTTTCTCAAATCTCTAAAAACTTTTATGATTATAATATATTACAACATTTGAAATATTTACAACTAATTTATGATAAGACAGATTTCAATCATTTATCAAAACCAACATGGTTTTCCTTTTTCAATATTTTACTGGAAAATAATGAAAATGGGCCTATTTTCCAAAAATTGATCAAATTCGAACTGAAAGACTGCTTTTTCGGTTCAATTCAGTCTGAAATTGTATCATTTTTGAGACAACTTATACCATTTAGTCAACTCGAATCTTTAACTTTACAAATTTATGAATATTCCCACAAATCAAAAAAGCATAGTGATTGTTATTCTAACAATTCATTCAATCACATGAATACAGTATTATCATATCTATCATCCTCTTTGGACAATATCAAAGAAATCAAAATCAAATCATCCAAGAATTGTCGAAATTGTCAAATTGATTCAATTTTGAATTTTCTTACAGATCATCATAATATCAGGAAAATTTGGCTTTCAGTAAATACATTGAATAGAGTAAACTACATCAAAATGATTAATATTTTGCAGAATCATAAAAATTTACAGCGTTTAGCTTATTTTGATGAATTTGTTAACATAAAACTAATCAATAGCTTAAAACATTGGTTTATTTATGAACATTCAATCCTTGATTTTGATTCATTCAAACATTTTGAATCAGAGTCATTACGTCAAGATATTGACTCGTTGTTTGATTGTTATATAATTGATGAATTTAAGAACTTCAACGAACGTGAAAGTGACCTGTTAGTTTTATTCTGGCAGAATTTTTTAACTGAATTTGGGTTAGTTACATTAGTGAATAATTCAAATGGACAATTGAATGAGTTGAAATTATTTGGGTACAATTTCAAAGTTGATAGATGTAGGAAGGTTATAATGTTATACATCTCCAAAAATGTTGGGTATGTCGATTTGATGTATTACTGATTCGTTTTCTGGTTTAATGATCAAGGAAAGAATTCCTCTTTTTGTATGAACAGATTTTCATTTAATTTATAATTCTAAAACTAATATAAGTTATTTATAAACAAATTTACATGAATTGAAATTTAGTATATTACTGTATTATTTCTTGATGGATTTGTCATCGACATCTTTATTATTTGGTCTGATAGTTGGTACAGATTTATCAGCAACCAATTTTTTCAACTTTTGTATGTCCTCCTTCATTAATTTGGCACTAGCTTTAGTTCTCCAACCAAAACCAAGTTCTTTCCGCAGTTCAGTTTCTTTGCTTTTCCTTTCTCTTATCAAGTCTCCGTAAACTTCATCAATTTTTTTGGAGTTTTCAACTTTGTCAATTGAATCATTACTGAATAAAAGATCGAAAACTCTACCGTCACCCCAAAAGAAACCTTTCCTATCAACAATGAATGGAATTTTTTTGGTTCCTTCTCTTAGAAAGAAGAAAAATGATGAATCATTGGTCCCATAGAATCCCTTACCACTATATATTTTTGAAGTAATACTCTTTTGCAACAAACCTAATGGAAAAATATGTACAGGAGTTGGTCTATTAGGTAAAATTGGATGAGTAGTAAACTTAATAAATGCTTGTCCGTCAGGTCTGATATGACCAGATGAACTTACTGGTGGTAAATACCACATTCTTCTAACTAATCTTGAAGGAACTAATAAGAATGCAATACCTGCTAGTAATGGTAATGAAGCTAAAATTGTCACAATGGTTAAATGCATCAAGAGTTGTAATTTTAATTGTGTATCACCTAATTTCATTTCATTAGTTTCATACATATCCCAAGCAAGCTTATAACCAATACTGAAAGCATTTAACCCATAAATGACAAACAATAATGCAAATGCACAACAAAATACGAAATAAAGCTTATGAGGTTCAGCTTCATAAATGAGTTCAGGTTCCTGTTTTTTGGATAAAGCATCGTATAATCTAGCTAATGGATATTTATTTGGTGCAGGAACACCTGGACGTGGAAGTAATGTTGGAACTGATTCCTTTTCAAAATTAAGAGATGTTGGGAATCTTGATTTCAAATCATTCTCTTGTTTAGTTTCACCAGGAATACGTCTTGATATAACTTCTTTCTTTTCATAAATCTCAGCTGGTATTTCAATACCATTATGTGGTATCATAATATCTTTGTTGCTTAACTCTTCATTAGCCTTTTTATTAGCCTTTTCATTGAAAAATATACTTGTATTATGGAACAAGCGTACATTTCCAATGGGTGAAAGTCTCAGAAATGGATTAACACTGGCCTTGATGCTATTGCCAACAAATCTGGTACTAGGTCTTAGTAGAAGTAACATTGTTTAGTGAATAAAGATAAAAACCTACCTAATTCAACCAAATCAATTTCAGCGATAGATCGAAATAATTAAATTTACATGAAAAGTTTTGAGTGTTAACTGACATTTATTAGATGCAATCTTCAGAATTATCTATGTTATTATTTTTTTTCCATCTTTTATCAGTCAAGACAATGAACAAGAATAAAGTCCAAAAGAATCCTAAGAAAGTATTCAGTTCTTATAAAATATCAGATCGTCGTGCAGCATCTGGCTATCGACCAGATCGATATATAACTACTGATAAAATAAAAGTAGATGAAGAAACACTACAAAAGATCAAAACCACCAAAAATGAAGAAAAGAAAGATAATGAAACAGCAGTAATTAGACGGGATCCTAAAACAGGTAAGATATGGCATGATTCTTCGTTAGTAGACTGGGATCCGTCACATTATAGATTGTTTGTTGGTAATATTGGTGTCGATGTTGATGAGGAACTACTAATTGAAACATTTATCAAGTATCCGTCGTTATCCAAAGTGAAAGTTCCACAAGATATCCAAAAGGGTGAAAATAAAGGATTTGCGTTTATTAGTTTTGCAAATGCAGATGATTATTTGAAATGTTATAAAGAAATGAATGGGAAATATGTTGGAAGTAAACCTATTACACTTGAAAGAGCCAAAACTGAAATAGGTGAAGTTGTTAAAGTTGATGATAGAAAAAAAGATAACAATAAGAAGTACAACAAAACTAGTCGACATAAATAGATTGAAATACTGAATTATAGAAAAGATATACTATTATACGAACTATTTAGAATACTTATCAGAAAATAACTTATTCCAATCCCAAAATATCGTTTCATTATTATTATCAGAATCTATTTCATTATTCATGAAATTGACTATTTCTAGGAAGTCATTATCTAAAGTTGACAAATTATCGTAATCATTCATATGTTCCATTGTATGCATATGACTATTCAAGTTATTCTGAATATTTTCAAACTCAGAGGAGCCAAGGTTGAAATTGAGAATACCTTTGTTGTTGGTATGTCTATTCATATATGAATATTCATTCGAATGTGATTGTGGAAAAAACTGTGAGTTGGTATTTCCAGCAATGTTGTATGATTTTCCATCATTATTGCTGTTGTTATACATTGGTATATTATTTTCTTCATAACTGTTATTTTGGGGCAGTATGGGCAGATGAGGTAATGACGATGGTAACAATGGAATACTAGCATACTTGAAAGGCGTAGATTCAGTATTATCAAACGCATTATTTGTCTGCGAATCTGATTTAGTTAGTGATTGAATGGAACTGTTATTATATGGTTCATCACTTAAGTTTTGGGTATTGGTATATGAAATTTTTTCCTCTTTCAAAATAGTTGTAGAGTTTTCAATAATGGTATCCTGTTGACTCTTAGGGAATCTTTTGTTCATGTTATATGACAGATCATTCGATGCTGTTTTATTGATGCGATCATTATATACAATTTCGTATTCGTGTTTATGTTGATTATTTGAATTGTGGTTAACATTGATATTCTCCTCGTTTGTTTCGTCATCAAACATTTTGAAATGTTTCAATAGTAATGTTATATTACTACTAGCATCTTTCATAATACTTGTTGCAGTTGAACCAAATCTATTATTTATACGTTTGATGTTATCAATTGCTTTTAAGATATTCGACTGGTTAATTTTAAACTCTTTTTGAAGTGTTTCTGTAAATATATTATACTTATTAGATTTTTTCTCATTTGAATTTTTGATTAGTGTGTAACCTAACAACAATACCATTAAAGAATTGTATAAATAGAATAAATCAAAATATAATAATCCATTGAAATTCTGATAAATTGATGAATATAATATAATGTTGACGATTTTAATAGAAGAATTGATTGCATAACATAAAGTGTTAATGATTCCTAAATTTGAGTTGATTGATTCATTAGGTTTCAAAGCGTAAGCAATCAAATAAGGTGAAATCAAACAAGTAACTGCATAGTGATATTGTAAATGTAGTTTGATTTGTGATCTTCTAGGCTTGGGTCTTTGATAATGTTTAACAGAAAAGTCTAAATCATTTTCCCAGTTACTTAATTTTTCATTGATAAATAAAACATTTAAAGAATTTTGATGACTCCACGGATCTTTAGATTTTGTTAAATATTCTTTATTTTTCAAGATCAAAAAGGTTATTTTGAATAGCTCAACTGATGCAATATAAATCTTTTTGAATAATTCATCATTTATTCCTGATAATTTAGGTAAATCTATATCAACCTCATATAATGATATATTGGGTAGTCTACCCAAAAAAACACAAATATTCATATGTAGTTTGAAACTTGACCAGAAAGTTATTTTGATATCTTCTTGTTCTTCCTCTGAAAAATTTTGTAGATTATACTTTCTATGATAACCTAAACAAATCAACTTTAAGCAAATATTCGAAGCTAAATGCCAAGTAGAATTTCTATTTTTTATAGTCGAGTGGAACAAACTTGTGAAATAAAGTAGTTTTGCAGTTGATATATTGTTTGAAAAAAATATATTTGATAAACATACATGAATTGCATTTAAATAATCATTTATGATATTATCTGGTACTAAGTTTAAATGTTCAAGTTGATTGTTGCTGTTCGTTAATACCAGATTCAACAAATAACCTTTCCTCCCTAAAATCCAAACAATGTACATGGTACATATTTCTTCATTACTAAAATTCTCCTTTTTTAACTCATCATAATATGAAGATTTATTACTCAAAATTTTGAAAAATTGATTTTGTCTTTCTCTGAACTTAGTTTCATTAAAGAGAAAATAACTCTCATGGATATTTTCAAAAAAGTAGTTGGTATAGATGTCACACTCACTAGGAGGTATCAAATCAAGTATAAAATATCTCTGAATATCATTACCTGCTATGATGAAGGAAGGTTTGAAACATGAGTGATGTTGGTTTTTAAGAGATGTTAGAACATTATTTTTGTCTAGAATAGGATAATCCTCACGACCTTGTTTCTTTTCGACTTCAAGCAAAGCAGTAAATAATCGTTCAGCTCCACCTAAACCAATTTGATATTCTTCATTATCATTATCTCTTGGTGAATTTGTATTTGCATTTATCAGATATTCATCTGTATAGCTATTTTGACGAATTCTCTTCTTTTGACGTAGTGTTCCTATTTCATTGGCTATTCTTTTAATATTAAATAATGAGTCTTTCTTTTCGATAGGAATAGATGTATTTGTGGTATCTACATTTGTATTTGACTCTGATATAAACGTTTCATTTAATATTTGAGGTATCTTATGAATTTCATTTCTACCTTTCTCATCTCTTTCTCTTTCTTTCTCTTTTTCTTTCATAAATTGAATTTTATTTTGAGTTTTACTTCGATTATTATCAACGAATTCATTCTGATTTGGATCATCTATTTCGTTTCGATATTGTGCATTATCGTTATAATTTTTTTCTATAATATTGTTACCTTCCTCTGATTCAGATTCTAACTTTAACTGTACATTATCGTGATTTCTTCCATTTTCTGTTATATCAGTATGTTTCTCCTTCTCCGGTAAATCCACATATAATAATTTAGCTATATTTTCAAGATCAGTGAAACTATTTGGATTACTCTCAGGAAACATAGCTTTAACAATCTTAGTTAAGCATCTCAATTGTACGATAGAATTTTCACTAACTGAATAAACCGTCCTCTTCTTTCTCATTACTGTAGTTTCACATATAACACCTGAAATTGCGCAGTTTTCACATTGAGTAGTATTATCGAAACATCTTTCTTTAGTAAGAGGATCATATCGTTTGCAGGCCCTTTTCCGTTTCTTGCATCGATCACAGGAATACAATGCTCGTTGACGTGATTTTTTATTCATTTCATCTGCCATTATTCGCCTATACAAGATGAGTTATGTAACAGTATTGATGAATTATAGTTTTGATATTGAAAAATTTGAAAGAAGAAAAAATACTTCAGCCACTCTCAACATAAACAATAGAAAGTGAATGTTGCAGAATAAGTGGGGATGTTACAGTGGTGATCCTTTCGAGTGTAATGAGGGGTTTGTCTGGTAGTAGTTAATGGGGAAAGATATATGAGTTTTGAAAATTGCAATATATTAGAATATGGTGAATATAAACCTATACATGGGAATGAGTAATTGAAAATCATAAAAGAAAAAAAAATATAGTAAACGGAGATAGTAAATGGAGATAATAAATAGTAAATGAGAATGATAATAGAATGAATAATAAGATTAAACAGTAGAAGTAAACTGGAAGTACTATAAGAATATGTCAATATTCCAAAGTTTATAGTTCATCCTTAACTATGATTTTACGATCCTTTGCTATTAATGGTAAACCTTGATTTGATAAATCGTTAGATTTAACTCTGAAAAGACCTTCATCGACACCTTTACCAATATCGGAGGACCAACCTCTTGCTCTTTCGAAACCATTTGATGTAGATTGATAATCATTAAATGCATGATAAATATCTTCCTTTGAAGTTTCAACAAATGGACCATATTGAACAATCGGTTGATCCAATGCCTGTCCTGCAATAATTACAAAATCTGTCTTTGACGATGACTGTGGAACTTTACCGATAATTGAATCACCATCTCTTTTCAAGAAAGCTGTGTGGTATTTGTTGATTGTTTCATATTTGTCCTTTTTACCCTTTAATTCGATCGATCCATTCAATACATAAATAAATGCATTATATTCTGGATTAATAAATTGTTCAAATTCTCCACCTGGTAATACAGTATACCAATAATAGTTGATTGGAGTATATGCTAATTCTTTAACTGATTCAACGCCATATGATTTACCTGATATAACTTTAACTTCAACTTTATCATTTGGTTTTACGATTGGAATTTCTTCAGCTCTTAAATCACGATATCTAGGAGGTGAATGTTTCAAATTTTTAGGTAAATCTACCCATAATTGCATACCTTCAACATTTGAACCATCAGGAGAATATGGCATTTCTGAGTGAACTATACCTTTACCAGCTGTCATGAATTGTAAATCACCCGGTCTTAGTACACCGTTAGATCCAGTGAAATCTTCATGCAGCATATAATTTTTCATAATTAAAGTAACAGTCTCTTGACCTCTATGTGGATGGTCTGGGAATCCTGCTGTTGGTGATACATTGAAATGATCCAATAATAAGAAAGGGGTAAAATTTCTCATACTGGATGTACCAATGGATCTCCTGACTCTGGCACCGGCACCTTCAGCTTGTTCAGCTGCATATACAATTTTGAGGATTGATCTTAATGAAACCATGTTTGTTATGAATATAAGAAGAATAGAAAAGGTGAAAAAAAAAAATTAGACAGATCCAATGAAAGGAAGTGGGGGGTTGTTTCTCTTTTATAGGAAAAGAAAAACTCAGACAATTTGTAATTGCAATGTATATGTTCTTTTCAAATATATATCCAAGTTATTGTAACTTAGTAATTCTTATAAATACATGTTAATAATGGATTATGTAATCAACTTCTATTACTAAGAAAAATATTATTAATTGTTTGAATGTTTAGCATATATTCAATCTATAGTATCTAGAGTATATGGAGTGTATACAGATGATTATTGTGATTAGTATTTATAATACTGCTTTTATATCATCATTGGTTGATAGAATTAAGAACTTTTTCAAAAGTAGAAACTAGAACAGTATTTTCTTCAGCTGTTCCAATGGAAATTCTGAGACATCCAGTACATCCAAGTTCTTTACCTCTGAATCTAACGACAATTTTATTCTCTGTAGCTAATTTTTCGTACAATTTGTTAGCAACTTCGTTATCTGGTTTTAAATCCTTATTCAAAATTTCAATAAGTATGAAATTAGCATCCAATCCACCTTTATTCTTACCAACATATTTTAAGCTAAGTAATTTATCTAATACGATTCCTCTCTGTTCAATAATCTTATTAATTTTATTTCTAGTTTCTTTTAAACTTTCAGCACTTGTTGCTCTAATTGCAATATCACTTGTCAAATTACTGATATTGTAAGGATACTTGATTGAATTCAATAATTTAGAAATCTCATAATTGGAGTATGTAATACCTAATCTAATACCTGCCAATGCAAAAGCTTTTGATAAAGTTTGTAAAACGACCAAGTTTGGATATTTATTAACCAATGTACATAATGATGATCCAATTGGTGCAAAATCAATATATGCTTCATCTAAAACAACAAGAACATTCAATTTCTTATCTTCAATACTTCTCAACAGTGTGAGAACTTTATTCTCATCAACTTTCTTTGCTGTTGGATTACCAGGTGAAGTAATATAGACCAATTTAATCAATGGATCTTGAGTCAATTCTTTGATAATATTTTCAGGAACGATATCGAATGTTTCTAAATCTAATGGTACTTTAACAATACCAACATCATTTACCACACCACAGATGGTATACATACCGTAAGTAGGTGGACAAATCATCATCTTTTCCTTACCTGGAACAATAAAACATCTCATTAATGCATCGATACTTTCATCAGATCCTACTCCTAAACATAGATTCTTAACATCGATTTTATCTTCGCCTTTGCTTTCTTCATTTCTGAAATTACAAATTTGTTGCTTTAAAACAATTTGATGTGGATCCGGGTATCTATTCAATTCCAACTTACTCTCTGAATTTGTCATTTCATCAAATGATGGTCCATGTGTATTCTCATTAGCATCTAATAAAATCCCCTCCTTAAAATCATCTCTTGCACATCTATATGGTTCCAATGATAATAGATTGGGTCTTGCAATCTTACTAATATCAAATGTCATTTCAATCAGTGTCTATGTATATATAGTTGAAACCTTAGATAAGAGTTTCTCTTATAAATGAAATGGTAGAAATGGTGGATTTCAGCGATTTTTTGATTTTCAATCGTTTTTTTCTTTTTCCCATATCGGGCAGAATAGATGTTTTCTTACTGATTATTTGGTATGACTCTTACTTCAACTTGTATGAATTTATTTACAAAATATTATTTATTTATAAAGTGAAATTAACTATTCTTCAGGATCTTCAATAATACTGAGATCATTGAAATTGGTGGATTGTATATAATCGTATTTTTTCATTTTCAATTTCCTTCTACGATTTATGAAACTTAAACTATTAGAAGGTTGATATAGAGATGTATTTGGTGAAGTTGATGGATTTGGTGACATCAAGGATGCCGATGATGACGACGATTTAGGCGTTCTTGTCCTTGCTGATAATCCATTATCGTCACAAATATCTCCCTCCTCGTATAAATTATCATTACCGAGATATAAGACCTTCATTATATTGCCAAAACTGACAATTATTGATTTATGTCCAAATTTACAAACAGGTCCAATCTTCTTGATTAAAAGTCCTGAATCTGTACCATCTGGTATTTCATAGAATTTGACATTACCATCAGCTGACATTGTCCATCCACTCCATATATCACTTAATTTATGAACTGTTTGAATATTTTCATCATTGGTATTGAGAAGTTGTTCATCTTTAATTACATAGTTTTCAGATAATTCATTCGATGAATTTGGTATTGAAGAAATTGAATTCAACTGACCAATTTTATTGGTCCTTTTTCTCAAGCCACTCTTACTTGATTCAAATATCTTATTTAAGATATTGCTACTATTCAATTCACTATCACCGCTATCAATATTGTTCATAATTCTAGTATCAATATTGCTATCATTGTCATTATTAGAAATTGATTCATCAGATTTCTTTTCCTTCCTTCTAATACCCATCAACATATTCAAATCATTTGAACACCAACCTTCAACATTATTTAATGAATGACAATGTTCAGTAACACTTGCAAATCCGAGGCATCTAGTCTCTCTTGAATCTCTTTCAACTCTAAGACATATATTGTTCTTAGCCCTATTATCAATTGAAAAGGTATGTAATATTAAAACATTTGAATTATATTCTGTGTATGCAATACTAAAAGATGGTACAGATGCACACCCACAAAATCTACAATGTGATGGTTCAGGATGAAAAACTTTGAAACTGTTATTTTTAAATTTAATGATTTCCCATTCTTTCAATACTATACCTGTTTGAACATCAATTAATTGACATTTACATCCAAACGCTCTAACAATCATACCAACAAATGGAACAGTTTCTATAACAACTCCTTCGAAATCTAACATTGAATCTTCATCGAAATCAACCTTTTTGATTAATTCAACATTATTATTATTACCACCATTATTATTATTATTATTATTATTGATATCTAAATTATTGATTGTTGTAGGAATTGATGAAATTGGTGAAATTACTGGTGATGATGGAGTAGAATAGTTATATTTTGATAGATCTGCAGGTGTTATTAGACTTTTACCCATATTATAATTATTTGTATCAATTTTAACAGGTCTACTCTTCCATTTATTATTTATAGCAGTTGAGACAATCAATCCCCCATTTTCTTTGATACCAACAATTCTATCGTTCACTCTTGGTGAAATCAACTTTTTGGCACATAATAATGTACTACTACTCAAAACTGTCTTAGTGAGTTCACCATTAGTACAATCAATTGAATAAATTAAACCATTTTTCAGAATGAATATGTATTCCATATCACTATTGAATGTTAGTTTTTTCAAATTTACACTATCCACAAAATTTGAATCCAATGATAACGATCTCCCTGGCCTTAAATTATTACCGTCAATATGTTTAATCCTTGTTCTTGATTTCAATTTCTTGCTAGATTGTTCAAGTTGATCAGACTGTTCTGAATTTTCTAGATTTTCTTTAATAGCTTTAGAGCTTCTACTAACCAATTTCCTTCTACCATTACTAGAATGTGTCCTTCTTCTGAAAAAGGATTCTAATGGAATATCATTGATTAATTCATCAATTTTAACAGACCAAACCCAAGACATTGATAATCTAGACCAACATTTGATTTCACCGTTTCTACTACTAACAGCAATGAATGAGCCAGAATCTGACATCACAACATTTGTTATTGGTAAAAAATTTTCAGAAATTGGTAATTGAGTAGGTTTGGGTATTGGTACTTTCAATGGTGACCAGACTAATATTTTATGATCAAGTCCTACTGAGACCACAAATGGACATGCCGAAGTTGCTAATTTAACTATATCCAATAAATGACCATTAACTAATTCCTTGGAATGGAAAGTTGGTAATGATGAAACTATCATTGACTCGTCTGTACTTATTGATGAATTATTTGAACTATTAAATTTTGAGTGTTTGATATTTGAAGATTTATTGATTTTGAAAATTAAAATCAACATTAAAACAGAAACTGTGAAAATTATCAATGAAATGCATTCAAATAAATAATATATATCAAATGAAAATTTGATTACATTGTTATTGATGATACTTTCATTAATAGCTGAGCCTTTCTCAATAAGAACAGTTGGTTTCAATAGTTTAATTATAAGATTATTATCTTTACTTGATGAATGTAGTAGTTCACGAACAAACCCACGTTTATTCAAAAATAGATTTAAGGTTTCATTGTTCTCTGGATCAAAAATCCCATCACTCCATTTGAGTGATATTGTTAGTAAGATCAACATCAAAACAGAATTCAATATAATATTACTTAACGAGAAGTACTTCAATATTGTATTATAACGAAAATGATGATAGTTATTATCAATTTTGCTATTTATATTGTTGTTAATGAACCCGTTGTTGATATTAAAGTCCATTTCATCATCCACAACTGATAGATCATTGTTCATACTTATATCGTTGTTGATATCATTATCTAAAGTTATCATAAATTTTTTCTTATCTGTATTTTGAATTAAATCCTGTAATTCAACTTTATTCAAATCAACTACCAAGACTGTGAAAAAGTATGAGTATGTGAGAAGATAATTTAAAATAACATTTAATATCAGGAAAAGACAGAAATAGAATGAGCATTTGGTTCTTGAAAAATTAAGAGATAATAAAAGTATTATCAATGTAAATATATTGTAGCTTAAAGATATTGGGAATGACGTATTTATTACTTTTTGAATTTTTCTAGTGAATGAGACTTCATTTGAATATAATAAAATTGAAATGATAATTCTGGAAATATTTTCAATAATAATTAGTAAAGGTACTGATATGAGTAGTAAAATTGGCATTTGTAAAAATTCTAAATTAGAATCCCAAAATGATGTAATTGATAGACTTGCAAAGAATGATAAGTTCAATTGGAATAGAAATCCTAGAAAGATACCTATTTTTGATTTGATCAATTTGAATTTTTGAATTCTAAGGATAATTTCAATCAATAAAGCAGGGAAAATAAAGTATATTATAATAAATTCCAAAAAATTATAAGGTTTGATTGTAACTTTATAATAGTTTGTATCATTATTTTTATCTGTGATACTTGAGAAAATTTCAAACTTATTAAAAGTTGATTGAATTTTGAGTAAATTCTCTTGTAACTTCTCATAAATTTCTTTACTATTATAATAAGTAATTATTCTTAATAGATTAGCACTTTTAGTCAATCCATCAATTTTTTCGACACCTGAGAATAAATTGATATTACTCAATGGTTGTGTATAAGAATTTTCAGAATACCAGCCATTCAGTTGAATAGTTTTCAATATATTTTTATCATTCAGGATTTTAGACTTGTTATAATTCCAATAATCCAAAGGTGAGTAAATTTTTATTTGGTTAATTCCGAGGTTTGAATCATTTGTTATTTTACTTAAATTGTTGAATAAAATTGATTGAATATCATAAAGCTCAATTAAAAAGTCCGTTGTTAACAAATTGGTATTTGAATATATAGAAAAGGATTGTATTGTTAGATCTGAATTTAAGGTAGATTCTGAGAAAGAATCCGAAATTGTATTATCTAGATGAGTGAAACTCAATGATTTTATATTTTTGGAATGAGTGAAAAGAATTGAATTAATAAATGAATGCGGAGAAAGGTATAAATTATGAATAGATGGATATGCAAATAACAAAAGCAATGTACAAGGAATAAGAATTGACAAAATCGGCCTTAATAATAATTTGTTCAATAAGTAATTTGAAAATCGAGTTAGTTTCTTCAATTTCTTTAGCTTTTTCGATACCAAATTATTTCGGTCATCTGATATTCGTAGTCGTGCATTCAAATCTAGAGACACCATTGTAAACTTTTGTTACAATGTATTGTTATAGAATGAATGAGAGAAAATAATACACTTCTCTCCAAAGTAAAAGAACCTGATGGGGTCTGACTTTCTCCACATTAAAGAATTTTTTTTCCATTTCCATTTCAATTTCAATTTCCATTTCAAAATTTCTATTTCTCATTCATTTGTTGAGATTAATGGAAGAGAAAAATGGAAAAATTAAAAGAGATGGAGCGACGCGTCTGTATTAAATATGTAAATATAATCTTTTGCTTATTTACATTGAATTTTGCTTTCAAAAGAATACTGTTATAAATATATATAACTACAATTAGATCTGTCTATTGGATTTGTATATATATATATATATATATTGTATCTGGAAACTTTTGACTATTGTGCAGGTTTACAACAGTAGATCTCACGAACCCATTCACTATTAAGTACTTGTAAAGTTGTAATTCGTCGTTCAGGAACTGGATCAAGTATAGAATAGATCACATTTCGACAACGAGCTCTCTTCAATTGTTCAATAGGTTCATAACCTTTTTCACATTTCCTTCTACGAAGGTATTGTAGAAAGAATTCATCTTCTTTACGTGCTTCCTTCCATAATTGTCTTCCTGTTCTCATTGCCATATAAATTACCCCACATGACCAAACATCCACATATCTAGGATCAAATTCATTAGAGATGAATTGTTCAGGTGCAATATATGCTGATGATCCCTTGATTGTATTACTCAGTTCAATTTCATTATCCCATGCAGTTTTAAAACATTCGGCACTACCAAAATCTGTAATTTTAATTGTACCATCACTAGTTAATAATATATTTTCGGGTTTTAAATCTCGATGTGCTACCCCCATATTATGCATATAATGTACAGCTCTCATTATTTGTTTAAAAAAACAATCCGCTTCAATATATTCCAATTTCCCAGCTGAAACAATCAATGAATAAAGATCTCCACCTGCACAATATTCCATAACTTCACAATATTCGCCCTTCAAATCTTTGAAAAGATCAAATGCATCAATTATATTACAATGTTTCAAAGATGATGAAATACAGAATTCATAAGTTAATCTTTTACTATATTTAGAATCTGGTTCATTATCTCTTTTGGTAAATTCCTTAACTGCATACATAACTTCACTATTATTGACCTTTTTATGTGCAATTCGAACAATACCAAAAGTACCTCTACCAATAACTTCTTGACATTTACCGTATTTTTCAATAAATGATTCATTGCGTTCTCCCTCATTAAACTTCGGTTGTGTAATGTTTTTATGAGGAGTTCTATTATTACCTTGTTGTTCCTTTATATAAGTTGAAATCAAACTAGGTGGTAATTTATTATTTATTTCATTTAGATCAGAGGCTGAGAAAATATTTGGAACTGCACTAACAGCATCAGAATGTCGATTATGATTACTACCACTAATCCAATCCTTCATAATTTTACCTAAATTCTCTTGTCTTTTAAATGTACGTAAGTTATGATCATGTGTACCATCTGATAATATCCTAAATCTAGTGTTATTGGTATAAGTTGAACTGTTGGATTTACTAGTTGCCTTAGTTCGTATTGATGATCCACGTGACACTTCTCCATTATTGATACCATTATAACCATTACCGCCACTGTTACCATGAGTACCACTATTAGCATTATTACCAATGTGACTATGAGTACCATGATTACCATCATCGCCACTATTATCCCCACTACCATCCCCACTACCATCTCCACTACCATATCCACTACTCACACTCTTCTTACTGATGCTATTGCCACTAAATGAACGAGATTCATCCGAAGGTTTCGGAATCTCCTTTAAATGTTTTTCTATATGATTACCATTTATCGAATTATTACTGCTTGAACTGAAAAATCGATTGATTTTGGATATAGTGGATGTTTTAGGACGTTCAGATACATTCTTTTCTGTTAATAGGGAATTACCCGTATTATTAGAACTTGCTATATGTATAAGACCCATTTCTTAATTCAAAAACAGCTGATAATAAAGAACTATCGAATGGCAAATAATTAATTCCCCATATATTAAGCATTGCCAACATTGTAGTCATTTCCACCACTAGAAATATTCCACCTTCCTATTTAGGAATGAAAAAAAAATTTTTTTTTTTTTTTTGTTCATCCAAATTTTTTTTCTTTGTCCTTCTTTTTTAAGCTTACAATTCAAATCTACAAATCAACTTATACAAATTACAACGATGTTTATGTTCGTTATTGTTCGTTATTGTTCGTTATTATTCGTTTTATATTCCTTACCATGTAGTAATGGTTTGATAACTCGTATATGCCATCATAACACATCCTGTAAACGCAATACTCAGAGTCAAGGCTTTCTGTAGTGTTGAGAGACCGGTTTTAAATTTTTCAAAATATAGTAATGGTGGGTAAATGTAGATCAATGGTATGCATGTCAAGGATCCAATTAATGAAACAAACTTATCCAAGTTCTCAGATCCCAAGTACGCAATCGATGACATTATAAGTATAACTATTACTCGTAGAAGATTCTTCATCAATTTGATTGTTCTATCAGATTTACCTGAAACCAATCCCTCATTATTAATTAAATTCAGATTTGGATTCAGATTTAAGTTTAAGTTCAAATTCAAATCTCCATTATTGAGTGTAGTACTATTATAATTCGAAATTATAGATGAATTATTGTTACTCAATATCGATATTGCTTCTGAATTTCTTCTTATTTTATCCTTCCATGTTTTTCTCTTTTGATTGAACAAATAACTTTCAATAATCTTAATCGTTGGGAAAATCTGTATTGGAGTTGATAACAAGATTGCCATTGAATACAATATTTGAATTGAAATAGTCATGTTGTTTAGTGGGAAATTCATCAAAATAATTGTATGGACGTTATTACCAAAACTCAAATATGATATAGTTGCAATAGATGTAAATACTAATGTAACAATAGTTATAACTAACAATAGGATTAAATTGAATTTTTCTGGATATCTCATACTTTCTTGAATTGGAATCAATAATCCAATACCTTCATATGTGAAAACTGCAGTACCAATAAACAATGTCCAGTTATCTGCATTGAATAACTTTATATTATTTGATATACCATTATGAACTAATTTATTAGTTGATTGAAAATAAATATAGATTAATCCTAAAAATATAAAAACATCGGCAATCAATGCACATGCTCCTAATTTTGATAAGTTTCTAGTGAATGATATTGGTACAAATATAGCAAATTGTAAGAAAATGAATATACCAATTGAATAATCGTAATCAAATAGTGTTTGCAGCACTTGGTTAAGATTCTTACTTACAAATACAACATATGTCGATGCAAATCCTAATTGTGATAATGCCAATGATATTAGAATTATGAATTGGAAATATTTACCAAAGATAATATTTCCAACATCTCCATAACCTGAAACTTTACACTTGTATGTTGTTTTGATTAATATGATAAAGCAATAGTATGATACTAATGAAAATGATACAATCATTAGATTTGAGAATAACAATCCACCATTTGAGAATGCTTTGGGGAGAAAGATAATTCCAGTACCTAAGAATGCTTTCAGTAGAAGCAAGAATGCCTTTAAAGTACTTGTTTTCTTTCCATGTAAATGATCATGACATAGTTGTTCTTCTTCTTCCTCGTTTCCTGTTCTTCTTCTTCTTCTCTGTTCTTCATCATCTTCTTCTTCCCTTCTTCTTCTTTCTTCATCTTCATCTTCATCTTGTTCCTCTTCCTCATCTTCTTCGTCTTCTAAGTTTTCACCGGCAAAATTCCAATACATACCTGTGAATTCTTTAACATTATTAATGAATGATCTATTCTTAACCGTAAATCTATTATTCAATTGTGGTTGACGAAACATAATTGAATCATCTACATCAACAAAGTTTTCATTCTTTCTATTATGAATACCTGAATTTATAGGTAGTATATTATTATCATTATTATTATCATCGATATTATCACTGATATCACTATTATGTGCTACCAATGATCTTGCACGGTGTAATGATTGTTCCATAATATCGCCACTTGAAGAACTATTTCTAACATTAGGATATTCCTTTCCTATATAATCGAATTGTGGGAATTTCTTTACCATGTCAGTGGTATTTGAAGTAACTTTTGATGATAACGAGGCACTTAACAAACTCTCTCTATGTGGAGTTTTATTGATATTGAGATTGATATTGGAATTGGTATTAGAATTACTTCTAGAATTGGCATTGTTATTGGAGGTATTGGTACTATCATTAATATTCGTATTGGGTATATTTGAAAACCCTCCTGTTATTGTCACCGTTTGAGGTTCCTTCTTATTCGATTGTACTGATTTATCAGAAGTTACTAATGAATCAAATGATAACAATTCATCCTCCGGAATTTTTTGTTTCGTTGGTTTGATATACTTGGCAGAGAAATTGCCTGACATAAACACCGAATCCTTGGTTTGGAAAGATTCTGCATTGATTCTATTAGTCATCACAGTTACTGTTCTATTAACCTCAAGAGAAAAGTAGTAGTGATGAAGTAGTTACAGAGTAATGGAGTTGTATTTATACAGCCTTTAAATTAAAAATCGATTACATAATTCAACTAATTTTTTCATTGTTGTATGGAAGTACATTGTTTGTATAAATACATAATAGAAATAACTGCTGTATACACTTCTTCTTTATAACATGTTACCATATTCTCTTATCAGCCATTTCGAATCTGACTACATTGGATAACGGGTCATCTATAGTTGTATCTATGTTTCTTCTGTTTATTGTCTGTAATCTTCGTTCCTCAATAGACAATGGGATTTTCTCAATCTCTGTATTATACAATGTCGTCCTTACATCTGAAACATTACTATTATTGACATTGGGTTCTCCTGGTGTGTAATCGTTACTCAAAGAGGATGGTGGTTCCTTCAATATGTGATTGGACCAATTCAGTAAGAGAATAGTCAGAAATAGTCTCAAGAAAATCAATGTTATAATTGCTAAAATACCTGATATAGTGATTATAATAAATGATAGTAAAGTTGAGTAGTTTTCAGATATATTTGTTATCAAATGTTTGATATATGGGAAAATCGATAACTTGCAACAAACAATCAATAATGTAACAATTGGAAATCCAGTACGTTTAGTCAATAAACTTGGATAATCGTCGATTTGAGAGGAGATATTGAATCCTTTGATGAAATCGTTTGATAGTATTCTCGTATATTTATCGTATATTATAGGTTTGATTCTGTTGAACCTTATGATATATGAATGTTTGATCCAGTCAACCAATAACTCTGAGCCAATGACTAGTATTGAAGGACCAATCAATAGTCCTAACCAATTATCAACAACTTTCCATGGAGTTATATTTGTTAGCCAAGAATTTGGTTGGATATTATTGAAGAAATCATTGATTGATGATGTATTGATCAATATCTGTAATAAATTTCTTGATGATATAATCATCAACATTATAAGTAGTAGAAACCTTTCGTTTAAATCAGAACATGAAATCTGGAATAATCCTTCTCTTTCAGTTTTCTTGAAGACTGAACTTTTCAATTCAGAAAATTGATTAGAGAGAATCAATGTCAATAGTGCATTTGAATAAGAATTGATTGCAACATTTAATGCCATGACTTGATACACTAATATATACGAATGGAACCATAGATATAATATTGATAATGTGAAGATTGGTATAAAGTTAGTGTAATTGGAGTAATTCAAAAGATTATCTTTGCTTATATTGAAACGAAATAATGCTTTTATAATATCTATACCGCTTGCACTTAGCAAACGATCTGCAATTTCTAAAACTTGTGTCATGAAATATAATTTGATTGCAGTTCCTGATCGAATATTATGATAAATTTTACTTGTATCGATATTTTTAAGCAATAACAATGTTATGAAGATAATCAATACGGCCATTGAGTCATTCTTGTAACTTATCAAATTAACTTTAGGAAAATTAAAACAATATCTTTCTAGAAAAGTAAGTATTTTCAATCTGGTTTGTTTTTTCTTATCTTGATTGTGTAATTTCTCCTTAATTGACAATACTACTAATATCAATGTATGAACGATCCAACGACATGGTATTATTACAAGGAGTTTAATGAAAACTGTTAGTGTATATATCAATCCAAATGTCATAAATTTCTCAAGATAGAATGGTAATTTGATGTAATTGAATAGCAGTTTCAAGTTGTTGTTATCATTGGAGAAATTATACTTTGCTTTACTGTTATCAGAAGATAAATGAAATTCATTCAGTAGAAGTTTCCATAGACTGATTCTCTTACTTGTGGTTATGTTGACTGATATATCCACATTGGGTTTTTTACTCTTCATGATTGTTATTTGTATCAGGGAGGTGGAAAGAGAGTGATAGTGATTCAACACATAAAGCAATGACAAGTATTTCATGATTTTAATCTTTCAGTCTTTTCTTTTCTTTTCTTTTCTTTTCTTTTCTCTTACTCTTTTTCTTTTTCTTTCACTTTTTATTGCTTTTTCTTTTTGCTTTTGAAATTTCCTTTCTCTATTTGATTCCTTTGGATACAATGACTGTAGGTATTGAAGAATTTGAAAAAATTGTTGACGGATATAAGAAACCACTACTTACACCTAAAGAAGCCAATCGATTGACGTATTCAATTACCGAATTACTAATGGCAGGGAATTGTGATTACAAGTTATTAAAATTATTATCACGATATTTATCACGTAGTGCATATGAGAATATTGTTGAAGAGAGGGTTATTGGACATTGGTGTGGATATCCATTATGTGATATTCAAAGTGATAAAATCAGAGATGAACAAGTAAATGAAATATCTAAAAAGTTTAAGCTATCCAACTATTATACAAAGAAATTTTGTTGTAAAGATCATTTCTTAAAATCTGAGTTTCTGAAAGGACAGTTAAATGAAGAAGCATTATTCATGAGGATAGATTTAGATAAAGAATGGTTCAGTGAAGGTAGTGTTGAAAATGAGATTAAATTATTACAATGATACATGTACTACGTTCTAAATCCATATTTGGTTAGTAGATTTTCCAATCCACCATCTACTACATCGGTATAAGTGCCTGGGCTTGTATTTGGATTTGACAATTCATCATTAAGTAATTGGATATTCTCCTGTGCTTGAGAATACAATACATCGAAATCTGGTTTGATTTTATCATAGATTAGACCTTGTCTTTGAGAGAATTGAATAACTTGTCGTTCAATTTCATTCTTCCTTAGATTTAGTTCATGTTGTGCAGTATCGTATAACCAGTTTTCCTCATTGTCATGTGTATTTTTAGGGTTAGTACATTGTTGTAATTGAGTTACTATTTCATCATATTGTTTCCTAAGTTTACCTATTATAGTGAAATCTTCAGTTCTTAGATCTCTATTCCATGGAGTTGAAATAACGTAAAGTGGATTACCAGTACCTGAGATACGTCGTAGTTTATGAGTTGAAGGTTTTGATAATTTCATGTTTAATTTCTTCAATTTATATAAATATTTTTCACCCTTTATTGCAGATGATAGAACATTATCTAGATAATGTTGGTTTAATTTGAATTTCACATTGGGATAACCTTTAGTTCTTAAATACCATAGTGCATCAACTTTAGAAGTTGGTTTAGTAGAGTTGGATGTAGATGCCGATGATAGTAGCGACTTGGAAGATTCAAATTCTGATAATTCTTCGGTATTGAGTGTTTTCTTTAAAAGCTTAGTATAGTTTCTATAGAATATTCTAGACAAGTGTTGTTTCATTGTATGAAAGAGAAAAAAAAATTGAGGACTGGATTGTAAGATTAGTATTATCAAAGAGAAAAAAGAAAGGATGAATGAATGAAAATCATGGAAAACATGGAAAATATGGAAAATATGGAAAAAAAATGAAAAAATGAAAAATTTCATACATCATTAAGAGCTACAGATATTACACCTTTATTATGACCATTATATTGTCTAACCGTTTCATTTGTAGATAAATCCCAAAGACGTACGTAATGATCAGAACATGCAGTTACTAGATATGCACTATCTGCACTGAATGCACAATCCCAAACCCAACGTTGATGACCTCGTAAAGTAGTTTCTAATGAGAAATCATTAGTTGACCAAATTCTAGTTGTATGATCAGCAGAACATGTAGCTACATGTTTACAATCACTTGATAATAACATTTTAGTGATATATTTTGAATGAGCTTTAAATTTATTCATTGGTTTAAGTATAGTTTTATCTGTTGAATTTTCCATTTCCCAAACATAACAATTACCTTTATTATTACCTGCTATTATCATTGAACCATCACTTGCACAAGATAATGATTGAATTGAGATATCTTCTTCAGGTATTAGTTCATAAGTACATTTATTTTCTCCTAAATCCCATATTTTCACTGTACCATTTTGATCACATGAGATCAATTCACCTTGATTTGGATGAATTACTACTTCATTTACAGGTGAATTATGTTTATAATTTCTTTGAATTGAAGGACTTCGAATATCCCATACTTTAATTGTACCATCTTCACTTGATGAACACATCCATCGATTATCAATTTGGAAGGCTAATGATGTCACATTATTTTTATGTCCTTCGAAAGTATGTACAGCACTTGGATTAGTTGATCGAATATCGTATAAATTTATTTTAGGATTACCAGCAGCAGCTAAAAATTTTTTATCAAAAGTAATTGCAAGTCTATTAACTTGTGATTCACTGTGTTGAATAGTTCTTGAACAAACTCCTGTTAAAGCCTCCCAAAATCTAATGGTATGGTCATATCCTGCAGAGACTAAAATGACAGACATAATTGATATTAGAGGATAAGGGAGGAGAAAAAAAAAAGTAAATGAAGTAAAAAAATAGAATCAAGAACTAGTAATCTATTTTATATTAAATTACATAAATACATGGTTACTGAAAATCAAAATAATTTATTTGAGTTGTATCTGTCTGATTTACTAATACTGACACTGTGTCATGTGATTATCACGTGATCTCCGCGATCTAAGCTTCTTTGTCTTTTTTTTTTCTTATTCTAATAATATAATATCTTTTTAAGAATAGAATAAATACAATGAATTATATTATTTTATATACTATTTAGTTGATTCAATTGATGATTAAAAGTTGGCTTCAATTGCAGCCTTTTGAGATGCAGTAAGTGTAACTGGATAATTAACTTTATATTCGATAATCAAATCACCGAATTTACCAGGTTGTTTAGATATTGGCATACCTTGAGAAGGGAATCTTTCTGAGAAACCAGGTTGAGTTGGATTACTTTTTGAAAGATGTAATTTCCTACCAGAGATAGTTGTAAATTCACGATGGAAACCTAATAAAGATTCACGGAATGATAATTCAACAGATGCACGTAAATCATTATCTTCTCTTTTAAATACATCATGAGGTTTTTCACCTAAAATTAAACGTAAATGTTGACGTACACCATTTTTATAATCACCTTCATTATTAAAAGTAAGTTTAGTACCTGATTTCCAACCTGGTTTAATATTAATTTCTATTATTTTTGATTCATTATCACCATTAATACCTTTCCTATTAATTTTCAATTTTTTAACACCACCTTTATAAAGTTCTTCAAGAGAGCAGGGCACATTAAGATCAATTGTTTCAACTTCTCTTCTTTTTGAAGAAGAATTAGTAGTATTATTACTACTACTACTACGACTATTCATTCCTGGCATACCACCCATACCACCCATACCACCCATACCACCCATACCATTCATACCAGGCATTCCGCCCATTCCGCCCATTCCGCCCATACCACTACTACCACCCATTCCACCAAAATCAAAACCACCAAATTTATTAAATATATTATAAGCATCATCTTGAGAGAATGGATGACCACCGGATGATGAGAATGAGAAAGTAGTTCCACCTGGGAATCCACCCATACCACCCATTCCACCCATTCCACCCATTCCACCATTATTATTACCACCCATACCACCTGCTGGTATATTACCTCTTGCAGCTTCAAGACCATATTGATCATAAATTTCTCTTTTATCTTTATCACTTAATATTTCAAAAGCTTCAGAAACTTCTTTAAATTTTTCTGTATCTCCTGTTGGTTTATCAGGATGATATTTCAATGCCATTTTTCTGTAAGCTTTTTTCAATTCTGCATCATTAGCAGAAGGTTGTACACCTAATAAGTCATATAATTTAGTTTCTTT
Organism: Pichia heedii; assembly: GCA_030579495.1. Taxonomy (NCBI): domain Eukaryota; kingdom Fungi; phylum Ascomycota; class Pichiomycetes; order Pichiales; family Pichiaceae; genus Pichia; species Pichia heedii. The sequence goes on along the minus strand of JAKTRA010000004.1, from coordinate 510,333 downwards.
AACCATTGTTACTTATAGAAAGAGAGAAAAGAAAGAGAAAAGGAGAAAAGAAGAAAAGGAGAAAAAAGGAAAGAAATGAAAGAAAGAAAGAAAGAAAGAAAGAAAGAACAATTATGTAAGATAAATAAAATGAAATACAAGAAAGCAACAAAGAAGACCAAAAAGAAGAGAAAAGAAAGAAAAAGAAAAGAAGAGAAAAGAAAAGATGAAGTGATTATCAAATTTCAAGATCTAATATACATATACAAATATCAATCACCATTCTTCACTATATAAATATAAAGATACTTATATATAAATATATTTATATATAAAAATATATGTAAAAATATAAAGATATATAAAGATTGAATAGAAAATAAAAAGACAAAATTTCAAATTATCATCATCAAAAAATTGTTAATGGAACTTTCTCGAAGTTTCCATTGAAGTTTCCAAATTTTTCTCTTCTTACGTAATCTTCTTACGTAATCTTATTACGTAATCTTATTTGGCTCCAAATGAACAAATATTGAGACGACGCATCTCTTCTAACATTTGATCAATACGTACATCTAATTGTCCTGATGCATATTCATCTCTTGTAGATGGTTCTAAATATTGTTGTACTTGTGCTAATCTAGCATATCCTTCTGTACAAAATCTAAGTTGAATCTTAACTAATGCTTCAAATGATGGATCAAAATATGGTACTCTTAAATCAATTAACATTGGTAATTCTGTTTTTAATTGATTATTTAATTCATCGAAAATATCTTTAGCTAATGCGAGTTCTCTCTCTGCTCGTGGTAATTTGGATGCATCTTTGGCAGGTTTATCAACTAATCTACGTACTTTAGATTTAGCTTGTTCATAATCTTGCTTTTTATGTGCTCTTTTCTTAATTGCTTCATCAATTTCTTTAAAATATGAATTGAATTTAGTAATTGGATCAAGAATAGTTTCCCTAAATGGTCCATCCAATTGTTTAACTGTTTCAGTATCATATTCAGTAACTGCTTGTAAATACATCCCACCTACATTAACTCCACCTAATGATCTAGCATCTTCATATAAATTATTGATAGTTTCTCCCATTGCAACTTGTGATGCTGTTACTGCTCTTAATGAATCTAAATATCCTTTAGTTTCCTTTTGTAATGTCTCCCCAGCTTTCTCTAATACTTTATAACGTCTCTCTTCAATATCATATTCTTTATCAGTAACTTTATCTGCTGATTTCACCAGTACGGCACCTGTAGTTCTATTCAATGCTTTCTTAAATCCATCCCATGACATTTTTCTTGTAGTTTTTATAGAATTGTTTAGAAATATATATATATATATATATATATATATAATAAGTAAATAAAAAAAGAAGAAGAAGAAGAAGAAAGTATTAAAAGAAGGAGTTTTATTATCAATCGATATACAACACAATTGAGAGCGGAAAAAGAAATAAAAGAAATAAAGAGAAATAGAGAGAAGTTAGAGTGTGAGTGTGAGTGTGAGTGTGAGAAAACAAGAAGAAGAAATAGAAGAGGTCAAATGATAAATATTGTAATCTTTACAATCTACTTTTACTATATTTGTTTCTACAATATTAGTTAGTTATTTGATAAAACTATATCATATATAAATATATAAATATATATAGATATATATCCTTAGTTAGTTAAGTATGTATTATTAGTTATGATAATTAATCTTTACTCTTCTTCTTCTTCTTTTTATCCTTCTTATCACCTTCTTCTTCATCTTCTGCCTTTCTCTTCTTATCTTTCTTTTCCTTCTTTTCTTTCTTTTCCTTTTTATCTTTCTTTTCTTTCTTTTCTTTCTTTTCCTTCTTTTCCTTCTTATCTTCATTTACTTCCTTTACTTCCTTATCCTCTTTATCTTCATTTACTTCTTTATTATCATCTCCATTAAATAAAGATCCTTTACTCTTTTGAATTTCTGGTGCCTTTAATTTATCTTCAGGAACAGGTGGTGCAGGAATATTTTCATGAGAAATATATTCTTTTTTCCAATTTTCAGGTGTATTATCATTTGGTCTACCAAATTTATCTAATTTACCATCATTTTTCAATTGTTTCTTCTTTAAAGCAATTGGTCCAAGCCCCCATCTTCTTGGATAAGTATCTCTTTCCATAATACATCTTTTAACAGTTGCAACAACTCCATGATCACATGATGAAAGATCAACAGATGACATTTGTGCAATTCCAATTGCAATTGCTTCACCCTTTGTTGAAATAATTACAACTTCATCATAAAGTTCAATACCTTTCTCATATCTTAATAAACCTGGAATCATTACTTTAGCTCCATAACAAATTGCATTAATTGCAGAATCTTTAACAACAATTCTTTTATAACCAACTAATAATGTTTCTAATGGCATAATAATTTTCCTTAAATATGATTCATCTCTTGAATTATCATAAACCCATTGAGCATCTAAAACATCATGTAATGTAACTAAATTATCATTTTCACTTAATGCACCAGATCTAACTCTTCTTAATTCTTGCATATGACCACCAACTGATAATAACATACCTAAATGAACACATAAAGTTCTCATATATGTACCTGCTTCACAACTTGCCCAAAATACACCTAAATTTCTTTTATTATCAAATTCTAATAATTTTGAATCATAAATTGTTCTAACTCTTAATTGTCTTTTAACAGCAGAAATTAATGGAGGTCTTTGAAATAATGCACCTGTTAAATTTTCTAAGGATTTAAACATATCTTTTTCATTTTCAAGTGATGAATGTAAACGAATAATACAAACATATTCTTTACCTGCACCTTGTTGAGATTTAACTAATCTAGTTGCTCTATCAATACAAACAATTAAACAACCTGTAACTTTTGGATCTAAAGTACCTGAATGACCAGTTTTTTCAACTCTTAAAATTCTTTTAATCCATGCAACAACTTCATGAGATGATGGATTTGAAGGTTTATCAAGATTAATAATACCAGATTTAATATATTGATCAATAGATCTTTTTAATGGTGTACAACCTGCTGGAATTGGAGTATAATGAGATGTTCTAATTAAAAGTTCATCATAATTTTTCAAAAGAAGTGGCCAATCTTTTGCATCTGATGTTGGTGCTTCATTAGATGGTGCAATTTGCATCTTTTTTCTTCTTTCCCTAAAAAAAAGAAGAAGAAGAAGAATATATTGAAATTAAACCTAAATAAACTTCTGCAATGAAAGGTAAGATTTAAAATTGAAGCACAAAAGAGAAAATGAAAAAAATGAAAAAAATGAAAAAAATGAAAAAAAAAAAAAAAATTTTTCCCTCCAAATTGAAAATGAAAAATGAAAAATAGAAAGAAAAAAAAAACAAAAAAACCAAGAGTAAAATTATCGACCCGTCTACCGTCTATGGTCTATGGTCTATCGACCCTGCGTCGCTGTGTGTTATATTTTATTACGTAATGGAGATGAAGAAATTGATGAAACATCTGTAATTGTGAAAGGTTCACGTTCAAGTTCAGGTTGAAGTTCAGGTTGAAGTTCAGATATAGATTTATTAGTAGTTGAATGTGAGGTAACTTTAACGTTTTTAAGAAGTATTGGACTTGATATAGGTGTATGATGTTTTGTTGATCTAAAAAAAGTTGAAAAATGGAATATTTTTCTAAGTGTATTTATAAAATATATTGTAATTTCGTATATGGCAATATTGGCAATTCCTACAATGAATCCCATTATAATTGCAACTAAAGCTCCCTGATAAATAACCACCAACCCATCTAATACTGATTTGGATATTGTTGGATACCATTGAGGTAGGATAGGTATATATGGCGGGAATATGAATGACATTGTGTTAATAAGTAATAGAAACAAAGAGAGAAAACCCTAATAAAATAAAATGATGAGCCCTCAAAAAGTAGTTTAAAAATACGAAATATTGAAATAATGATATTAAATGAGCCATTTGCTTTTCCATTTGTTTCTTTTCGTTTCTTCTTTTCTTCTTCTTTTCTCTATATACTTCTTCTTCTTTTACTTCATTTAACACTCCCGTTTCTGCCTGTTTCTTAAGTCTTATATGGCTAATGGAGATTACAGTCTTGTTAGTGGAGTAGAATAAGCAAAAATAGTGTTTATCGACTTGATACTTCGATTTATACAGTATTTTTGATCGTTAGTTAAGATCTCATTATTGGCCATTATTGATCAAAAAAAAATGTTGGTTTCAATACTGTCTTAACTATACATTGTAATAAATAGCGGTAAAAAAATTATTATATTAATTATAAGATATTGAATTATTTAAAAAAGAAAAAAGAATGATAGGAACATAATTATCTTGTTATCTTATTATTATATAATCATAGATATATGTTAGTTATTCTGCACGCATATCACTTCGACGAGGTGCAACTAATGGATGTAATTGACATAAATATGTAAATGCCCACATTAAGAACATCATTGCAAGTGATAAAGAAACAGTACTTCTCCATACAGTTTGATCTTGTTTAGGTGCAAATCTCCAAAATGTGGCACCTACACCAATTGTTATAATCATAACAGCTAGAACGGTATATCCAGACATGGTTGTTAGTTTAACAATGAAAGAAAGAAAGAAGTAAAGGATAAGAAGAAACAGGAGAAACAGTAGATTAGCTGTAATGACAGTAGAAAGCAGCAGAAGAGAAGAAATGAATTTTTCTTTTTTTTCTTTTCTTCTTCTTTTTTCTCAAACTATCATTCATTTACGTAATCCTTCTACATGATTTGCATTTATCATTATCATCATAATTGTTATTATTATCATTATTCTCAATATTATTATTATCACCATTATCAACACAAATGCAAGGATATCTTCATCAAACAACTCTCTATGAAGACATAGCACTTCTCTCTCAATTGGTTCCACTATCACAGGAATTGGAACCATCTTCAAATCTTTCACAATCTCATATACATTCACAACAATTATTGAAAATAACTATACCTTCATTAAATTTATCTCTAGTTTTCCCATTAGATTATCCCTTTTCACCACCTATAATAAATGGTAAAATACCTCCATGGAGATATTCTCCTACTAATTATGATCTTCCAAGAGAAAATAGACTTTTACAGTTAGTTTTACAAAATATTCAACCCCAATTACAATCACAATCAGAATCTGTACCTGTATCTGTATCTCCTTCAATACCTCCACCTCTTCCACCACTACCAAAACAGGTATCAACTACTCCTTCATTATCTCCTCCCAAATCTCCCAATAATTTTCCATCATCAAAACAACAACAACCACCACCTATACCACCAAATCCAATTTTCCTGAAAATTCAATCGTCCTTATCCACAACTCTTGAATCTCTTTTATTACATGAATCGATTGTTATAGATAAACCAACATTACCATTACCACCACCTGAATTACCAATTATACCATCTATTAATGTTGATTTCGAACCTCCAATGATATCCAATGAGATTTTACAAAATGAATGTAAATTAGTTGCATCTAATGATACAATCAATTTTATAAAATTATTATTAGATTCTAAAGCAATTACGTTACAACAAGCTTTGAAATATACAAGAATTTATTCTAAATCAACTATTACTACTATCATTGACTAATTCATTAACAAATTTAATTACTTCATCATCCCAATGAGTTGGGAATGCCATATTTTCTCTATGTATTATATATTCTGTATCACAATATTCTAAAATTGATTCAATTTTATCTGATTGTAAACCTTTAATTTTATCAATTTCAGATGATGAATAATTACATCTACCTCTACCAAATTTAACACTATATGTACTTCCTCTTTTACCTAAATGTAATTCAACACATTCAAGTTGATTAAATGAACCAATTACTGATATTATACCAACTGGTAATAAACCTGCTCTATTTTTACGTGTGATTGCTTGGAAACATCCTAAATCTACAACAATTATACCTTGAGGTTTCAATCCATGTAATAACCAAAATTGTCTATCTTTAACATGAATCAATGGTTGAGCTGCAAATCTTGTATGTAAAGGAATTTCCAATTTTTGTAAATTCTTATATTCAATTTCATTTATTTCATCAAATGATTTATTACTATCATTTGATAATTCAGATAAATTTGGTTTATAATTAACGATTTTAGTTATATTTTCAGGATTATTTGAATTACAAATAATTGTTGTAATACCTGAATTAATTGCTAAATCTGCTGCAATTAATTTAGTTTCCATACCACCTGTACCAATTTTGGAACCTGCACCACTTTTAGTATTAACATGTAATTTAGATAAATCATCAACAATCAATATTTTAGAAGCATTTGGATTTTGACGAGGATTATCAGTATATAAACAATCAACATCAGTTAATAAGAATAAATAATCAGCACCAACCATTCCTGCAGTAATTGCACTTAAAGTATCATTATCACCAAATTTAATTTCTTGTGTTGAAATTGTATCATTTTCATTAACAATTGGAATTATATTTAAATTTAATAATTCTTTTAAAGTATTTTCAGCATTTTTAAATTGATTAAAATCAATTATATCATTTCTAGTTAATAAAATTTGTGCAGTTTTCTGATTATAAAACTTAAATAGACTATCCCATAATGAGATCAATTTACCTTGACCTAAAGCTGCAAGTGCTTGCTTTTCAGATAATTTTTTAGGTTTTTGATTAAGTTTCATTTCATTTATACCCATTGCAATTGCTCCACTTGAGACTAAAACAATCTTATATCCATTTTCACGTAATTTCACTAATTGTTCAACTAGTTGTATTAATTTAGAAATTTTCAGTTCCATCGTAACATCATCAACAATAGAGGATGATCCTAATTTGACTACGATTGTACACATAATGGATGGAGATAGTCAGGGGTGAAGAGGGGGGGGGGGGGGGGGGGGGGGGGGGGGTAAAGATAGAGATGGAGATGGAAATGATGTAGATAATGGAGATGAAGATGAAGATGAAATTCAATGACGGAAAATTATTTCTCAGTTATATACAATAATAATACAATATTAATAGCAATTGGTGATAGAAGAAGTATAGGTTTAAGAATAGAAATATAAATATAAATAGGTATTTATAGTAGTAAAGTCACTCAGCAAATGGTTGTCTACACATTGGACAAAGACCTTTAGATCCTTGTTGTTGTAACCATTTAGATATACAATGACTATGAAATTCATGATCACAAACCCCTTTACGTAGAGGACATTCATCTCCTGGGTATATACATTGAGGACATGGTCCATCGAATGGTATACGACAGATCCCACATAGCTCATCTTGACAATTCCATTTCCATGTATATACTGGTGTGATACTATTAACAGTAATTACTGCCATTGATATTAAAGAATGAAGTATTCAATTATTGATAATATGGAACATGAATATTAAAGAAAAAAAAAATTTTTGTTTCAATTTTATTTCATTCTATTACTTCTTCTTCTTCTTTTCTTCTTTTCTTCTTCTTCTTCTTCTTCTTCTTCTTTTATTTCATTTCTTGTATTAGTATGAAGAAATTTAATAAACAAAACTCTGTTAAATTTCAAGTAGTTCATAGATCACAACAAGATTCTCGTTATTATGATGATACCGCATCAAAATCAGTATTGGTACCAATACAACAAAATAACAAACAACGTACTGAAATAGTTGATTTAGATAAAGTTTCACTACCGTCTAATGAGGGGAAAGCTGCAAGTTATGGTGTTACATTCGATGATACTGAATATGATTATATGCAACATTTAAGAGATATTGGACAAGGTGATGGGATTTTCATTGCTAGAAAAGATACCAAGAATAATAATAATAATAATAAAAGTAAAGATAAAGGTAAAGGTAAAAAATTAAATCTTGAAGAAATTTTCGGTGATGATTTATTACCTTCTAAAACTAAAGAATATAATTATCAAGTACAACAAGATATACCTGATGAAATTAGTGGATTCAAACCTGATTTAAATCCTGATTTAAGAGAAGTTTTAGTAGCTCTAGAAGATGAAAATTATCTAGATGCTGATCAAGATGTCGATGATGTTGATGTTTTCGGTGAATTATTGAAGGGAGAAAAATTACAAGAATTATCATTGAATGAATATGATAATACTGTAGATGATTGGGATTATGATGATTATGATGATTATGATGATGGAGATGTAGATGCAGATGCCAATGATAGGGATGATGGTGGGGATTGGGAGAAAGATTTCCAAAGGTATAAATCACAACGTCGTACAGATGAATTCGATAGTGATAATGAATTCGATAGCGATGATGATGATACGGAGAATGAAGATGATGATACGGAGAATGAAGATGATGAAGAAGGTGATACGTTTGGAGATTTACCTAATATATCCAATTCCAATCTAAAATCTAACAATAACAATAAAAAAAAGAATCTAAAGAAGAAGGCTAAAAGAAAGAAAGGTGCTACAACTGATACATCTTCATACTCTATGTCCTCATCTGCTCTTTGTAGAACTGAACAAATGACAATAATCGATGATAAATTCGATTATTTAAAGGAACAATACGAACGAAGAAATGATGATAGTGATGATGATGATGATGATAATAATAATAATGGAGATAAACATCAACCATTTGATCTTGCCAATGAACGAGATGATTTAATGGAAATGGTTGATGATTTCCTCGATAATTATCAACTTGAGAAACGAGGCAAACGAGTAGTGAAAAAGAATGAAGAATTAGAAAGATATCGTATTGCAGCCATGTCAGTAACTAAAGATAATAGTCGTATCAAAAATAGAAACATCAAAAAGGATGTATCTCTTGTAGATAAAATGAAAAATCTTTCTGTATAAAATTGAATAAATGAAAAATTTCAAAGAGAAAAAGTCGAAAAAGAAAATTTAAAGAAAAAAAAAATTTTTTTTTCACTTTGCTTCACTTTACTTTAATAATCTAATTTTTGTTTAAATTTCTTTTATTCTTTTGCAGCTTTTGATAATTCAATGACTGTCTCTGCTCGTAGACAAGGTAAATCTCTCGGGGAAAGACTCGTTGAGAAATTGAACAAACCCAAAATAGGTGATTTCGATATTGAAAATGTAGAATTCCAAAAGAATGACGACATTGACAATAATGATAGTAATGACGAAGAGAATGGAGAAAATGTTGGGAATGATCATACAAGAGACCATTATGTCTCTGTTGGGAAGAGTAATATTAGATCAAATATATTAGGAGGGAAGTATACTGGTTCAAAAGTGGGTAGAAGTGAAATCTTTGATAAAGAAAATGGAGATGGAGACGAAGAAGATGATGATGATGAGATAGAAGAAGAAGAAGATGATGATGATGATGATGATGATGATAGCGATGCTGTTTCTGTATCTGATTCAAATCTTGAAGAAAGTGAAGATCATAGTGATGAAGAAGAAGAATCAGAAGATGATGAGAATGATGAACAAGAGGAAGAATTTCAAGGATTTGAGGACGATTCATATAAAAGACATCAAATTGAAAAACTTCTAGAATCTGAAAAACAACAAATAATCAATAGACTTTCAACTTCTGCTAAATCAGATGCTATTAAAGGTTATGTCATCTTAAAACAGAATGCACAATATGATAGAATACTCGATTCAAGAATTAAACTACAGAAAGCAATAGTCTCATCCAATAATCTACCTATTGATAACGAAAATTTCAAATCATATCAAAACGAAAATACAAACAAAACAATCGAATTGATTGAAGATAAACTTTATAAATTGATTGAAAGATTGACCAAATTAAGAGTAAATCAACTCCAAAAGGATAGCCTGATTAAAAATAAAATTGATATCAAAATATCGAAAAAGAGAAAATTATCAGAACTTCTTGATGAAAATAAGAAAATAGATAATGCAATGGTTCCAATAACCAAATCTGTACTGGTCAAATGGTCTAATAGAGTTCAGTCAGCTTCTGGTATCGGTGCTTTAAATCAAGGTAAATTCTCAGTAATTAATCAATCAGTCTGGTCTCAAGTCAATAATCAACTATCGGATCTAGAGAGATTTGTTAAAAAAACCAAAATCAATCGTCGAAATGCAACTCCAATAGGTTATAAAGATGAAGAACAAGATCAAAATCAAAATCAAAATCAAAATAACAATGATGATGCTGATGCTGATGATGATCAAGATCAGGATGATTTCCAAACTGCAGGATTGAGTAATATTGACAAAAGTTTGAAAATCAATCCTTATATATTCGACGATGATGATTTTTACAAAATCTTATTAAACGATATAATCAATAAGAAACTCGACCAGAAACAAGCAAGCAATTCGGCAATATTAATGCTTTCAAAGAATAAAATGCAGAAAAAATACGATAGAATGGCAACGAAGGGCAGGAAACTGAAATATACAGTTCAAGAACCAATTGCACAATTTGATATCCCAAGAAGAAAATATTATTCATGGAATGATGATCAAATTGATGAACTATTTGCTGGTTTATTTGGTGTTAAATTCAATGTAAATGATAACGATAATGAATCAGATGACGAACAAGTCGATGAAACAAGCAATAATGAAGATCTGTCTGCACTCAAACATTCTGGCTTGAAATTATTTGGTTAAAGTCTCTACATTATATATCTCCAATCATCTATATAAAACCTTTTGTAACTTTCACAAATGATTGATTTTTTTTTTTTTGCAACATTTCCAGAAATTTCGCATTTTCTCGTTATCTACTACAAACAACTACTCTTCTACTCTTCTATTTTTCTATTCTTCTATTCTTTCTTCCTTTTTTTTCTCTTTCTTCCGCTAATGGATGTTGCATTGAACGATAGCATTGATGATGGTAAAGATGACAGCTCATTGATTGAATATTCTACTATAAAACCTTATCAATTGGTCGATATTCTAAAGGAAAAACCTTTGGATTTCATCAATTCGTCTGACTCTTACATAACTTGTATTCAATCATGGGATTTGAATCTTTATATAGGTACTAACAAGGGTGAAATCATTCATTTATACAAAATCGATGATCAACTGGGGTATATTCAAATATCCAAACAAAAATTCTCCTCATCATCTTCTAAACCTATCAAAAAGATACTTCTACTACCGGAGATCTCAATTGCATTAATTCATTGTGGTAATTCAATGAGTGGTTATATACTACCCGAGCTATCGCCAGCAAATATTGGAAAGGCAAAAGATGTAACAGATATTTCAATTGATTGGAAAGATATGGTTATTGATGACAAAACTTCTAATTATACTATTAAATGTGAAGAGTTTTATGGAGAATCCTTTATTAAAGTTACCTTATTTACTAAAAAGGCTATTAGATTATTGCGAATATTTCATGATAGTATAAGATTACATAAAGAATTGGAAATCTCTAATATCACGAAGGGTATACAAATTGGTGATTTTGCAATCATATCTAATAATGAAAACTATAACTTAATTGATATGTCTAAATCTGAGAAAATCTTTTTATTCCCCGTATCAACTGTAAATGAGAATTCCAGTGAAAAGGATGGAATTCGTGAAAGTAATGAAACCAATGCAGTAACTGAAATTGATAACAATAATAAAGTGAAAGGAATGAGTTTCAAGCCAATCATCGAATATGTTAACTCAAATGAAGTTTTACTGATTTGTGGTGGTGGAAACCAAAATGATCCTGCTATGGGGATGTTTATCAATTTGCACGGTGATGTTGTTAGAGGTACCTTAACATTTGATCATTATCCATCATCAATATCCGTTCAACTGCCCTATATATTAGCAGTTGTACGAAATGAAATCAAAATCTATTCAATATATGATCAATCAATAATACAATCCATTAAATTTAACCATAATGATGATGTTGACACAAACTTAAAATTATGTACAACTCTACGAATTTTTCAAATCAAAGACGCAGAACTAATACCCAAAATAACACTTGCTCCAATAGTTTCAACAATGGATAATAATGAGATTGAAAGAATTGCAATTGAAGCAGACGATGCAGTCAAAAAATCATTATGTTTATCATCATGTATATTATTCAACTCCAATGGTAAAGATTTCAAAATATTAAAGCCAATATCGAAAATCGATAGATGGTTAGAAATGTACGATAATTCGACTTTGAGTGATTCCCAGAACTTATATGATAAATTCATTTGTGAACTCAACCAAAATCATAGGGATGTATTTTTAATGACTTTAATCGGTTTTTTCACCCTAAAATATCAACTATTCGATCAAGCTTTCGAGATATGGGTATCAAATTTCAAATACTTAGATCCAAGATTAATGATTTATATTTTCAACGATGATTCGAATGATTCGAACAATATTTTTGGTTCCGTTTGGACATATCAATCTCTCTTCGATTATGCTAATGAATTGAGAAAAATGGAGAAAAATGATGCAATGAATGATTTTCTTAAACTTTATCTAAATACTTGTTTAACCATTGATTTCAAAAAAGACAAAAAGCTAATTGATAAAAGTATAGAAGTTACATTAGTTAAGTTCGGTATAACACATAATGAAAATTTAGAATCAGTCATTCATGAAATAAAGAACTCCTCAAATGAAGTAATCGAATTACTACTATTGAACAAAAGATATTATCTATTATCTAAACTATACACACAATTGAAAAATCATAGACAGTGGTTATATTATTGGAAAGGTATGATTGATGGTACTTTTAAGGATAAAGAATTTGATTTGATTTTCAATGATAGAAAGAAAGCTTTGCAGCTATTCATAAATTATATTTATGCAAATTGTATTGATGATATTGATATCATTGAAAAATACTCAGAATGGTTATTAGACTACTGTCCTAAATATGGATTGAAGCTACTGACTGATAAAAATATCAATAATTTGAATATCAATGATATAAAAATCATAAACTTGATTCAAAACAATGGAAATATCGATATAACTGAAAAAAATGAGCTACTGGTTAGCTATTTGGAATTCATAGTTGAAATTAAACAAGAAAAACAGTTTATTGGAGATCTAATACTTGTATACTTAGATATGATTCTTCGTGATTATGAAACTGATAATAAATTGAAAGAGATTATAGACAAAACAGTTGCCGAATATAGAGAAAAACCAATACCTAAAATCAATATATACAAATATTGGGATATAATGAAAAACTTAGAACTGAAAACTTGTCAATTTGTTGAATACCATGATAAATTGTACAAGTACTTACATAATATGAATAATGATATGAAATCTATTTTGACGCAACAGTCAATTGTCAACAAATGTAAAGAAACTATAATAATGGATGATAATGATAACAAAAACAAATTTCCACTTATTACTATAATGATATATTTTAAGTTAGGTGATTACGAACACTTGGTTGACTATTTGATTGATTTGAGAGACTATACCTCAGTTGAGAGATTTGCCGTAAAGTTGGACTTAGAGGAGCTTGATATCAAGGATGAAAAAAATGATGAAATGATGAAACCAATTGATATGAGAGTCAAAAACTCTTCGCATTTGAGTGATGATTTGTCATCGGATCCTGAAATTGAAAGTGAGATAAGTAAAAGTAGAAATATAAGAACAAAACTGAGAAATGCAAACGAAGAGAAGAATAGAAAGATCATAACAGACTCGTTACTAAAAAAGATTTTTGATGCATACCTTAAATTCAATGAAACTAAGCTAATAGATCAGTTCTTAAATAAGTATGATCTACTAAATGACTCATCAACGAAGAATGCAACAACTTTAGAAAGAATGGACAATTTTGTAAATGTCATAAATAAAGTACCAGATAATTTCCCACTTGACAGAATGAGGAATTTCTTGTTGAATAATTTAATCGAGTTTAAGGATTACAGTGACGAAAAACACATTAAGAAAACTCTAATAGAGGCTGAACTAAACCGAGTCGTGAAGCTACATGAACTTTTGAGTACAAATGATGATAGAAGTATTGAATAAGCTTGGTATAATCGTATATTAGATTTTTGTAGCATTATTTACCGTTTTTATAATTTGAAAGAAAAATAATTATCTAAAAATAGTAAAGCAATTTAGACAATCTAGTTTTGAGTGGTAAAATTGATAAATTGATCAAAAAAACCTTTCTGTGAGTTATATAGAGAAAAACATTCGAAAATGAGAGGCAGACTTTTTTTGCATGTTACAAATCACTCATAAGTTCAGATAACTTTCCTAATACCGCAGGAAACCGCCATCTGAACTATCAACGCAAAATACTAAGGAAACCCATTCTAAAAGAAGATGTAGCCATTTGAGGACATTATCTAGTATTAACGTAAAATTGATACGGAAACAAATATACTGGTCACTCAGAAGTCCGCTAATATTAACAGGTTATTATTCAATAAAACTAATACCTATAACTTATAACATATAACCCTGTGCTTGAACCTAGAATGCGCTCAATCTCACATAACAATAATATTGTTTAACTTTCACAACCTAAAACATTGACTAGTAACTAGAATAACCACTAATTAAAAACTTCAATCGGTTGGACTTAAAATATTTATTTCATTTTAAAAGAGCAAACCATTAAGCCATAAAAGTTCAAACAACAAACAATTGATACTTCCATTCAATACTGAGCTAATTTGCAACTGCCTTCTTTGCTAAACATGAAATCTCCATTTATGACCCAAACGATGGACTAATAAGCATTTTAGCAACAACACCCATAACCCATCCGGTGCTACCAAATATTACGGATCACTCATGGGTTCAGCTAACTAAATAAAAACAAATCCTTAAACAACTCTTCACTGGCATAAACTTGTTCGAACTGCCGGTGAACATTTCTGAATGCAGTGACATAACCTGCGACAGAACCTGTTTGTTTCATGTTGAACAGTTTCCTTAGATTTATTTGATAATTTGCATCAAGGAAAGCCACCTTGAACATATTAATAACCTCCTTAAAGGAACTGTAATCAATACCACCCTTTATGTCATTCCACCAGACTTGAGCATCCTTAGCCAGGTGTCTTGCAAAGTAGTTTATTTGTTTCTTTTCTGAGTCAAGACCTTTTTTCTCAATGGCATTATCTAGTTGAAAAAACTAATGCTAGAACATCAGCGGCCTTTCTAAGACCATCATAAGTAGAGATTTCTGGTCTTACAGACTTTTCCATATTCAAATTGCTCCTTGTGAATTGAGCAATGGCTGCTGCGGTAACTGTCCTAGTAATTCTTAAATCAAATCTACAGACAAATTCGACATCTTCGGCTCTATACCTGTAGTAAGATCCTTTTCGATTTCATTAATAACTTCCTTGAAACTATCTAAATTGAACTTTGACAATTTGAAAACTTTTTTTTGTTTTTCCTTAAACTTAAAGTCACTAATCGACCGCCGGTGCTACCAAATGTTAGATGAGCCTTTTTTGACAAAGGATCAACGACTACCATGATTGTATCATAACCAGTTGTAGTAGTGGGTAAGGCCCCCGCAAAATCCAAAGTAATATCCGTCCATCTTCCATGCATGATCGGTAAAGGTCTGAGTAAACCTTGAGTTGCAACATTGGTTGGTTTTGATTTTTGGCAAAAGTCACAAGTTGCCACATATCTCTTGACCGTCTTAATCATCTTGGACCAATAGAACGACCTTGCCGGTATCTCATATGTTTTAAGATTCCCGAGATGTCCACTTGTAACATCATCATGACATTCACCAATCAAATTTTTTCTTAGCGTACCAACATTGGGAATACACACTCTTTGAAATACATCGTCATCAACTGCTTCATAATATACTAATTCATCTTCTACCTTGAAATGCTTTATATTATTGGTTAACTCAATTGGTATTTTCAGTTTATCCTTTAGCACAGTGTATATTTCTTTGAATTCGTCATCATGCTTATATCCTTGAACAATCTTATCCTTCAAATTCGCTCTAATGACTGTTTGCGTAATTGTTGATTCATTTTCGTCTTCCACTCCTAAATCCTCAATCGAAATCTCTTCAACTGGATAATGAGATAATGCGTCTGCAGCAAAGTTAGTTTCACCTTTTATATATCGAATATCAAACTCAAATGGACTAAGGAAATCTAACCATCTAGCTAACCTACCATTATTAACTTGTTTGATAGCTTTTAAACTTCTTGAGTGCAGTTATCACAGCGTAAAATTCCTTTTCTCTAACTAGATAATTTAACTCAGCATGTGCTAACCGTTTGGAGCCATACTGCACAACTCCTAATATTTTACCATTCGGATCTAATTGTTCCAACACGAAACCTAAACATGAATCACTAGCATCTGTCGTAACACTAAACTGGTGCCTGAAGTACTGGTACATTAACAATTGCGACTTTTAACTTTTAGAAAGCCTATTGTTGATCCTTTCCTCAACTTTCCTTCTTAGTGATATAATCCACCATTGGTGCAGTTATCTTTAAATATTCCTTAATGAATCTTCGATAAAATCCTATTCAACCCAAAATAACTTTGACAATCATTGACTGAATTTGGGATTGGCCGGTCATTCACCTTTTGTACCTTGTCCGAGTCGGTACAAACTTTTCCATTCCCAATAACGAAACCTAAAAATGAAATCTGTTTGAAAAAGAATGAACATTTACCCATCTTGGCAATTAGCTTATTTTCTTTGAGAATGTCTAAAACTTGTTTCACATGTTCGTGATGTTCCTCCATTAAATTGGAATATATAGCAATATCATCTAAATATACCATTGCAAATTTCCCCAAAACTGGTTGTGTGATTGATTCATAAAAGACAACCCAAAAGGCATTACAACCCATTCAAAAAGTGTCCCGTAGCTGAACTAAAAGCTGTCTTAAGAATATCATTATCATCTATCCTGACTTGGAAATAATCCGATAAGAGACCTACTTTCGAAAATATTTTAGCATTACCCACCATATCTAATATTTCGTCAATTTTGGGTAAGGGAAATTTATTTTTCACTGTTGCTTCATTCAATAACCTAAAATCCGTACAGAGTCTCATGGTACCATCTTTCTTTTTAACAGATAAAACAGGGGAATTAAAAAGGGAGTCACTTGGTCGGATAAAACCTTTGTCCAACAATTCTTTGATATGTCTATCTAATTCCATCCTTTCTTCATGAGGCAACCAGTATTATGGTGGATTAACTTTTTTTTTTCCTCCAATAAAATAATCTTATGATCAATTTCTCTCTTTGGTGGTAAGAACTTAGGAGCTTCATCCGAAACAGTATCCTGAAATTCATTGCATATCTTTTGTTTGTCTGCCTCCATACTTTCAGCCCTGACGATACTTCCTCTTCTTCCTTTGGTTGAACCAGTAGAGTACCTCCAGTATATTTTTTGAGAAATCTTAGAAATTCAATGCTGTCAACTAACGAATATGGAAAAGTCAGTAAGACCTGAATTCTCAACTTATGATGGTTCGAGAAAGGCCATCGATGTACTTGCTTTTATTTCTCAATTGGAAAATGCAATAGAAATTAAAGGTCTTGATACGGATAAGGACCAAATAATTTTGCCAGACACCTGGTTAAGGATGCTCAAGTCTGGTGGAATGATATAAAAGGTGGTATTGACTATAGTTCCTTTAAGGAGGTTATTAATATGTTCAAGGAGGCTTTCCTTGACGCAAACTATCAAATAAACCTTAGAAGAAAACTATTCAATATAAAACAAACAGGTTCTGTTGCAGGGTATGTCACTGCATTCAGAAATATTCACAGGCAATTCGAACAAGGGTATGCCAGTGAAGAACTGTTTAGGGATTTGTTTTTGTTTGGTCTTGAAGAATCAGTTCAGGCTCAGGTTAGAGCTCAGCAATGCATTTCATTGGAAGCTTGTATTCAGGTTGCATTAGAAATTGGTAGTGTTCAAAGAACTAAACGGCCAGGTAATGGTAATGCGGCCAAGGGTAGATCGGTTAGACCTACAACTTATACTGCTTCTTCAAGTTTTGGTAAAAATGAAGATTTAATGGATGTTGATGCCATGGAAGTAGAAAAGGTGGACTTGGATGATAATTCAAGATACGCCAAATATAAGTGTTTCTATTGTAAACAGCGTGGGCACATAAAGTCTCAATGTCCACAGAAATTGAAAGATTAATGGTGGTCAATGTTGGCGACCTGTTGGTCCATCCTGATAAATTTATGAAGGTCGAGATCGCTGATACATTGAAGTAGATTTGTGTCAGGGGAACAATGTTTAGCTTTGGTTGACTCTGGTGCAAGTGGTAATGTGGTCTCTGAAAGTTTTGTGGATCGTCATGGCTTGTGGAGATTTGCAAAGCGGGTTAACAAGCGTGCAGTTACTGCCTCTGGGCATGTTTCAAGAATCAAAGGCGTTTTATCTTTTAGATCTCGAGTGGAATTGAATAATTTGTGTATATATCAATTCAATGCATATATAGTTAGTGGCCTTAAAAAAAGACTGTTATCTTGGATTACCGTTCATTAAAAGATACAAAAATTCAATTCCATTCGAAAATGCTAAAATCACAACTAATATGGAGAAAGAAATTGCAAATTCAGAGGAAAAGGCAGATCAAGTGTCCAGGGAACAAAAAGAACTATTAGTTGACAGCATTGAATTTCTAAGATTGCTCAAGAAAAAAATCCAAGAAGTATTCTACTGGTTTAACCAAAGGAAGAAGAGGAAGTATCGTTTAATATCGAGTCAGTAGATTTCGAGATCAGGGTTGAAAGTATGGAGCGCATTCTAGGTTCAAGCGCAGGGTTAAATGTTTTATTAAATAATAACCTGTTAAGATTAGCGAACTTCTGCGTGACCAGTCTATTTTGTTGGAGTCTACTTATTCTATTAGTAATATCCATTCTTCAGTAATACGAACGTTACAATATAAAACCTATATAACTATACACAAAACACATTAACAGTATCTATTCAGGATAATATGTGGAAATTCCTCTTCATTTAGATATTTATTATAAATATTACCTTTCATCATTAATTATGTTTCTTGTCATTTATTGATCAGTTATAACGACGATCCTTCGAGATAAATCGATTCTATTGTTTAATTTATAGTGTCAGCTCTATTGTTCAGAATTAGCGCCTTCACAGCTAGCTCCTGGATTTATCTCAATTTTTGTTAATGTTAACATATTTGTTTCCGTATCAGTTTTACGTTAATTTTCGATAATGTCCGCAAATGGCTACATCTTCTTCTTGAATGGATTTCCTTGGTATTTTGCGTTGATAATTCAGATGACGGTTTCCTGCGGTATTAGGAAAGTTATCTGAACCCATGAGTGATCTGTTACAAATACAACAAGTGATCCCTTGGCCCAGTTGGTTAAGGCGTGGTGCTAATAACGCCAAGATCAGCAGTTCGATCCTGCTAGGGATCATTTCTTTTTTTACTTTATTTTTTTTTGTTTCATTTTGTTCATTCTCATAAAATTATCATGATTTTACATATTTTCAATTTTTTTTTGTTTTGAAGAAAATTATCAACCTATATAGTTTTATATTCTTCTAATTGAATAAAACAACTATTCGATACCAACGTAACTATGACAAAACATAGGTTTTATTTCCATCTTTTGGAAATGACAATTGCTCAAATGTTAAAGGCACATGGGTTTGATAAAGCAGCTAATTGTCATATCATTGAGATATTCACAGATATAACAATTAGGTATTTTGATATTCTTGTAAAGAGTATTTTGAAGTATATGGAACTGAGAGATGATTGTACTCCTAATATAAAAGATATAAGCCGAGCTTTTCTAGAATTAGGTGTTTTTACTCCAAATAAAGCCATGGATAAATATGATAAAAGTTCTGTAACTGGAATAGGTATAGATAATTTTGAGAAATGGTTCAATAGTGAAATCAACGAACGTATGAGAGAAGTTGGAAGACCAAACAAAGAATTTCTACAAGAACGTAAAAAGCTGAAATTACAAGCTCAAAATGTCAATTCGAAAATGGATAATTTAACGAAAGCTTTAGATGAACAATCAAAGCAAGCACAACTTCAAAATCCGACAATGCCATATTTACCTTCTCCATCAGGGATGAATAGACTAACACCAAGTTCCACTACATTATCATCTTCAACATCGTATGGGGTATTCCCAAACATCCAACCATTCTCACAAATTATACCAAATGCAATCAATGACGATCAAGTTCAGGATGATGACTATGAAATACCAAATACTGCAATTGAGGAAGATTGGATACAGTATTTAATAAGGGATCAAATCCAATCTTATTTACTCTCACAAAAGCATAATGTTAGACAAGCAAATTCTAATGGTGGAGTTACCAGTGGGAATTCAAATCTAACTAATACATCTAACAATATCAATACTGAAATCAACAATTTTAAACCCACATTATTGAATGGAACAGTGTTAGAAAACTATATTCCTAAAGATTTGGAAAAGTTTGTTCACGATGATGATAAAGTCTCAAGTAATGATTTCATAATTGCAGGACCAATGTCTGAAAAACTACTACATACTTTCCCATATTATAAAAGTGATGATGAGAGTAGCGATGATGATAGTGACGTTGATTTATCAAACTATAATGGTTATGGTAATGATTTTAATGATCACTCCAAGAATTCAAATAACAATACCAGTACTAATAATAATATGGACGTAGATAATAATTTGAATTCGGGTTTAGCTGCTTATGACTATTATGAACATCACAAATTGTATGATGATGAGATGGAAGATCTCGATCTTTATGGCCAGGGTGATTCAACATCGAATGATCTAAACTTATTCGGATGAATGTAACTGCACTTATTGATAAAAATTTTATTTCTTGTGAATAGAACTTTACTAATTGTTACGTATAAAAAAATATTTGTATAGAAAAGAAGGAGAGAAAGGAAGAAAGAATGGAGGAACTATGAGGCAATGATGTATTCTATAAAACTGTAATTCTAAAGTTTTTTCTTAGACTTGAATTTTGGTTGTGATTTACCAATTCTACCCCCTTTACTCTTGAAATTACTCTTCTTGTTAAATTTATCACCATTGGATTCATCATCAGAATTCCAATCAATTTCATCTGCTGGATTTCCTGTCTTTTTCCATTTGAGTTTATTCTTTTGACCTCTAATAGGACCTTGTCTAACTGCTTCAACATAAGCATTGAGAGAATTTTTATTAGATAGAATATCATCATCATTATTTTCATTGATAATCAATTTACCATTCTTAGTTTTGAATCCTGTTAGTTTTTCAACATTTTTCTTTGAGAATTTCTTTGATCTTGAAGTTGAAATTTGTGACAATGCCTTCTGATCCAATAAATCAAGTGGTGTATCCTTGGATTCTGAGATAAATCTATCTTGAGATTTCTTGGATTTTCTGTTATTGTTTGATTTTTCTTCAACTTCTTCATCAGAATCATCAGAATCAGAATCTTCATACAATGCTTTATCGAATGCTGAAAGTCTTGAAGTTTTATGACCAGATGCATTCGATTCGCTAATCTCGTCATTAGTAGCTTTATTACGTTTTGCTTTATTTTTGGCCTTTCTAATAGCATTAATGATCTTTTTATCTTCTTCTGGAATGAAATTGTCAACAACATCAAAACCAAATCTTCTAATCAATCTTTCAATTAAATGTTTAATTTTAGATTTGAAATGATTTTTATGCTTGTTATTGATAATCAAGAATTCAGTGATCAAACCTTTCAAATTTGGTAAGACTTCTTCTTCTGGTAATGATAAAATTGCAACTTTCATGAAACCCAATGTTGGTTTGATAACTTCCCTGTTATTTTGGTGTAGGAAAACCTCAACGAATTGCATTAATTCCTTTTGATAAGAAACATCCAAGTCTTTATAAAATTCGTAGAAAATGCATGACAAAGCAGTAATGGCTGCACTTCTTTGATGTGGATTTTCCGGTCCAGCAGCTGCACAACACATTAAGAACAATTCTTGAATAGAAGCTTGAGCATCTGGAATATCTTCATCAATTAGGGTATTTCTAATAACTTCACCAGTACATTCTTTGAATTTATTACCGATTTGAATTAATAATGCAAAAGCAGTCGTTCTAGTCTTCTCATTTGCACTTCTAGTTGAATCAATTACCTCTGATAGAATACCAGTGATGAAATGTAATGAATCTTTTGGAAGTAATTTGATTAATTTTTCCAATGCTTCTAATCTTTGAGATCTTGCGGATGGTAAAGTGATAGTGGAAGTTTCGATGAATACTTGTATAATATTAGGAATCAAAGGAATAACTATTGAATTATTTTCATCATCTAATAATTTTGAAATAATACGGTAAGCTCTTTTCTGAATTTGTGAATTTTCTATACGAACAGTTTCATTGAAAATAGTGAGTAAAGCATTATGAGAATCTGATGGTATATATTTAGTCATCATAACAATTAAATCCATCATTGTAACTGAAAGTTTAGGAATTTGATTTCTATTACTTGTTGTTTTAGAATTATCTTCCTTTGTTAAGGTGCCTTCTTTCAGTTCATCATCTAATGATTTTCTTAATAGAGTACAGACTTTATTGAAAGTTGTAACCATATCTTCAGTTGAGGAAATTGTGAAGTATGCTTCAATTGCTTCAGCGACATAATTTCTTTGATCCATTGGAATTTGTGTAAATACATTAAATAAAACAGATAGCAGATTTTTAGCTTTAGTTGAAGATAAATATTCTAAATCTGATTTTGCCTTTGCAGATGGGAATTGTTGGTTCAAAATAACGTCATCATCATTATCGTTATCTTGGGCACGTTCCCTTTCAGTGATGACTAAATTTTTCAATGCATTACAAATAATAGGCCTTAGATGAACTTCCTCATATAATAAACCTGACAATTTAGCAGCAAAATCATCCGAGAAAGCAGTTTGTAAATCAGTTGGCAATGAACAGAAATGAGGTAATAATGACCAAATTTGATCAATTATTGTTTCAAAAATTTTCACATTTAAAGAGTCTTTATTAGCAGATTGAATCTTAGATTTGAAAAAATCGATAATTGGTAAGATTTTTTCAACATAATAGTTGAGTTCAGTCATTGATACATTATCTCTTAAAATTGGTAATAACCAAGCTCTACCAGTTTTCTTAGAATCAGTTAAGTTCAATGGTAAAATATTAAGAACAATTTCAGGACCAACTGATGAAACTGCACTTGCTATCACCTTTTCTGAAATTTCATTTAATTCGAAACCTTCTTGTTCATTTGATCTCCAATTACCAATTAGTTCTAAATGTGGTAAGAAATAAGGATTTGATCTTTTCCTCAATTTAGTGAACAGAGTAGCAATAACATTACATATGTCATTTGCTGAAGATCTATATTTGATTGTTAAAAATTCTGAAAACACATTTGCAATTTCACTAATAGTTTTATTAATTTTTTCGAATAATTCTGAATCAACCATTGGTGGTAATAATAAATCTTTGTCATTAACACCTTCGATGATTATAGCGATTAAACATTGGGAAGCACTTTCAGTAATATTTGAGTTTTCACTTAAAAAATATTCACCAATTGATTTGAAAATATTTGGTAATTTGAAGAAAATTTCTAATGAATTAACATTAGATGAAAATGAAGAAACAGCTTTTGCAATAACAGCTAACCAAGAAGGGGCTAAATGAGGATCATTTAATGAAGGTTTCAAATTGAATATAATATCTAGGACTTGAATGAATTTTTGAGAATTGATTTCATTAGTCATGGATTTGAAAATACCTTCAAATGCCGCAAATGCTGAAGAAATCAAATATTGATCAGCACTTTTACAAATTTCTAATAAAATGTCACATAGTGGAGTAATTTGCTTTAAAGGCCAAGAATTTGAGGATGTAATTATAGTGATCAATTGTAAATTGTGTATGATTTTAGTATTTATAGAATTTTTCGAATCTAGATCGTTTTTGGAAATCTTCATTTTATCCTTTTCATTCATCAAGTTGATTAGATTATTTAATGAGAATTCACTTGAATATGATGCAGCTGGATGATCTCTTGTTTTTTTACTTTTATTTTGATTGAAATCTTTACTTAAAATCTTCACGATTGATTCTTGAGCTCTTTTTCTAACTTTTGGTCTTGGATCTAATGATAGATCTAAGATAGCAGATAATGCTCTCTTTGGAGATATTTTATAATTTCCAGAGTTATTCCAAGATTTCAAATCTTGAGCTAATAATAATGATTCTAAAAATCCAATACTTGATCTAATCAATGGAGCATCTGCCTTTTCATCAGTTAATGTAGGAGCGATTATTATTAGAATGTCACTGAATTTAGATTTTAGTAAATTAATTGGCGTATATTGAGCGATTAGATCTAAGAAATATAATGCACAAGTTGCTAAATCCAAATCTTTGATTTCGTTGTCAACACAGCATTGATCTAATAAAGTTAAGAATGAAACAAAATATGTGACAGGTGTTGCAATTTGATTTTGTTCTTTTAAATTATCTTCAATAGTTAATAAAACTACAGCTAATTTTTTTTGGTTTTCTAATTTAGAATTTGCTTGAGATCTGATTTTGGAGAGTTTATCATCCATTTCCATGGTAGCAATCAAATGGTCTGTTTTCCCCTCATTTTCTGCACTCATTGAAGAAGAGGATAGTCTTTTATTGATAGAAGAATTGAAGGAAATAAGAATATTGAAAAAAGAAAGAAATGAAAAAAAAGTCAAATGAACTTATTGAAACTTGATGGAAAAAAAAAAATTTTTAGGAAAAAATAAAAAAAAAGAGAAATTCCCAAAAAGGAAATCGGTGAAAAAAAAATTTTTTATTTTTTGGTTTTTTCTGATTCTCTCTTTGTAACTCTCTTAAGGAAGAAAATAATGAACGGTGCACGGATTTCATTGATTTGCCATTTTTTCTACAGTTATAATGTTGGAAAATGAATGAGCATTAAAGAAGAAGAGAGTGGTTGGTGTATGTGTATGTGTGAGTGTGTGTGTATTGCAGATTGGTATTTCATTTCTCTGTAGGTTTTATAACAGCATATGAAGGGACTTGTAAGGATTAGACTAGTTAGAAAGGGGAGAACCCATCAACCTGTTTATAATATAGCTGTTGGAAAGAAAAGGGGAAGACTTCAAGGTTTACCTATTGAAGTAATTGGTACATATAATCCAGTACCGACTCCATTAACTCCTGATATGAAAGAAAGAGGTGTAGTCCCTGTTAAAGATGTCAAACTTGATTTCGATAGAGCTAAATATTGGATTTCTGTTGGTGCTCAACCAAGTGATACAGTTGCATTTTTATTGAAAAAGGCTGGTATACTTCATGAACAATGGCCAAGTCCAACTAAAGCAGCTAAAGTCATTCAAGGGAAGGAAATCTCAATTTCAGGCAAAGAATTTGCAAATTGAAATTGAATCTGTATATACATGTATATCAATATTTAACTATATTGTAAATGAATCTATATAATATATTAGTTTAAAAAAAAAATTAAATAAAACTAATTTTCTATTGTAATAAGTAGGGTCTATCATTCCAAAATTTTTCCTTTATAATATCACAATGATATTCATTAATTGTGGATTTCTTACATTGTTTCAATATTCTCCTCATTGTATCATCTGTTGGTTTCTCGTTGAACTTATTCAATGGGAAATCAATAAGTTCTCTTACAAATATGGTACCCTTTTTATAGATTTCAGGTTCATTATTATAGTTGATTCCAAATTCTTTAAACAAGATTTCATTTTTATCCGAACTTAAAGTCCCTATAAGTCTATTCTCAGCTTCCTTCGTTGACATTCCACCTTTCAATACTAGCATCCAAAATGTTGTATTATATAAATTATTTATATGACAATCAACTTGTCTCCATGAGAAATAATCTTTGATATTCCCCGTATTGGGATAAACAATAGCTCTAGCATCAAATGTGGGTAGCTTATCTATATTAAGTTCAATCAATGGATTAACTTGTCTCCAATAGAATTGATAATATGAACTAAACGTTGAAGCAAATATCGTAATCAATTTAAATTCTCTACGTTCATATAACTCACAATTTTTCCTTAATAGAAATGAGTATTCATCAGAATCTCCATATGCCATAACTATATCTGGGAAAGTTTCTAACATCTTTTTTGCTGATAGATTGATAATCTTAATTGCATTTGCATCATTTGGTTTCTCAAATTCATAAAACTCTGAAAATTTATGAAATCCTTTACCATCAACTCTAATAATTATATAAGTTTCTGGTAATAGTATGTTTTCACGTTCAAAGGATTTGACATATTCGAATCTTGAATTTGCCATAAGTTCTGGATAATGATTGTATAATAGTAAAAAAAAAAGAAGAAAAAAAAAAGAGAAAGAAAATAATGGAAATAGAAACTGATAAGAAAATGCTGAAAAAAAAAGTAAACATGTTGAAAAAATATACCACTTTTTGAGAAAGAATTTGTCTACACAGTTTTTTTAGAATTGTTTTTGATATATATTATGACAGTTAGAGAAAGGAAAAAAGAGAAGAAATACAAATTATATACAGTTCAAAGTATAAAATTACCTATAATGTTTTTGAAACAGTATATTCCATGGTATATTACTAGTATCTTATTATTATAATGTTTTCATTATTTTCATGATTATCCAGAATTAATCATTATACTCACCGAAAATGTCATTTGAACCATCAAGATTATTATATGGAGTATCTGGATTATAATTTTCCGTGATAATGGAATTTGAATCTCTTAAGAATTGTAATTGCTTTGGCATTTCATTATTACATAATTCATCAATATTTTCATCTTTAAAAGCTGAGAACTGAATTTTCTTTTTACAAAGTGTTGCATCTGCAAATTCCCATAAACTCAATTCTAAATCGATTGAACTTCTTGGAAAATCTTGACCAAAAATTCTACGTCTTCTATCAATTATTTCATCATTTTCTCTAACAAACATCTTCTTTTGTCTAATTAATGCGAATGGATCAAATTTAGGGTCATGACAATGATAAAACATTGGAACTGAATCAACAATTCTATTACCATCAAAGAAATATTTTGCATAGTCATATGAGAAATCTGATTTTTTAATTTTTATATCTTTTTCAATTTCTTCATTTATTCTTAGAGTATTTTTATAATCAGTTATTGGATCATATTGAATAATTGTACCATGATCATATAAATCCAAACTATTATAAGCACCAAAAGCTTTATCAGCTTTTTTATGAACTTGATAATATGGTAATTTGAAATATGCAGCAGATGCAACAAAAGTTTCTTTATCACCTTCACCTGCACCACCTTGAGATAAAAGTGGATGATAACCAAAAGGTCCATCATAGTTATAATATAATGCCAATAATAAAACTTTAAAATGAGTTTTCTTATTAATTAACATTTCACCAGATTCAGTTGACCAATCAACTAAGGTATTTGGTCTATCATGTAAATTATAATCTTTTTTAATATCAATTTCTTCTTCTGATTTACCCTGATTTAAATTCATCCATTTAACATCAGTATATATATCATTAAGATGACGAACAGGTGGACCTGAAATATTTAAACCTGCAATTTGATAATATACTGGAGAAGTTGTTCTTCTCCAAAAATCTGGCCAAGTAATCATATTGTATTTACCAAAAACATCACTTATAAATAGTGGATCAGGATTCGTTACACTGTAAGAATCTGAATCTAAAAGGAAGACATTTTCAAAACTTGAAGCTAATAAAGCCAGTGATTTCAATTGATAACCTGTAAAACTTAATTTTTCAAGGTTTTCTTTACCCAAAACTTTCTCCATTTCAACACATTTTGCATTGTACTTTGGTAATAGAGTTTCACAGAAGAAGCTTTCATAATCATCAGATGTTGGTAAGATGATTTCAATTGGTAAGAGTGCACCTACATTTCTTAAAGATTTAATTGCAAGAAGTGAATACCAAGAATATTTCCCACCACCGACGATTGCATATCCATTACCTTTATAAAAATTTGGAGTAAAATCTGGGATATTTTCAACTATTATACTATGTTTTAAAGTTAAATCACGAATAAACTCATCAGGAAAATCCATCAATTCTAATAACATATTTTCAGACAACAATTCTTCTTCATTTCCGAAAAAATAGACCATATCGATTGCTGGTTTCCCATGTTCATCCAATTGCATTCTTCTTCTCAATGGGAACAAGGATTTATTATTATTCAATAGATGGAAGAATTTAGCAAAAAACTCTTGAGTTAAATGATTACCATTTAAGAAAGAGTCAACCGATACCGAATTGACTTTATCTAGTTCATCAGCTGAATATGATAATTTTTTATCATTTAAAGAATCAACATCTTCTATAAATGAAGATTGGATAATACTTTGAGATCTAAGAGACAGATCATTATTTGCATTTTCTTTACTTTTCGAAATTAGAATAGTTGAGACCGTTATGAGGACCACCAATAAAACAAATAGGGTCTTTGATCTCCTTCTAATAACCATTGAGAAATTCACGAGAAGGGTGGTCTGTGTGTGTGTGTGTGTTTTTTTTGAGAGAGAAAAAAAGAAGAAGCAAACAAATAAACAAGAAGTAATCAATTACAGACACCTATTATATAAACCAGAGAGATTATTAATTAGAATTTATATTATATTATAGTATATGTATTATAAGAAAAGAAAGATAAAATCAAGTTAAAACATGTATAGCAAACAGAAATTAAGTTTTGCATAATGTTAATAAATTTCCTGTTTTGAAATTCTTATTTCTTCGCGAGTGAGAATATATTCGTCTACCTGGGAGAAAAAAATACACGAGTTTTCAATGTTCAATATTGATTGCTCAGCTATTTTTATTTCTTTTCCTAATATATAGTGGCTTCTTGTACTTCTTGTACTTCTTGTACTTCTTGTACTTCTTGTATTTGTTTTACAAGCAACAGTAGAATGTCTGGTGGATCATCATCATATTTGGGTAGGTTTGGGAAACAATCCAATTCTCCACGTTTCAAGATATATTCCATCTTAGTAGGAGTCATATTGGGATATATTCTATTTTCAATAAACCAATTATCATCATCCGAAACTTCCAAGGCAATAACTAATTTTTATAGATTTAATCCTCATACTAGAGGAGCAAATCCATATAATTATAAAACTACATTGGATAGATTAACTAAGAATTTCCCATATGATACAACTCCAAGAAGAATTGAGAAAAATATAGTTCAAATGTGGAAAGTTCCAGCATCTGATCCTGATTTCCCACATCGTGATTTAATTACACTTTGGAAAAATGAAAATCCAACTTATAAATATAATTTATATACAGATTCTGAAATTCATGATATTTTAGTTACACATTTTACAAATACTGTACCAGAAGTTGTTGAAGCATTTGATTTAATGCCAAATAAAATTATTCAAAGTGATTTCTCAAGATATTTATTAATTTTCTTATTTGGTGGAGTTTATTCAGATATTGATACTAGATTAGAGAAACCTGTTGATACATGGTTTGATTCTGATAGAAATGTTGGATTTGTAGTTGGAGTTGAAGAAGATACAAATGTTGTTAATTGGGAACATTATATGACTAGAAGATTACAATTTGAACAATGGACATTCAAGGCAAAGGCAAGACATCCAATTTTAAAGAAAATTATTGCTAAAATTGTTGAAACTACTTTTAATGCTGCTAAAAATGATAAATTACAAGCTTATTATAAAGATTTTAAAGGAGTTGATAGATGTTCATCTGTTGATATTATGGAATGGACTGGACCAGTTGTTTGGACTGATACAATTTATGCACATTTGAATTCATTAGATAATCCAACAATTGTTGATATTGATTCAAATAGACGTTTTCAAGGTGAATTATTTGGTCCTGAACCTGAACCTGATCAATTAATTTCATGGAAATTTTTTACAGGTTTAATAGCTCCTGTAATGGTTGATGATGTAGTTATCTATCCAAGAGCATCATTTAGAGAAGATGATGAAAATAATTGTGGTAAATATTGTTATGTATATCATCAATTTGGAGGTTCATGGAAAAACAATGGTAAAGGTGAAATTAAACCAGGAGATGAAGAATATAATGAAAACATTGAAGGAGAAAACAATGAAGAATCAGAATTTAATCCACAAGTTGAAAAAAGATTCTTTAATGATGAAAATCATAATGAAAAGGACTGTAATTACCCATATTCTCCATTATAATAATTCCATAATATATATAATATATATCCACAATAATTAGAAAAAACTAAACAGTGACTGCGTCGTTGCGTCGGTGAGGGAAAGAACTTAAAAATGAAAAAAAAATGAAATCAAAAAATCTGTGCACCAAACAAAAAAAAATATTTCTTTCTTTCATCGAAAAATTTGAAAAATGAAGGAAAGAAAGAGAAATAAATATTCACTAACAATTTAGTACTATACTTTTTACTACTACTATATAAACTATATATACTCTTGTTTTCATTTCATTATTTCCTTTTACAATGTCGAAGGTATCAACCATATTTAAGCGTTGTCAGAGTACATCTACTCCACTTACATCTGTATTGAAAGATTATAAACCTTCTAAACAACTCATTTCTCCAAATGCTATTCCATATATTAAATCAGAAGCACCAATTACCTTTTGTGATAAAGAAGCTAAACGTCAACGTCGTCGTCTTCTTGAAAGACCTGGGTTAATTGGTATTAAAAGAGGTATGACATGTTTTTTTGATAATCAAGGTCGTCGTTTACCTGCTACAGTTTTAGAAATTGTTCAAAATGAAGTTACATTTACTAGAACTGTTGAAAAGGAAGGTGTTTATTCAGTTCAAATTGGTGCTGGTTATAAAAAGCCTCAAAATGTTACAAGATCAATGCTTGGACATTTCAGAAATGCTAAAGTTTCTCCAAAGCAATATTTATCAGATTTTCAAGTTTTAAATAAAGATAATTTATTACCTTTAGGTACAGAATTAAAGGCAGATCATTTCAAAATTGGTCAATTTGTTGATGTTATATCTGTTACTAAAGGTAAAGGTATGGCAGGTGTAATGAAAAAATGGGGGTTTGCAGGTGGTAATGCATCTCATGGTGCTTCAAAATCTCATAGATCGGCTGGTTCAACAGGTCAAAATACCACACCTGCAAGAGTTTTCCCTGGTAAAAAAATGGCAGGTAGAATGGGTAATGAAAGAAATACTATTTTCAATTTGGAAGTTTTAGATCATAGTGCTGAAAATGGTTATATATTAGTTAAAGGTTGTGTTAGTGGTAGTAATGGTTCATTTGTTGAAATTAGAGATGCCTTAAAGAAATACGGTAAACATCTAATTAATAGTGATAAATATTAATTAAATCTTGTAAATATAAAACTTAATAAATGAATAGAATACATTATCATTAAATTAATCTAATTATTTTCCAATAACCGAGCCCCCTCTTTTGTATCTTTTACCCCACAATTTATCTTCTTTGATTTCATCTTCATTTTCTTCCATCTCTTTTTGTTGTTCTTTTTCTTCTTCTTCTTCTTCTTCTTTTTCTTCTATTAACTTATACCACTACTAATCATGCCACTAGAATATAAAATAAATGGTCCAATTTTCGAAATTCATATAAATAATGCAAATGCAATGAATTCTTTCACAATCCCAGAATTTGTTGAACTTGCCGATACTTTCGATATAGCAAACAACGAAAAATCAACTTCAATTACATTACTAACATCATCTGGGAAATTTTTTTCAACAGGTGCAAATATCAAACATATCTCACAAATAACCAATCAATCAAAATTACAATACTATGATCAAATTACTTCGAAGAATATTTATCTAGTTCATACTATCTTAAATCATCGTAAATTAATTGTCGTTGCCCTAAATGGTCCAGTAATTGGTCTCACCGCAGCTTTAGTTTGTTTAATGGATATCATTTATGCACGTGAGGATTCAAATCCTTTCAATAATTGTTATATACATTTCCCATTCTCAAGTATCGGTTTAATAAATGAATGTGGTGTATCTGCTTCTTTACCTTATAGATTAGGTTTAACTACTAGTCTACAGGCAGTTTGTTTAGCAGATAAAATCAATTTGGATCATTTAGTTAGAAATGGATTTGTTTATAAAACTTTACAAACTGATTCAACTGATACTTTCAATGATTTAGTTGAAAAGGATATTCTAAAATTATCTAAAAATCTTTCCTTTGATTCAATTTGGGAAAATAAAAAATTAATTAAAAATCAATTCTATGATCAAGTCAATCTACAAATTGTAAATGAAAGTATGAATGGTTTATCGAGATGGATTGATGAAAGACCTCAATCTGCATTTAAGGCAATGGCATTAAAGTCAAAACATTCAAAGGGAAAATTATAATTTGGACTTTTTCTTAATCTATAAAAAATAAAAAATAAAAAATAAAAAAAATAATCGGATAATTAGTTGATGCGAGGTTCGAACTCGCGACCTTCCCCGTGTAAAGGGGACGTCGTAACCACTAGACCAAACAACTAGTTATATTTGATGAACAAATAGTTTGGTTCATACGAGTAATGGGTAAAAGCACTTTGAAACATAGTAAAAATGTCCATTTATAGTAATTTGAGAATTTTCCAAAAAAAAATTCATAATTTTTGTTTTTATTATTGTGTTGATCATTATTTTCTCTAAATTTTACTAATTCTTTTTTTTCCTTTACTTCAAAAAAACTCAGAATTAAACTACTTGTTTAATCGTATTTCTTCCCCATTCTTTCTTCAAGCAAATTATGGATAGATCTAATTCTATAGAACATTTATTGTTAGCAAGATGTGGGAGATTTAATAACAATGGTAAAATATTAGAATTTCTAGAACAGAGATATTCATTCAATGGAACACAGAAAAACTATTTAGTTTTAGAATCAACAGATGGTGGATCCAGTATTGCTGAGAATAAGAAGAAAAGATTCAAAGAAAATGAAACCGTCAATGATTTCTTGTCAAATAAGGATACTAGTATTATCAAGAAACATAATAAATCCAATAAATACAACAAATTAAAGACTAAAAATGAGTTTAAAAAATTTATTCAAACTTCTTTAAAGCGTCAAGAAAATGTTTCCAAAAAACTAACTAAGCTGATTAAACTGAATCCAGAAATACGAGATATGGATGATGTTATCGATTTGAAAATTTGTAAAGGAATTTTGAAAATTGAAGATTATATCGAAATGAACCTTTTATGGAATGATTATATCAACGAACTAGTAAACAATTGTAAAACTATAGAATCAATCACTGCAAAATTATCAAGTGCTGAATATATCGGATCTTATTTCACTGTAACTCATTGTCCCTGTCAAGATAGTATAGGATTGGAAGGAATTGTTCTTTGGGAATCACAAACGTATATTCTTCTTATTGTTGCTCGTAAAAATAACTGGAAAAGTAATATCAGTATTGGAGATGGTAATCAGAATCAGAGCCACAGTTTGAAGATTAGATATTCTGCTAGGGAGTTACTCGGTGGATTGAGAATGATACCTAAAAAGAAGACTAGATTTACATTTAGAATCGAATTATCACGAAATACATCAAGAGAAAACGCAGAAACTGAACAAATAACAGATGATGATAAAGAGGTTATCAATTTCGAGTTTATTGGTGATAGATTGTCCATCAAAAGTTTAGATAGAGCCAATAAGAAATTTAAAAGTCATAACGTTAAAGATATAGAAATTTGAAATGGATGTTTCTTTTCTTTTCTATTAAGATATGTACAAAGGAATTCAACATAAACAATTATCTACACTTCTTGGGAAAGGTATAACCTCTCTGATATTATGGGTACAACTTAGATATTGTAATAAACGTTCAAAACCCATACCAAATCCACCATGTGGTACAGAACCATTTTCTCTTAAGTCCAAGTACCATTGAAGAGATGTTATATCCATATTTCTTCTACTGATTTCTTTAGTTAATTTGGATAAATCATGCTCTCTTAATGAACCACCAATTAATTCTCCAATTTCAGGAACCAAGAGATCAAAACATGCGACTGTTCGATCCAATTCCCCATCCCTTAATGGTTCATTGATCTTCATATAGAATGCCTTTTCAGCTAATGGGTAATCAGTGACGAATACAGGATTTTTGAAATATTCGCCTGCTAACCATTTTTCATGTTGTGAATGCAGAGAATCACCCCAGTTTGGTCTTATAGTAAAACTTAATGAATCACCATCTTTATTATCCTTATTTTGATCATAATGATCTTGTAGAATTTTAATAGCTTCCGTATAGGTAATTGAATCCCATTTTTTAGATAATAACATTTCCCATCTATTTGTCATTATTTCAACTTGTGATTTATCCATCGAGTCAATTAGATTGGATCCCATATTATTATGATCGTCAACCAAATTCTTCACAACAGATTTAATCATAAGTTCGGCAAAATCGGTCAATTGACTCAGATCATCAATGAATGAAATCTCTGCTTCTAGCATCCAAAATTCGGATAAATGTCTATTAGTATCACTTTCTTCCGCTCTGAAGCAACTGGTTAAAGTCCAAACTCTGCCCAAAGCAGCAGCTAAGACCTCTAAATGTAACTGAGTGGAAACTGTCAAATATGCATCTTGTTTGAAGAATTTTTCACCTTTTGTAATTTTCGAAGCCGATTCAACTTTAAATAATTCACCAGCTCCTTCACAATCCGAAGCAGTTATTAAAGGTGGGTGAGTTTTAGTGAAATTTTCATTATCGAAAAAGTTGACCAAAGTAGTTTCAACTTGTGATCGAAACCTCATAAGTGCAGACAATGAAGGATTTTTTAATCTGTATTGGGGTATCGATCTTAGAAATTGATAAGTATGATCTTTTTTAATCATTGGGAATAG
This sequence comes from Pichia heedii, assembly GCA_030579495.1. Classification (NCBI taxonomy): domain Eukaryota; kingdom Fungi; phylum Ascomycota; class Pichiomycetes; order Pichiales; family Pichiaceae; genus Pichia; species Pichia heedii. The sequence continues at coordinate 475,416 of JAKTRA010000004.1, read as the reverse complement.
ATCAGAGACAATGCCAAGAACTTGTATTGGAGGTGTACTCTCATAAGCGTTCTTATCTGATACTAATAGTTCGAATTTTTGTTTACCCTTACCTTCAGACCATAATCCGTTGATTTTCACACTTGAGCCAATTTTGATATTTTTAGGTAACAAAGAAGGAGGTCTAATAACACATTGGATAGATTGAGAAGATGTCCCATCAACTATATCCAAGAAGGCCACATTTTTGGAAATTCTGTATGAATCAATCCACCCATTCAATTGAACTGGAGATGAATTTGTCTTGATTTGAAGAATATCTTTAGCACATAGAGGAAGAGAAGATAAACTATTAGATGATCTCCACCTTATGTTAGTAGTACCGTAAAAGTTCTTTCTATGAAATCTATATCCTTTACAGAGAAGCATCTGACCAATAAAGAAAACAAAGAGTTCAAATACATTGACTTGCAGTACGTATAGAAAAGTGTCTCTTGTTGGTGGAAGAATTTTGAGTAATAGCGACGATGCGGGAAAACTTCAACACTCAGAGATAATAATCATATTTTTCATTTCGAAGATGGTCCAGTAACTAGACAGATGGAAGGATGTATTGACACCAACACTCTGTGAAGACACTGTCAAAATAAAGAGATGTGTTGTTGAATGTATAATACGATAAATATTTACCCAGAATTTTGATAATTACGATACTGTATATAATCATTATAGAAGTTTTCTGCACAACAAAGATTCTTCTGAGAGCTGAACTATAGATACATTATTGTCAGTACGGTTGATATGTACTACAACACAACATCATCATTTGTAATGTAAAATCAAAATATGGAGAAAATAATATGATGTTGTAATTTATACAGTTTTTCTAAATATTTATAAAGATGAACATAAAATTCTGGTATTGGACCAGTTTCAAAATAGTAGAACTTGAATTACTTGTTCCAACACAAACTTCAGAATAAAATCCACCTATATATTTCATTATGATCAGAGTTACAAATCTATTAGAAACTAAACCGAGTCTAATTGCATTTTCGGTTGTATTGATTCAGAAGTAGCAAAGTTAGAGTTTATATGTAATGTGGCGACTTAGAAGATAAAATAAACCTTCTTGTTGATCATGACAAAAAAACAGACGGTATCCATAACTATTCCTTCTCATTATTTAATGAAACTGAAGTTTTCACAATGTTGAATGTGTACTTGAGAGGAAATGAAATGGGTCCGGGATACAGAAAGGTGTTGAGTTGAAGATATTTTATTCTGTATATTCAAAAGTTAACTCAAAGCGTTGTTCTGTTGTTTTTTAGTTAGCTATTCTGAAGAGGTCGTACACTCATTAATGCTTGTTTCATCTGCCATGTGTTCCTGAAATCACTGAGACTTGAAGTACCGTTTTTAGATATTTATGGTAGATGGATACCTTACCGAACAGAACAATGACCAGAGACAAAGTTTTGCATTGTATAGTTGAGTAGTTCACCTTTTTCTATAAAATAAACTCTGGAATGCTTGAACAACTCATAGTCTCTAACTGAGGGAATACATTTGAACATATCGATAACTATTGTTCGTATTATTTTATCGAGCTGAGATAGTTAATACTTGAGAATATGTACTTTTGAACCTCTGCATTGTAACTAATGGTTTGACACTAACATTTAGCTTCAATTTTTCTAATATTGACCGAAGGTACTCCATAGAAAACTGCTGATAGTCTTTTCTAGGTAAGCTCATAGTAATATGATTCAAGTTGATAGATGAGCTGATTTTCATAGAGTGATAGGGGAGAAAGGATGTAATTAGTAATCATTCATTATTAGTGTTGTTATATGTGTAATAATGATATATCATAAACAATATTCAGACCCAAATCGAGGATAGCATATTGCTTTACCTTGACAGTACACATTCTTGATAATTCAGCCATCCATGAGCAATGTATGTATTCGGAGTGTTGATATCTCTTACATTGCTAATGTTTTCAATTACTTTGTGTATACAAAAACAGTTCGTATGATGCTCCCATTTAATTAGCAATCAAGTTAATTTTTAAAATTTCGGGGATTGCTTGGCTTATCGTTCTTTTATACTCAAAGTTTCTTCATTGTTTTCAATTTTATATAGAGAACTATCACCATACACGAGGTTTAGCTCCATGAGCTCAATAGACACAGATTACAGCATGCTTCTGGATATGTAGTGGCCTAAGATAAAATTTAGGGACTATCTAGATATTTAGAGACAAGAAGATTGGGTATTAAGTACAGTCAGCCAATCAAAATTTATATCGTAGCAGAAGCAACACAATTTGAACTTCAGGGGAGAACACAACATATCTACACTCACAAGAAGATCTTACTTAGAGTATCCTAGTTCTCTCTAACATTTAGAACAAAATCTGGATAATGTTAACGACTGATAATAAATTTTACATCATATGCTGATTGATTGATATATCTGCCGATAATTAGATTACTGGACTAAATAGATTAACTCCAATAAATTTGTAAAAAAGGGCACCATTTATTGAAAGATCCTAGCTGGTGTGGTTAAAGAGACCAATCTTATTACACATGGATCACATGTTTGCCGATATTCTGGAGAAACTCTTATTTTATTTATTTCCAGGTATCCAATGCTTGAGATTAGAGTTGTGGCTAGCTTAAAGTCTTTTTGGTTTCGAAATTCAACTACAAATTACACAATTTTCATATCGATAATCAATTCATTAGTCGGCGTAATGCATGATCAACATTGCAAAGAACCTTAATGATGATCATGCATTAAGTTAGGAATAAAGTATAAGGACAAAAAGTTTAAATGGACATGCAAAAATAATTTTCGAATTAGTACTTAGATAATCTGCAAAATTTCTTCTTCTTTTGATTCGTTATTCGTATAATAGCATGACTGTATCTTGGTATTAAATATTATTTCCTTCTACTGATGCATGGAATTTTTATGTTTCAAAGTAATCATGAATTGGTGCAAATGATATACCTACGACATACTTTTATTTTGATGCCCAATTCTTCAGTTTTTAGGTGATGTGATTCTAATGATTAACTTCTTATCTTTATATACTGATTGCTACTTTTGCTTATATTGATTATCTTTTCTAACTATTCTATAATCAAAACTCACTGTAACAGTTTTATATTTAAGGGTTGTGAGATTACATCATCCGCTACAAGAATGATGACACAAACTTTCACAAAATCTTCATGTGAATCCTCTATTTTGATATCAAGCTTTGTGTTGTTATATCGTTTTCCATTTTAAAATTATGTGATTTAATAATGATGTTTAGTACTTTTAAGTGATGTAAACACAGTTCCTTTTTTTTTTTCGAATGATGTTGTTTTTGAGATCTCTTGCTCTCTGTCAAATTAATCTTTAAACTCCAGTATTGTGTTAGTTGAGAAGTGAGAATATAGGCTTCTTATGGAAGACTAAACGGTAGAAGGATATCAGTTCAAAGCATTATAATTTATCTTTATTTACCATTCACAATATATAGAGGCATCTAGTAATAACATATAATATTTTTTTTTGCCAATCTCTTGATTAATAGACCAAATCAGTTGATGTAAATAATGCTATTTGTATGGTAATGGATAATTTTATTTGTAAACTCTGTATTTGAACTTTGAATCACATTCACAGTATGCTTGGATTAGCTTGTTGTCACTTTAAGTATAGTTATCATCAAGATAACTACTAAAGTAGTAGAGTTATTGAGCAGTGTAATTTGAACACGTCATTTGGTAAAGTCATCATTAAATATAGTTTTCTTCAATGAAATGTTGGAAATAACACAAGTTACATCATATTTAGAGTTCATCAGTTGTCTGTGTTGTAACATCATTACAGAACAAACTAACATCTGATGAGGGTGGTTTCTTGCTGAATACCGACAAAGTTAATGATGATGGAGGACTGGACGTTTTTCTTCCCAAGAAAAGACACATTTCATCAACGATTTGATACATCCAGGTGCAGAAAGTCATCTAATGACACCATCCTCTTAGTGGACTATTATTTGATTTTGTTATTACTTAACGGTAATATAGAATGAACTAAAACCAGTTTGGTATAATGCTTCGAATCATTATCTACTTGTTAAACGAAATACGAACCATGTACGATGTGCTAAAATGGTGGAGTATAAGGTTTCAATGAAAAAAGGATTTACATTTCAATCACCGAACAGGTAGTTGACGGGTTTACGTTACCACTATGGACAATCCTAGGAGAGTGTACTAACCAAAGGTTTAGGGTGAAACTGTCAGGTTGTGGAAGATGTCAAGTATTAGAATTTGCACCATATTATAATATATGGTCGAGTTATATATCATACAGGCAGCACGATCTAGACTCCACTAATAAAATTTTGAGTATTCTATTCATTACGAAGATCTCTCTATTACCAAGCTGTTTCTCATTGCTATTCGAGTCACAGACTACATTGCTATCACATGTGATTACAGAGTGATGCATTAGTTCCAGAGTTTTTTACAATATATAACTCAATCATATAAAAACTTTGCTACTCCTTTCAAATAAAAAAGCAATTCCAACATTGCTGTTTCATTTTGATGTTTTGTAACAAGTAAACCCTGCATCGATGACCCCGCTTTCGGATGATTTTCCTACAGTCACCGTTAGCAGAAATCGTAACGGTGCGACGGTTACACTTTCTGGGAAGATGAGGAGTTGCTTTCTACATGTCATGGATATCATACATTGCCACCAATAATAGTAACGAGATAGCACTTTGATGTTGCATCCGAAGTGTTGTGAGTTTCAAGAAAATAATAGCTCAATGTGGAGAAGTTTAGAAGGGAAAAAAAATACCTCAAAGGTAACGGGTAGAATTAACAGTTGTAACTCTGTGATACGAAGATGGAGGACGTTGATGCTACCAACGCTAATCTGCTGATGGCAGCCACCGGAAACTTACAAATTGAGTTTGGGTTACCAAGATGTAACATAGTCCATGTTATGTTGCAGTAAAATTTGTAAGCTTAATTTCCCAAGACGGAGAAACAGATGAACGGACGTTAATATTACATCACTATTTACGTACAAAAACATAACAGTATGTAACATTTCTTAGTATTGTAGGTAAATATGTTACAGTTCGCGATTGGAACAACACTAATTTTGAGGAGAAAATAGCCTGAGCAAATTCTTTTCAAAGAAATGTAACATACACAATAATAGTCAACATAATAATCTAAAAATGCGGCGATTAATTTTAACTTTTTCATCATTTGGAAATGGGATGGTTTAGCGTTTTTTTGACAGCACACCCCCCCTTATAGAGGGAAAGACCGTTTTTCACATTATTCCTTAGTTTCTTATTATAGTTCTTCCGCCACTCTTCCGCCTACTTCTCTATTTCTTTTTTCTCCGATTTTTCCGTCCCTTTTTTTTCTTTTTCTTTTTCTTTTGTCTTTGCTTTTTTTTTGTTCTCTCTGAGTTAACGGATATAACTACCCTTTCATATCTGTCAAATACCGTTTTGCTTATCCAAGGACCCTAAATGGAATGCTTATAATTGGTGACGTACCCTGAATTTCTTTCATTAACCAATATTATAGCGATAAATGTAAAATACAACTCATCGTTCTATCATCGTTCTATAATGCTTTGTTGATTATATGTTAATTATGCATTAAAGATGTAAAGTCGAATTACATTTTTTTCCGTTCACGAAGGGGGAGTATGTGGTATCTTCATAGATTTGGTAATGTGATCTCTAATTTTGCTACCATTTGGAAAATTTTATTCACTTCTTTATATTACTTTAAAAAGACCCCTCTGCCTTGATTACAATTGTAGATTCTATTCATATCTACCCTTTCCCTTGATGGATTATTTATTTTTTCTTTTCTTATATAATCTTTTCAGATAGTTTTCTTGAATAATTCTCTTTTCTCGATTGATCAATTATCAACGGGATATTAATTATGCTAGTCTTCAAATCAATCTTCCTTTTATTTGCTCTCTTGAGTAAGACTTTTGCTTTCCAGTTTGATACCATCATTGGTTATGATAGAGGAGCTCCTGAATATGGTAGTTGTCTTTCTGCTGTTTCATCTCTGGTTTTCGATTATACTCCAACATTGGTAGGACATTCAACTAATTATGATAAAATTTGTGGTTATCCACCTGCTATCGGTTCAATTCTTTTATGTTCTGTTGCACTAGCTGAAGATAAATCTGAAAAATTCAAAAAGAAATTATTTAAATATGCTTCATTCTATTGTAAAAGACATTCTGCATTCCCTGAAGATTGGAAATTTTACCGTGATCAATATATTAATGCTACTAAATATGAAGAACCATTGAGTGAAATTGCTAATATCTCTTTACCACTCTATAATCCAACTACTCCAAATATTTCTGCAATTACCTTCCTTTATCATGGTTATCAATCTTACTATTTCAACATTGCAGCTGGTACTTGGTTCTCAGTTGGTATTTGTGGTTACTTCTTATTGTTGTTCATCATCAGTGCTATATATAATTTTGCAAGATTTACTTCAATCTCCAAATCAATTAACAATTCTTCTTTTGCTAAAGCTTGTCAAAAATGGGTCATTTTCCCAACTTTATTCCCAAATGGTAAATTCTCTCAATTCTGGGGTTGGAAATATTTCCCAGTTCTTTTACCAAATAGAATTCAATTCATTGCTGATCTTTTCTTATTTGCTTTACAAGTTGCATTTTATTGTGTTAGTTATAGATACAAAAATAGATGGGGTGGTTTTGGTACACCTGAAAAAGCTTGGGAAAGATTCTTAGCTGATCGTACCGGTATTATGGCTTTCGGTAAAATCCCACTTTTAGTCTTATTTGCTGGTAGAAATAATTTACTTCTTTGGATTACCGGTTGGTCTTACTCAACTTTCCTTCATTTCCATAAAGTTGTTGCATGGTGGATGTCTCTTGATACTTTAATTCATTCAGTTGCTTATACAATTAATGCCTTAGGTTATTATGTCCATTATTTGAGACATGATCCTTATTTTGCTTATGGTGTTGCTGCAACTGTTTTCTGTGGTGCAATTTTATTATTTGCTTTACCACCTTTCAGAATCTTCTACTATGAATATTTCTTAGTTGTTCATGTTGTTTTTGCTCTTTTATTCATTGTTATGTGTTGGTGGCATTGTAAAGATTTAGGTTGGTTAGAATGGTTAGTTGGTGCTTGTTGTGCTTGGGCCTTTGATAGAATTGTCCGTGTTATACGTATGTCTGGTTTCGGTTATAGAACTGCTACCGTCACAGTTATCGGTGATGAATTATTCAAAGTTGAAGTTCCAAAACCTTCATGGTGGATCCATCATCCTGGTACCTATGGTTACATTTATTTTGCTGGTATAATCTTCTGGGAAAATCATCCTTTCACAATTGTAAATGAAGGTAATAACTTATGTGCTTACATTAAAGTTAAAAAAGGTGTTACTTATAGAATGTGGAATAAGTTATTAAAAAACAATAATAGTCTAACTTGTAAAGTCTCACTTGAAGGTCCTTATGGTGGTCATGCTGCTTCTCCATTAAAGAAATATGATGAAGCTCTGTTAATTGCTGGTGGTTCTGGTATTCCAGGTATCGTTGAAAATGCTGCTAATGTTTCAAAGGGTAAATTAATTTGGATCAGTCAACATCTTAAAACTGTCAAAGCTTATCATAATCTATTGAAAAATGTTAATGTTGATGTAGAACTTTATATTACCAGAGAACAAGGTGAAAATAGAACAACTTCAATTAATCAATTTTTATCTGAGAATGATTCAACTGATCTAAGTACTGAAAGTTCTGAAAAAGAATCAAATGATTATCAAATGAATGATACAAAGTCTTTGGGTAACCTCAAGATCTGTTACGGTAGACCAAATATTGCTGAGCTCATTGATTCAAACATTAGAGAATCAGTTTCAGCCACTATTGGTATTGCAGCATGTGGTCCACCTGTGTTAATGGACTCTATTAGACATACAATCTCTGCAAATGTTACCACTTGGAATAAAAGTATCGATTATTTCGATGAATACCAAACCTGGTAATTTTATCATTTATTTATATCATTTAAACTTGAATCTCTCAGATTCAAAGTCTTAGCTGCTATTTCTTTCTTTTCACTTAATAATTATTTTTACATTTTAGATTTTACATTTTACATTTCTTTTTTTGTTCACCCCTTTGTTATTATTCTCTTCCATATTTAAAATTACTTTTATATCATTGGTAGAACTACATCATCATTTTTATATACATATATTATCACCTTTATAAAATTAAGCTAATAACTATAGTTGAGCGTTTTTTAGAATCATTTCGTTTGGCTTATAATGAATATTTCAATTTATACACACTATAACTTATAACTATAATTAATATGATCTACCAAACATTGTATAGTTAACGGCTGGTTTCTTACATCTAACACAGCATGTACCTTCCTTTAGTTCTGGTTGTTCAAAAGGAATACATAATGATTTAGCACCCATTGATGGCGCTTTTTCATCAACTTCAAATTCTTCACCATTATCTTGTCTTGAAGAACCTTCCTTTATATCATCTTCACATTCTGCAACACCACACCATGGTGCAACAACAACATTCTTTTTATTTAATTGATGAACAAAATCTTCCCATTCATGAACAAGAATTCTATGATTATCAAATTTCTCCTTTGCAGTTTCATATAGGTTGTTATGTATATCATCGAGAAGTTTTGGTAATTCAACATTCAACTCATCCAATTTAATTGAGATCTTCTCACCAGTATCTCTTCTAACTGCAAGAACAGATTTCTTTTCCAAATCCTTTGGTCCAACTTCTAATCTAACAGGAACACCCTTTAATTCCCAGTTTGAGAATTTCCAACCAGGGGAATAATTATCTCTGTAATCTGAAGTAACCCTGATACCATTAGATCTCAATCTAGATTCTAATTCCTTACAAGATGAATAAACATTTTTTTCAACTTCTGTGGTTGTTTTAGAAGTTAAACCAACAGGAATAACAACAACTTGGAATTGTGAAACTCTTGGAGGTATGACCAGACCTTTATTATCGGAATGTATCATAACCATGACACCAATAACTCTTGTTGATAATCCCCATGAAGTTTGATGAGTGTAAATCTTTGGTTTATCAGAACCTTCTGGATTTTCAACTGTGATGTTGAACATTTTGGAGAAGTTCTGACCTAAATGATGAGATGTTGCACCTTGAATACCTCTACCAGTAGTTGGAATAAAACCTTCAACTGTTGTTGTGAATTTACCACCTGCGAATTTTTCATTCTCAGTCTTAACACCTTTAATAACTGGAACTGCTAATAAAGTTCTATAAATTTCTTCATACCAGTCTAAGATTCTCATAACTTGATTTTCTGCATCTTCATGGGTCAAATGAACAGTATGCCCTTCTTGCCATAAGAATTCTCTTGTTCTTAAGAAGGGTTGTGGATGTTTGAATTCCCATCTGACAACAGAATTCCATTGGTTCATTTTGAATGGTAAATCTCTATGAGATCTGATCCATTTAGCATAATAAGGATACATGACAGTTTCTGAGGTTGGTCTGATTGCAATCGGTTCTTCTAAATCAGATGAACCAGCTTTTGTAACCCATGCAACTTCTGGTGCAAAACCTTCAATATGATCCTTCTCCTTTTCTAGAACTCTAGATGAAACGAACATTGGGAAATATGCATTGGAGACACCGTCTGATTTGATTTTTTCATCAAAGAATTTTTGAATATGTTCCCAAACTGAATATGATGCAGGTCTCATAATGTAACATCCTGAAACATCGTAATAGTCCAACATTTCACCCTTGGTTAATATCTGTTGATACCAACCTGAAAAATCCTTTTCTTTATCGACAGTAACACCGATTAATTTTGCATCATCTAATTTTGCATCATTTGATTGTGCTGCATTTGATGATACCGGCTTTTTAGCAACTGGTGCAGGAGTAGCTGCAATTTCTGCTTCGAAATCAACAATGACAGGATTGAAACTTGATAAGTAACCAATCAATTGTTTACCATTTAAAATCAGTTTACCAGATGAGTTTTGTAAAACATATTTAGTTTCTTCATTATCATTGATTTTTGAATCAATTATAAGCTTAATTTTACCATCTTTATGACTATTGTTCAATGATGCAATAGAGAAATCAGCTGCCGCAACACCAAAGAATTCAGTAGTTAACTCATCTCTTGCTAATCTTGGATCTTTAACATCGACAGACTTTGCAATAATTCCAGCAGGAGTTTGTGTATCGTGTGCTGCAACAACAATAACAGGAACTGGAGTTGCAGTTTTAGCAGTCTTTGGTTTGAAAACAAGGGATTTGACTGTTATTGCACCTTCTGGTGTAGGCTCAGAAAGTGACAATAAAGATAATGACGCTTCTAAGGACATGGATAATCTACTGCTACTTTGAATGTTGAATGTAGTAAAAAAAAGAAAGTAAATCAATCCAAGATAATACCTTGAATTCATGATAGTAAAGAAATAACGATTTATAAATTCGTCGAGAAAAAAAAAAAATTCGACAAAACATACGACAAGAATTAAGTTGCTTACATAAATGATTGACTACATGAAGCTAACTTCAGGATGGTAATATACAGGACAACGCCAGTACGGTCTTTTGATATCCTTCCAAACAGACTCTTCAGTTTCATCGGATTCCTCTAAAGTGGCAGTTGGAGCTGGTAGACTTTGGAATTGCACTTTTAAACCATAGTTAGAAAGATCAATATCCACAACTTTCTTGTAAACTTCATAACAAACAAGACGATCTGCACCAAGTCCATTGAAGAAAGAAAAAGTACCTGTTGGTTTCAATAGGCCAACAACAACATCGAATAAGTCTTCTACCATATCTTCATAATGTTCACTGAATGTATCGTAGTAAATACCGTCGAAGAAAACACCTTCAGTTAGTAATTTGGGTAAAGTGTGTTGCCATTTACCTTCTAATACCACAACGTTTGGCTTTTCGTACCATCCATCAATTCTCATCTTTTTAAGAACATCAGGATGTGCTTCACATATATAATGTTTGGTTGGATTCTTAGCTTGAATCATTGTATCAATTATACCCATACCAAATCCGATGTTGACAATATTCACCTCTGATTCATCTTCTATATTCTTGAATAAAGATTCACAACCAGCTTTCATTAATTGATCTTCCCATTGCATCATTACTCCATCAGAACCGTCTTTGGTAACTAATGCACCATCTTTGTATTCTAGCTCAGTTTTTAAATATGTATCAGTTGCACCAGCTGGTCCGTTATACATTTCCTCAATGGTTTCTTCTTTAGGATTATTATTCTTCAGACTTTGTTGAACTTCTTCTTGCGGTTCTTCTGCCTTAGTATCATGTAAACTTGATTCAGGCAGAGCTTCTCGTGTATACTCATTATCATCAATATCATCTAGAAATTCAACATTTGGGTCATTCAATTTACGTAACAAAACTTCAGCACGTACCCCAGAATCAACACAACTTTCCCAGAACTTTGATCCATGCAAACCACGTCTCAAGAGGACACAACCTGGAGTTTCATTTTTATCGTTAACTAAACACCATCCAGCACCATTCAACCACAATTCTTCCATCATCTCTAGAATCACAGTCTCTTCATCCTTTTCTAGATCCAATGGTATATTTTCACAGATAATATGCATCGGAGTTGTGGTACTTGTCTGTTCTTCCTCTTCTATACCATGTTCATAATTGTATAGCTCTTCAACAGTATATGTTGCAGGTATCCCCAATTTTAGAAATCTTCTTAATGGATCAAGATACAATTCTCTTGTTATAGGTCTTGTCTTAAAGTAGCAAAGTTCATGTAGTTCAGACATTCTTCTTGTTCAGGAAAAGAACAGAGATTGATTTGCTTTAAGAGTATTGTAATGAAAAAAAAAAAAAAATATCCATAGAAAAAAAAGAAGAAAAAAAAATATTTTCACTCTCCAAATCAAATCATCCATTCCATTGATATAGAGATCTGATATCGTTATATCGCTATCATACATTAAATAGAGAGGGGGTATTATATTTAACAGAATTATACAATGAAGAATAATTATTTTTGTAAAACTTACACTGGGACATCTTTCCCAAGTGCCATACTAATCAATAACCAGAAATTCAGAAAGGTAATGATGATCCATACTATAATTGCTATAACGGTAGTAGATTTACTGTTACTCATATTCTTGAATTGTTTGATGTTGATATTGTTAAGATCATCGTCTTTGATATTGGTTGATAACGTATTCCTTTCAACATCTTCAGAGGAGTTCGCCGATCCAGTTTCAACAGAACTACTACGAGAGATATTACTCGTAGGTGAGATAACTGATTCATCAGTTTTATTTTTGGTATCGGATAAATTATCCAATTCAATGAATGTTTGGGTATTATTGCCAAATGCATTGAGGTTAGTCTCTTTATATAACTCAACTTTCATAATTTCTCTATTAGAAGTAAAATAAATCAATGGTGCACATATGAATGGTAACATAAATGATAAAACAACTTGTGATGCATTTAGAACTGCACTTAAACCTTCTCTTCCTGCTATTAAAACCACCGTAATACATGGAATAAGAGCAATGGTACGTGTAATAATTCTTTTGATTCCTGGTGGTAAATTCGAATTCGAATGCCCTTCCATGATCATTTGACCAGCAATTGTAACAACAGTACCTCCACATAGACCTGAACATAAAAGTGCAAATGCAAACAAAGATCCTGCAGCTTTTGATAGATGTGTTGATAATAAATGATGTAAAGTAAACAAATCGGCAGTTTCTAGTGCACCATCACCATCATCATCAGTAGGATTAGATAATGCTGATCCTGCCACAATCAAAATTGCTGCATTAACAAACAGTGCCACAAAGATTAATGAAACTACTAATTCTGCAATTGTGTAGTTCATGGTCTCATCAACTGCATGAATTGATGGCTTATACTGATTTTCACTTTCGTCATCAAGTTCATCATCATTGTCGTCATTTTCACTGTTACGAAATGTGAATAATCCAATGTTTCTCTTTTTAGATGATGGAACAAAATATCCCATCTTAATATCATATGATTTCATTCTTGCCTGAACAACACCAGACCCTAAATATAATGAATGAGGCATTAGATTACTACCTAATAAGGCAGCAGATAAGTATAGTCCTTTGATATCTGAAAAAACAGCTTTTGATGGTAAAAATCCCAATGCCACTTCACCCCAATCAGTTGTTGGTGACACTTTAGCCAATTCAACTGCAAAACATATAACTGTACCAAATACTAACAAACTAACAAAACCTTCAAATATTCTCAAAAGAACCATTGGACCATCTGGTCTATATGCCATTATCACAAATAACATATCAATAATTGATAGTAAAACACCGTATAATAAAGGAATATTGAATATAAGGTTGAATGCAATGGCAGTTCCTATAATATCTGCTACATCAGTTGCAATAACGGATATTTCAGCAAATATATTGATAATATGATTCAACTTAGAAGGTAAATGTTTCCTACAGTTTGTAGCCAAATCTTGACCAGTACAAATCCCTAGTTTACCTGCCAATATTTGAAGAAAACCAGCCATTAAATTTGATATTATTAAGGAAAACAATAGTTTATATTGGAATTGAGCTGAAGCTATACTACTACTGAAGTTTCCTGGATCCATATATGCTACACTAACCATTAATCCGGGTCCAATATATTTGACAAATTTTGTAATCATAGACAACATTTGGAGTAATTTAGCTTTGTTTGAAGTTTGTATTGGAATTGGTTGATCGATATAATCATAGTCTATATTCACTGGTGTATCAATAGATTGTGGACTCAAAGGTCTATACGAATTCCATTTTGCACGTATTTTGGAGATAAAATTGCTGAATGAAGATTTATTCAAATTGAAGCTATCCAGACTCGTTAAAGAGTCCTGTATAAGTTCTCTTTCAGTATCACCTTCACGGAACATTGATTATTTATTGAAGGATTATGAATATGAAAAGAGAATGATATATAAAGGAAAGGAAAATAAACAAAAAAATTGAGTTTGAATATTTGATGTATAATTGAGTAAGTTAATCAATTGATTTAGCAGCCAATAGTTTTATTGAGTAAATAGGAACCGAATCTTCTTTATCCTCTTCAAGATGTGACTACTTTAACGAGGAGAAAACAACAAGAACTAAACGACAAAGAAATAAAAGTTGAACATAATAGTAGAAAATGGAACCATTACTGAAAACAACCACAATAATATTACGACTAAAACATGCTAGTCCCCCGATATATCCCCCCACCTCCTCTCCTCCGTCAGTAGACATCATCAAAATTCAACTTTTCTTTTCTCATTACGTGAAATTTTTTACGTGTGGCAGGTGGGAGATTCAGAAGGAATTTATTTCTGAGAAAAAGGTTTAATTCTAGAGACGCGTCGGTTTATCTATGTGAAGTACATGAATTACATGAATTACATGAATTACATAGGTTGAATATCCTTTTGTTCTTGAATCAAGTACTTGTAATTGCAGCACATAGAGAAGGAATGTTTGGAGTAATCAATAGAAGATCTACTCTTTTTAGAAATTATCTTGCAAAAAGCTCTGTTCGAAATACAGTTTTCAACAGATCCGTGATTTTAGGTGCAGATGGGAAACCTATTGGTGATTATAAATCTAATGTGAAATCTCAAGAAACTAAAGGTCGTGATGGTCTACCGGATATTTCAAAACAGTCATTTACACTTCCTGATAGGGAAAAGACAGAAAAATTGGATGAAAAACTGTCGAATTCTGAAAATTTGACCATTATACTCAAAAATATGATCAAAACACTTGGTCCAATTTCTATAGCCAATTTTATGAAACAATGTTTGATTAATCCTGAGTATGGTTATTATACAACTAGAGACCCACTTCACGCAAAAACAGGTGATTTTATAACATCGCCTGAAATTAGTTCAACTTTTGGTGAAATTTGTGGTTTATGGTTTTTCAGTGTTTTTTTAACACAGTTAAAACATCAAGCAACTTTTAACAGGGAGAATTTCAGGATCAAAGAGAAAAAGTTTAGACTTATAGAATTTGGACCAGGTAAAGGTACATTGATGAATGACATGTTAAGAACTTTGAATAAATTTGTCAAAAATAATAATCCAATCGAGATTGTATTTATTGAAAAGTCCGATATTTTAATTAATGAACAGTTCAAAACTTTATGTGATACAACAACCGCAAAGTTGGAACAACCAGATCAATTCACATATAGGTCTGTTTCTAAATGGGGGAATGAGATTATCTGGTTGAAAGATGATAAACCAGATTTGATATCTTCTAATGATAAGAACTACATGAATTTTGTTATGGCACATGAATTCTATGATGCATTACCAATGAACAGATTCACTAAAACTGAAAATGGATGGAGAGAATATTTGGTAGATATAAGACCGGATGCTAAGAAGGATAGTCTTTTACCTAATGTCAGTACCATAACCAGTAAAGATTTAGATGATTTCAAGAAACATGAAGCAGAATTTGTATTTATAAAGGCGCCATATGCGACTCCAAGTTGTGCAATACCTAAAACAACTCCAAGGTATGATAAACTTCCACTGAATTCTGATATTGAAATTTCACCTGAAGCTCATAGTTATATTTATGAGATGGCGAAAATTGTTCAATCATCTGATATCGGTGCCGGTTTAGTCATTGATTATGGTACAACTACAATTCCAATAAATTCTTTACGTGGTATCAAAGATCATAAATTTGTTAACCCATTAAGTGATGTAGGAGATGTTGATTTATCAATTGATGTTGATTTCAGTAGTTTATCAGAAATTTTGAAAGATTTAAATTTCGAAACTTTTGTTGCTGAACAAGGTGATTTTTTAAATTCGATGGGATTAGGATACCGTATTGATCAATTAATATCTAAATTTGCTGATAACGATGAAATGAAGAAAAAATTAGTTGCTTCTTACCAAAGATTAACAGGTAAAGGTATTAAAGATATGGGTAAAATTTATAAAGTGTTAGGATATTTTGATTCACAATATAAGGATATCAAACCACCAGGATTTGGAGGTGATTTAAAATAGTTTCAAATGTTATTATAGACACATCCATGTACATATTGTAAATACTTACGAATCATATATATTAGATATAATAGTGCTGAGAGAGATCATATTATACTTTAATTTTCTTCTCAGCTTTGCTTTCAGTGTTATCGATATCAATCTTACGCTTTACAGCTATATCACTATCTATATTCTCATCGTTTTTAGAATCTGTTATTAGTTCCCCCTTTTCATCCATTTTATCTAATATGATATCACTAAATTCTTGAGAAGTCTTTGCCTTTGTTATCATTTTATAAATTGCATTTCCGTTATGTACATTAGGGATGATTCTAGTGATACAATATTTTGTATTTGAAGGATGATTATTGAATTGATTAGCCAGTTTGATAAATTCCTTTGCAGTTGTATACCATGGTAGAGTACCATCTTTATTGAAGCAAGTCGGGTTAATTTCCGCACATGATGCAATCATTGCACCGACATCATTGCCAAATTGATTTTTCAATTGTTCATATTCTTTATAGTCTTTAACATAACCATTTATGATAAAGCTAACATTATTTTCTTTACAGATTTGATTGATTTCGTCAATATAATCCCTTATTGGCTTTTCTCTATTTCTCATTTCTCTTGTACGGCAATGAACGGTTAAATTCGATATACCAGTTTTAACCAATCTATTGACTAAATTAAGAGTATCTTCTTTATTTGGTAATAATCGAATTTTCACACTTATTGGTTTATTATTAGGTTTACCTACTTCATTTACTAAATTTGTTAAGATATCACACAATAAATCCGGAGTACTTAATAATGCAGCACCCATACCTGAATGAATAGAAAAATGTTTTGGACAACCAGCATTTATATCTATTGCACCTACATCGTTTATTACAATTTTTGCAGCCTGAACGGCAATTTCTGGATTAGCGGTACCCATTTGAAAAACTAATTTATCCTTTTCTAACTCAGGATAAGTTCTGAAAACTAGATCCGTCATACCAGGTATTTTTTTATTACCAGTTTTGGAGAGAAAATCAACAGTTTTCAAATTATCGTTATAGAACCTTTCACAAGTTAACAATTTTTTATCAACAATTTCTGGTCCCCATACTAAATCAGCACCATATTTGAGAGCTAATAATCTTGTTGGAAGTTCACCAATCCTGACCATTGGAGCTAAGACGATCTTTGCACGATAGTCCAACATCTTGATAGTCTTTATCTAATGAAGATGGATATGGATATGCGTATAAACACTTCTCTTGTATAATTGTATGAAATGTAATGTAAGTTGAATATGTCTTAAAAAAAAAAAAAAAATATCATTTTGAAAAAATGGAAAAAAATGGAAAAAAAGGAAAAAAAGGAAAAAAAAAAAGAAATTTTCAGTTGTTTCATAGATGCATGACAAAATTAAGGTTGTGATGCATCTCCCAAAAGGGTAATTTACTAACCATATCTATAATTAATCTTTTTAGATGAGCCTTAAATATTGTTTATTTACGTTGAAAAGGGGCAACTATTGTAAATTTGGTTAAACGATGAGAGTTTGCTTCATTTTGGAGAGAAGAGATATTGGCTCATTCATTGGAATACTACAAAGAGCACCCTTTTTGCCCACTTGTTATGAAGGCTCTTTATATTTTTGTTGATCATTCTTCTTTTGAATCTTCTTCTTCAATCATAGTTTCAAGTATATTACCTGCTTAATAAACACTCATATAGATACAACATACACAGCATCTTATTCCTCACTCAATATCTCTGTTTATTCCGTTTCTTTTGCAGTTATTTATTCAAGCATTTATTTTATCTCCAAAATTAATCTATCTTTTTTTTTTCTCCTAATTTTAAACTACCAAAGTGTGCTTGTTGTTCTTATTGATTGTCTTTTTGCCTGAATTTTGATTGTTTTTTTTCAGATAATATTTAATAAAGTAAATTAGATTCTAGAATTCACAATAGATTGAGCTATATATCACAAAAATGACTAGTTTTGACAATAATGATGCTAATAATAAAATCAAATTATCTGAGCCGGTTTCCAAGGATTTAGAGGATATCTCATTGAATGCATCTGTTGGAAATCAATTGATTAAGTCCAACACCTTTGATGAAGATTTAGACTTTGAAGAAGAAGAAGAAGAAGATGATGATGATGATAATGAAGAAGAAGAAGAAGAAGAAGAAGAAGATGCAGATGGTGATACCAGAAATGAACAACAAATTGATCAATCAGTGGAAAAGGACCATTTGGAAAATGAAGGTTCTAATCACTCAATGGTTTCTTATTCGGACTCACTAATTTCCTGTGCCCCAACAGATACCAACACTGCTATTTCTAATGCTAAACATAATAGAACAGAAGCAGATGAAGATTCAGAAATGAATGATACCGGTATCAACTCTGTTTCGGCAAATTTAAGCGATTCAGCTATTTCAGAGGATTATGGTAATAATGGGGAAGATGAAGACAATGAGAAAGATGAAGATGATAAGTTTATTGATGAAATATTGGCATTTGATAGAAGTGATGAAGATATCGATAATATAACTCAAAAATATAAGAAAAATAATAATTTTAATTCTTATGATAAAGAATCAAAGGAAGTTAGAGGTCGTCCTTCTGCATGTATATTCGTTGCTAGTTTATCATCAAATTTGGATGATGATGTATTATGCCAATCAGTTACTGAACACTTTAAGCAATGGGGTGAAATGACTTTAGTCAAAGTTTTAAGAGATCCTGCAAACCGTCCGTATGCATTTGTTCAATATGCAAAAGATGAAGACGCAGATAGAGCCATTGCCGAAGGTCAACATTCAATTTTAAATGGTAGAACCGTCAGATGTGAGAAAGCAAGAGTCAATCGTACCCTTTATTTAAATTTAACAAATGATGGAGTAACTGAAAAGATAATGAAGAAATTGTTAACTAGATTTGGAGAAATTGAAAAATTAGTTACTCTTGATGAAAAATGTAATATTATCAATTCAATAAATCCCAAAGCATCTTATAATACCTGGTATTGCAAATTCAAATACCGTCAAGATGCAATTAGTGCGTTTGCTAATCTTAAAACTAAAAATAATTGGAATGTCGAATGGTCTCAAAATATTGAAGATGAATATAGTAGTGTTCCAGAAGTAACAATTGATAAATACTCAATTTTTGTTGGTCATTTGGATCCTCGTATCAGTAAAGAAGATATGATTGAAAGATTTGAACAACATGGTAAAATTAAGGAGGCAATATTAGTCAATAGACCTTTGAGTAATTTTGCATTCATCAAATTCAAAACAAAGGAAGCAGCAGCAGCAGCAGTTGAAAGGGAAAATCACTCAATGTTTAAATTCAAAACTATTCATGTTCAATATCGTGAAATGTATAATAATTACAGACGAAAATTTTCAAATGATAATGGTCTAAAATTAAACTTAGCACCACCTCCAGTTAATTTCAAGAAACGCAATTACAACAATCACAATAACAATAGCAACAACAACAATAATTATTTCAATAATAACAGATATACTAATAATTATCATAACAACAATATCAATACTCATTATCGTGTTAGAAACAACTCATTTTTTGAAAATTTCAATAACCCAGTAAATATGAATAATAATTCTAATATTGAAACTTATTCTCAAGCCTTCAAAATGAAACATCAATTTGGACAAAGGGATAGATTCAACTTTTATAATAATGGTAACATCACCCATAAACCAAATAAGAATCAAAACATGTTATCGGTTAGGAAAAATAACCTTGAAGATACTCAGTATAACAGTACATTTATTAATCCAAATGAATCAAATCTTGATCATACCGACAATAATAATACAAACAGTGATAATGATGACGATTGTAGTAATAGATTTATTGATGATTCCATTAATAATTCAAAAAATGAAGAAAATGAAGAATTTGATGAGAGTATGAGTATTGAAATTGTAGGGAATGTTAATCCTTCAGATGAGAAAGAACATTTTAAATCAAGAAAGAATCAAAATGAAATAGATAATGATATGTCAACAATGAGAAGTAATGTTACATATTCAAGTGCAGGACCAAAAACTGGTTATACATATAGTTCCGTTGATAATTATGATGGTGAACAAATGAATATGCATATGAGTCCTATTATGAATGCACCATATCAATATCCTTGTTATTACTACTATCCCCCAAAGGATATGCCATATATGAATCATCAAATGCCCCCAATGATACCAATTGATCATATAAATGGCGGAAGTATTCCAGCACCACCACCACCACCACCTTCAAATGCAGGATATTATTATCAGTATCCTAATTATCCAGCTCCACCAAGTAATGGAAATGGTCAAGTTTATCCAATGTACTTATATTACAATCATCCAATGGTTGAACATCCAAATGAAGGTTTGACACACCAACAGCTTCCAATTGATGATCATGATCATCAAGAATAAGTTTCACTGTTTCATTTCTGGTTTGACCATAACTAAGCATTAACTTTTTACTCTTTTTTCTTTTGAGTAAGCTGAACCATATTATTTTGTTTTATTTTGTTCATTGTCTGTTCATTGTCTGTTTATTATTTTCCCCTTTGCTATAGTTCTTTTTTAGTAATTTCGGTTGTATTTTTTGTTTTGTTTCACATTTTCATTTCTATTTCCAGAAATAGTCTACTTTCCCCCTATTTTTCTCTTTTTCTTTATAAATGATAGTAGTTATCACTTAAAAAATAGGTATATTAATTGTCGTTTCATGAAAGAAAGTTTGTTTCAAGTAAGAAAAAATCTTTTCAATTATTACGTAACAGTTTCTAATATGTGATTTTTTGTGGTGTAACTATTCTTACATCAAGGTCCAACTTGGACTATCCATTCAGCAAATATGACGTTCGCATACCAGTATTACAAACCAAGTATATATGGGACAATCACTGGAAGCCCGAATGAGAAAAATGAAATTTACTCTAAATATCAAAATAACCTCGATTCTATACATGCATCGTGTCCAATGTTAGAGAGTCTTAAGTTTGAAGATACGGAAAGTCTGTACACATTATTGAAACAGAACAAGATTGCAGTGAACGATTGCTTTTACGATGAATTCACTACAGACTCAAAAAAAATGAGTATTGATGAAGAAGATCAAGAAGAAGATACCAGTAGTTACATTGCTAATCCATATGATAAAGTATATCGTTTTATACAGTTGAATGATTTGAAAACACAAAGTAAAGATCATCCTGAACTATTAAGTGCTGTGATAAATATTCCTAAAAGCATACTTTTATACGATGCATTAACTGAGAATTTTATAGAACATATCATCAAACAACTTATCACGTTAACACCGACATGTAAATTACGTGAAAATGGTGACGAAATACCTATATCTCCTGAGTTCTTATGGTCACATTCGACTCAGAAGCCACAAAGCTTCAAAAACAAGATCATTTTTATTTTTTTCACAGATGCAATGATGTTATATTTATTTCAGCATATTATTAATAAGTTACAATTACATCAAGATAATGATAAGATAGTGGAAATACATTTAGATAATTCATACAAGAAGAAATTGATCGATAAAATTGAGAAAACTTTTGAGGTTAATATATCGAAGATGGATAATTTGTTGAAAGATATAAGAAATCGTTTTGAGGAGCTGGTGAAAATTGGAAGAATAACTTCACTGAAAGATGAAAACATGAATGATGAGGATGATTATATAACAAGATGTAAGAACTTGGTTGCCTCATATAATATCAAACAAAAAGATTTATCAGATGTCTCTCCAGAAATTGTAGATATTGTTAAACAAGAGGTGATTGATTTCAGGGTACGATTTATAAAGGATCAATTTGTTAAACATGACTATTCCAAAATTATAAATAAGATGAAGAAACATGTCAATAAGAAACCAACTGCAGTTGTGGAAACTGTGGATAAAAGCTCTAAACTTGTACCTCCATCAAATGTTTCAGACTTGGAATATGAAAATATCAGACAAACGAAGGAAAGAGAAATTGAGGAGAAAAAGTATTATGCACAGTTGGCACAATATAAGAAGAAAGAAGATACTAGACTGAAAAACTACAACATTTTCAATAATCTTGTCAAACATGAGTCATACGTGAATAAGACAATTCCAAATAATAGAAGAAAATTCCTAAGTTCGTTTGTTAACGGTGTTGTTAATGAGAAAAATAAGATTGATAAGAGCTTCAGCTACTACATCAAACATTCTAATTATGTTAAATATAGAATCCCTGTAAAGGAAAAGGAAGAGTTGATCGATTTAGAGAATGCCAAAAAATGGAGAGATGAAACTACTTTATAAGAATTTGTAACTTTATTGTAGAAAACTTGTAAGAAAAATAAAATAATAATATCATGGTTACCGAATTGGGTAATCACTATAATTGTACATGAATTGTAATCATGGTCCATGAAAAATTATGAGAATCATCCACTTTTCTTTCATCTTGAATTATTGTACACTAGGAGAACACCATGAGTATAAACTCCTCTACAAGGGAGGCCCTGTATAAAGAAACCCTTTTCCACTCTAGACTACCTGTAAATGCATTCTTTGATTTTTCAATCAGTCATACTAAAAAGAATTACGAGAATGTGAATATCAATGTTGCATCAAAACACGGGTTATTAAGGAAGGAACAATGGCGTGAAATTCTAGGAAACGATAACACAACCATAATGCAAACAGATGAGTATCTGACTGTTTCAGAAGAGCTTGAAAGACAGAACGAGAGGGAGAAATCTAATATTGACGAAAATGGTGACTATATAATGCAAGATGACATATACGGTAATTTTAGTGACTTTGATAGTTACAATGATAATTTCCAGAATATCATAAATGGTACAAATGAATTGCATACTATTTTTGTTTATGGCTCATCTTTTTCAATTGATAATGAGTACTTTTTTCCATTACCATGTATGATTGAAGCTTCTGCTGTGATTAAAGGGAAATCCGAAGATGAAGATGATACATTGCTACTAAGTTTGAATTCATCAAATATTTTACTAATTCGTTTTTCATATGAAAGGAATACACACAGATTCAAACCATATGTTGTGTTTGATTATTCAACCTCCGCCGGTCGTCTATCCAGTATCGAAGTGAATAATAAGAATAATATTATATTTTTCATTCATGAATATGTCATGGAGAGTTTCCAAATATACTATAATGAAAATAAAATTCCTTACATTCTGAAACATTACAATATACCGGAAAATATACTATCCAGTAGCATAGTAAGTATCTCTTCAACACATGATGCGCTAGTTTACTCCTTATTAGAGAAAAATAACACACTTTCAATAAATTGTTTGCAATATTTTGAGAAAGATAAAACACCAGTAAGAACTAAGATGATAATGAAAAATTCTTTCCAGTTCCCATTGAAAATAATTCCATTACACGGAACTCACTCAATACTCTTTCTACAAGAATCTGGCTATACCATTGAACATATAAATTTCTTGAATAACGGGGAAGAACTAGGAATTTTCAAATATGAATATCCCGAGACGACTACCAAATTTTCTTTGAATTCATACTATATTCCTAAGAGGAAGATTCGATCAGTCGATTTTAGTAAATTTCCAATTGATTCATTTTCTCATGATCAAGTACTGATTTCCACATCCAATAATAGGACCGTCTTTTTACTGGATATTTATTATGATCTTATGAAACACACTTATCATTCCAATATGACAAGATTATTCAAATATAAGCACACAATTTCATTCTTTAAGTTTGATGTAATCAAAAATACTGACAACTATAGTTTTATTTTTGCCAATGAGATGGGTATAACTGAATCAAAAACTGTTTCTATAGTAATGGAAAACAACATTCCTATTTTAAAATCTGTCTCATCTGACACTTGGTCATCAATTTATCCGTATCCATTAATAGACTATAAAATCATAAAACCATCATCTTCATCATCAACAATGGATTCTATTGAAAATCAAACAAACGAATTTTGG
The DNA here is from genome assembly GCA_030579495.1 of Pichia heedii. Lineage (NCBI taxonomy): Eukaryota > Fungi > Ascomycota > Pichiomycetes > Pichiales > Pichiaceae > Pichia > Pichia heedii. The sequence goes on along the minus strand of JAKTRA010000004.1, from coordinate 451,202 downwards.
GCATTAGGTGGGTTTGAGGGAAACAGCTCAATTTTCAATCTTAGACGTGGATATAGTGGTAGTATAATCACAAAGGAAAGTCTTGAATTATCAGAATCTAGTAGAGTATACTCACTGAAAGATAGTATAGCATGGATTGGAAAGGAGAACTCGAATTTGATTTATAGATACAACGAGTTTGAAAATAAGTTTTCATTTCATGCTGAATCATCTTTGAAAGAAAAGATCCTCCTAATGAAATATTTAGATGAAGAATTACTAATTGTTTCTACCAGACATATTACTATATTGGATAATCAACTAATGCCCGTAAAACAATTCGAACTACCAGAAAAATGTATTACTGCTACAATTACTGATAGTACGGTATCAGTATTTTTTTACTCTTATTCTCTGCAGAAGTATGAGATTGCAATCTTCAATATTTTGAAAAAGGTGGTTATGAATAATGTTCAATATACTTTCCACCCAGTGAATTTGATTGAAAAAGATAACGACATTCAGTTTGACTATAAGAAACTATCAATGCTGAAACTATTATCAATCAAAAATATAAAGTACTTATTCATTGCATCAATTGAAGGATTTATTAATATTTATAGACAAGAAAATAAGTCGACCTTTGAAAAACTATGCACAGTATACGACTTAGAACATGAATCATCATATAGACATGATATTCTAGGATTCAAAACTCATATCTTCAAAGCACATAATATAGAATGCTTGAATAACCATGATGTTTTTTTGATCACATCAAAGGAAGGTGAGTGTACATTGATCAGACTAAAGGACGGTCAGTTGAATAGTATAGATGATTGGTCAGTCCTTAATAGTTATAAACTTTCTGATAATGGAAGTGTTGATATTATGAAGTGCGGTATTGAAGATGTTGTTTTATTAAAGTGCAAATATCTTTGGAAATTAAATTTTAAAGAGTCACATTATCCGAAAAGAATTTTATTCGAAGATAATTGGTATTCAAAGATTATAGATTGTTGTGAATTCAGTGGGGAAAATAAAAATCTAAATCAAATTATTATTCTACGAAATAACGAACTAGCATTATCAACAGTCTCTTATACAACTAATACACTAGTTAAGAGTAAAAGGATAAATAGTAAACCAATGAAGTTGATTTATCTACAGAATTATCGACTGTTCATGATTATACCTATACCAGGAGTGATTAAAAATGAGGAACCATTACGATTCTTCAATTTCAAAAAAATGAGGCCACTAAAGAATAGTGTAAATGTATTCAGTATATTCAATGAAGAAGAAGTTCCATTATGTGGTATTGAGTGGATAATTGAATACAATGGGAAGAAGTATATAAACATTGCAGTTGGATGCTGTAGAAAGAAAATTAAAGGAAGCTTGAAGTTTTTCAAAATTTCTACAAATTCAGGGAATGAACTTGATGTAAAACAATTGGGAGTTTCACTGAAAGTTGATAAACCAGTTACTGATATTGAATACTATTCAGGAAATAACTACATTTTTCTATCATCGGGAAGTGAGATTATAAGATATGTATTCAAAGTTTTACCTGACGAAAAGCCAGTAATTGAAAGAGATAAAGTTGTGTTTACATCGATTGAAGCAATAAAGAAATTTCAAATTATAGATCATTCAAAAAAATGTAAGGAAGAACAAATGATTGAATTATTAGTTACGTTACAAAATAATACCATATGTAAACTCAAATATAAAAATGAAATCTTAATGGAAAACATAATTGAAACCAATATCAGTGATTTTAGTTGCTCTGATATAATAAACACAGGAAACGATGAGTACATAGTTTCTGATTATCATAAGGCCACCTTATCATTATGTGATGATCAACTAAATGTGAAATTGAAAATAAGTGTTGGACGTACACCAAGACTTTCTATTTTGACATCATTCCCGCCTTGGATTCCCAATCGAGATAGGAAAGAGAGTTACTATAATGATAAATTTGTTACTGTTGGTTTGAATGGTGAAGTTGCATTATATAAGAAGTGTACTATTGCGGAGGGAGATGATGTAAGTGACAATCACGCATATTTGAGGGAACGGAAAATGGTAGAATTATGTGACTATAAATACAAAAATGTGGAGGATGGAGTTATCAGAAGACATTATAACTACGATACCACAACAACTGAACTATTGAATAAAGAGTTGTTATACAATTTAGTAGATATCTAAAGATTTTTTCTATTGATTGTCATTATACTAGATACTGTTTGTAAAATCATTCATCTTTTTTACTCTGTTGAATCTTTTCTAATAAGCTGTTGATTCTTGGTCCCATCAAAGGTTGACCTTTCCTAGTTTTTGTATGTTTGATACGTTCAGTTTGTCTTTGACGTTTTTGATTTTCTTCTTTCATCTTTTCAATTTTACGTTTGGTAAATTCTATCTTTCTTTTTCTGTCTTGTTCCTTTCTACTCTTCTTCAAAAGCATTCTTTCTTGAAAGGTTAATGGTTCATGATTTTTCACTTTGTCTTTGATAATATCAAGTTCTGACTTTGGTTGAGTATTTTTACTCTTGTTTTCAATTACTTTGTCGGTAGCTTCTTCATCATTATTTTTTTCATCACATGAACTATCTTGTTCTTCAGTTGCTTCTAACTTAGTCGGCACATCCATCCCTTCTCTCTCCAAAAGTTTAAAGTAATTTTTCCTAAGTCTAGCTCTATGTGTTAAAGCTTTTCTAATTTCATCTGTCTTTCCCTGTTTCCCATTGAGATACTTTCGAGTGTCCTTCTTAGGTCCCCTAGTCCGCCTATCACCCCTAAAACTGTTTTTTCCTGATATAACCATTGTAGTTAGATATCGTCTTGAATTGGTATCAATGCAGAAAGTTTCTAAGAAATAAAAAAGAAAATTTAATGAAAAATAATTTGATGAAGATCTTTGTTATCATGTCATGAAAAAAATTTTTTTTTCTCTTCAACAATAGAGAGAGAAATAGAGATATCACTAATTAAGGTTTTCAGTATATTATTAATTACTTCTTATGCCGTTTACTACAATCATCTATGATACATACAGCTCATTTGGAGACACTTGTGCTTATGGTACTACAATAAAATCATGACATGTAATCTCAACACAGGTAATACAGATTCTATATAATATCTTTTTACGATATTAGTTTTTAACTACTTCAAAATTCCCAAACTTCAATCACATATACAGATATTGCAAATAGTTCTTCTTTTAATCGAGTTGTTCTGGAAATGAATTTACACAATATATCACAATAGGAGTGAATATGTATAACACACTTTTTTCTAGTATTTATTGTAGCTAGTAATGGACTTCAATCTGTATTTTGATAACCAATTTTTTTCTGATATAAAAATATTCTCAAACCCAGTTCTGTAACATCACCCATCCTTTCAATGATGATGATCAATGTTCACAAGGAATAACATCATTTCCATCTCCTAAACACCTTCAACATGAAATGCAGAACTTTTCTTTTCAACGTCCACTTCGCTAACTATTTTCAGCTTTTGTGCTCTACTTTCATTCGCCGTATTTGCTTTTACTTAAGAAATTCTTCTGTCTTGGTTCTGGTAATATCCAATACAATATATAAATATCAAGGATAAAAAGGGGTGAACTGAAGATTACCATCAATCTACAAACATCTGTTCTAATATTGCATTGTACTCCACCTTCTGTATATATCAAAACATTTGCAATACCCTTTTTTTTCCGTTTTGCATTTTATTTTTCTGTTTTCAGAATAAGTAAAAGTATCGTATTTCACAATGAGCCATATAATACATATACTTGATAGATCATACCAGTCTGCCTTCAATCGAAAGGAATGTTATTTATTGAAAAAATTGTTAGAATGTTCATTACTTCAAATACAGAATCCTAATATGAATATTTCGCTATCCAATAATAATCAACGACAATATAATACACTAATATCACCAAACAATTCATTTGATTATAGAGTAAAGAGCAATAGGATAAATGTATTTATACGAAATTTCTCATTTACGAAACAACTGAAGAATAAATCAGAGAATGATAGTGTTATTGAGGAAGATACGAACGATATAAGAAGTTCGGCAATTGAAAAGATGGATGAAATAATCAATGAACTGAAATATTTCGACATGAATTTACCAGAATCTATAACACCCAATTCCATCTTACAAGTATCTAAGCTTTTTGATTGGTTATATTCCAACAAACAATATGATTTAGCATATCAATTAGTGAAATTGGTGACACCTAATTATAAATTATTCTTTAATTTTGGTCAATGTAGTAAAATCATTGAAGTTTTCGATAAATACGGAACCTCAAAAGACTTATTCCAATTCTTCGAAGTTTATAAATATGATAAGATCCCAATTGGGTGGATGTCAACGGAGAATTTAAGTGAAGACTCATATGTCAAGGATTTAATAAGTTTAAATACAATGAATCTATTTGATGAGACAAAGCCAATATTGGATAATTTATTATTCAATAATTCATTTGATGGATTGAAATACTTTACAATGAGAGTTGTTTCAAATCTATATTCAAATTTCGATAAAAAATCTCAACTAAGTTTATATGAGTATTTGCTAAACTTAAAATCAGATTTGCTTGTATTTTTCCCGCCAAATCTAATTAATCAAATTTTTGTCACTTTTAATGATATCAATGATCCAAAATTTAATGAACAGTTCAATTTTTTAGAGAAATTCTTTAATATTCATTATAACAGTAAAAATATCAATGAGAACTCGTTTCAATATAAATTAATTTCAGCTTTACCAAAACTAGAATTTCAAACTTTGAGATTCAAACTATGGTATGAATTTTGTTATAATAATGAGAAATTAATCTACAATGAAGAAATACAACCAATTATCTATTTGAGAAATAACAAATTGCACTACTTACCGAGAAATTTTGAGAAATATTTGAATTATGATAACTCAAAATTGAACAATGTCCTATCAATTCTAATATATACTCATAGTAAATATGAAAACAATACTAGTCTTGGACAAATATTTTTTCATTTGAAACAGAAATTGAAGTTACCAATCAGTAAAATAGATAAAATTGGATACTTGAAAGCATTAACTGTTGCCAAAAAATTCAAAAAGGCAAAGTATTTCTTAGATGAATGTTTGAAAGATGATAATCATTTTGAATCTGATGAAACCTTAAACCCAATTCTTTTGATTTTAGCAAAGTGTAAAGATTGGAAAGAACTAGAAAAAATATATACCAATAGATATGAACATAATGAAATTATAACTAAGGATCAATATGTAACTTTATTTTTAGCATTATCATTACGTCCTGGGACTAATCAAATTATAATGGATTTATGGAAACAATATTTAAAGAGAGGATTTGAACCAAATGATGCAATTCTATCCTCTATAATTCAATCATACATCAATACTAAATCATTTGAAGATGCACTACAATGGTTTACAGCGTATTCTCACTATAAAGTAAATTTAACAGCTAAATCATATGGATTAATGATGCAAGCATTGGCTTTCATGAATGAAATTCAATCTGTTTATAAAGTTTTGGATGAATTAATCAAAAAGGAAGTCAGGTTACCCAAAGCTGTTTTCATACCTATTTTTGTTAAACTCTCTGAAATGGGGGATTATAAAAATATTGAACATATTTTGAAATTTTACTACCCGAAATTCAATTTAACGATTGAAAGAGATGATAGTAGATGGATTATGAAATCACATTTCCATTCAAATAGATTTGATATAATTATTGATAATTATATGAATATGAAACCAAATGAAATCTTATATAAAGATAGTTTACTTGCATTAGAGAGCGCAATCAAATGTAAAGATATTAAGATTTTTGAAAATGTTTGGAAGAAAGTTTCTCATATTGCAGATGACAGGAATAACCTAGATATAAATGCATTCATACCATATATGTCATATTGGATTAGGAAAAATGGAGCATTTGGAATTCAAAATAAGTTAGATGAAATCAAAAAACTAATAAATACCAATAAATTACCAGCAATAATTTTCAATCAAATGATTTTCTCATCATTAAGAATACGTAAACCATGGTTAACTAAGAAGATTGTCAATTATGCATTAATGAATGATGTTGTTCCAACTCCTAAAATGTACTCGTTAATTTTACAAAGTAATGTGTCAATGCCATGGATTGCAAGGAATAGTATAGATGAAACTATGACTATTCTAGAGGATGTTTTAACTAATAGGAAAAACGACAAATTTGGTAAATTGAATGATGATATTAATCCAATGTCATTGAAGTTGGTAATCAAATCAATCATTAAATATAAAAATGTTTTTGAGGCTCGAAGGTTATTTGAACTTTACGTCGAGTTAAGTAGGAATAATTTAGATAATAATATCCATATATTAAATATTGAATTGATGTTATTAGGTGAAGAAGAAAGATGGATTGAATTTGATGAATACTATGAAAGATATTTAGAGCTTATAACAAAATTAAACGATACAGCTAGATTCAAAAACTCAAAAGATAATTATGATAATCTTAACAATGGAGAATTTAATAGACTTAATGCACATCAAGATGTTTATTTAAGAAGTTATTATGATGATAAGAAAATTGAGAAAAAAATGGATGCTAGAGTTAAAATTCCAAATTGGATTAAAAAATCTCATTATGATATATGGATTTATAGATTAAGACAATTAGAAACTGCTGAAAAGCTTAATGAAGTTTGTGATATAGTTGATGGATTGATCAAAAAGGGTATTGTAATGAGTAATAAGAATTTGAATGAAACAGCATCATTCTTAAGTGAAAGAGTTGCTTGTTTAGAAGAAGCCGCAACTTTCATTGATAAGTATCTTTTACCACATCATATACAGAATCAGAAATTCAAAATGTTGAAAATAAGATACACAACAGATGCAATTCCATTTATCAAGAAAAAGCCAGACTATGAACTAAGAGCAGGTGTTTATTATGATGTTATCAAGAATTTATCTGTTGCATTAAACGAAAGGCTTACATATGAACAGAGAGGTGATTTGATGAAGACATTGAAAAGCTCACCAAATAAATATATCCTTCAAAACATGCAATATTTGTTGAATGAACGTCGTCATATAAGATCAAGTTATTTACAAACACGAAGTATGCGTAGAACTTTCTATCGTCAACAACGACATCAATTGAAATTATCAGATAGACGTGCAAAGAGAAATGCATCCTTGAAAAAACTTGAGGCAGTTATTTTAGGACGTAAACGTTGCAATGATCTTTTGGAAGAATTACAATATATCACCAAACGTATCCAAGATAAAGATATTGATTCAACCAAACGTGTTGAATTGGTTGAACAAGAGCAAGAAATACGTGGTCGTTTACGTGCCGTACAAAGGGAGATTAGTTCGAGTATCCGTGAGGCTCGTAAAAAAGCTCAAGAACGTCTTACTAAGAAGAGAGAATCTCTTTACAAAGATACATGATGAAGAAGGACAGTTTCAAAATATACTTTACATATTTATAAAACACTATATAAAACTAATAAACTTAATAGAAATAGAAATAGAAATAGAAATAGAAATAGAAATAGAAATTGACCGCGATTTAGGTTCATTGAAAACATCCTTCAAATAAAGATGAAATACAATATTTGTCAAATATACAACTACTATAGACAGTGAAACGTATACTTGATATAGATATTGGTATCAAAGAATGCATTCTTTAGCACAGAGGGCAAACGCTCTTTCATCAATGGTGACAACTGGTCTTTTTTTTGTAATTGTTCTTGTGTCATTGTTAACAATAGCCGTACCACCTGTTTTGAATAATCAAATCAACTTCAAAGCTGTCAAACCGATAGTATCACTGAAGAATACAAGAAACTACGGTGCTACTAAGAGTACTCCTAAAGAGAATGCCAAATTCAAGTTTGATATTGCTGCAGATTTCTCAGATTTGGTAGACTGGAATACAAAGCAAGTTTTCGCATATGTGTATATAGAAATTGATAATGATAATGACGATGACGGTGTTGATAAAATTATTATTTGGGATAAAATATTCAATGATAGGAGTAAGATGTATTTCAACCAAAAGAATATCAAATCCAAGTATTCTCTATGGGACTACAAACCTGAATTACATGGTCGTACTGGTCATTTCAAACTCGGTTATAATATCCAACCTCATTTAGGACCTTTAACATTTGGTGTTGTTGATCTAGATAAGTCTTTCACATTTCCAGAAGTTAAAGTATAGATCTAAATTATACAAGAATTGAGTGTTATTATTTTTTTTATGTTCTATAGGTTTATTCTTACTAGTAATTTTTTTTTCGTATAATATATTATACAGTTTCTAGTCTGAACTTGCTTTGATATTGTTATAGATAATACTAGCTTTGTTTTTGCCGTTATTATCTACCATTAATAGTTTGATATTTCCATCCTTAAAATTAGTTTCAATACCATGAATTCTAACATTTTCATTGAGGGTGAACTTTCCCATATTTATCACTGATTTACCCTTAGAATCAAGAATTATATAATTTGGACCATATATCACAAATGCTATACTCTCATCAATCAATAGTTCACTCTCTTTATCTACATTATCAATGGGACTTTCTAATGTTATTTTATTTTTACGCATATCAAACAATAACAATTTATCAACTGTACCAATAAATAAAAAGTATCCATTCAAGGCAAATTTGAAATCTGTTAGCTCAGAGTCTCCATATTCTATATGTAGTTTAATGATACGTTCAGATAAGTCATATATATCAATTCCATTGATACCAATATATGAAACACCAAGTAGTATACCATCAGGATGGAAATGAATTGCCTCTATAGGTGATGATAATTGCTGGATGAATAGACTTGAGTTGTTGTAGACAACTTCAAATTCTGTTTTGCAAACAATAATGAATAAAGGTAATGTTGGATGTGCTTCAATCATCAAAATTTCATATATATCAATATCATTTTCAAGTTCTATTATTTGGGATTGCTTATTACGTATATTAGTCAATTGGAATTGTGTATTTATATTCTTGTCCTTGCTTTTAGTTTCAGATTTTGCATTTTTCCTCTTTGTTAATACATTGAGAGCAAATGGATCATTCTGCATCCAAAATGTCAATGATTTTAAAGAATGTGTTGATTTGATATTTAGTTTGGATACTGTTGTTGGTTTATCTTTGGATAAATCTATCAATTCTACGAAATTAGAGTCAAATATAACAATTGATTCATGTAGTTGATAGTTGTGATTCATATAAGTTATATTGCCCTTGTTGCTAACGGAAATTTTACACTTTTCATCGACAGAAATATCTAACTTACATTCAGATTCATTATTGACCATTGTATATATCGGTGATTGTCCCTTTAATTGTTTGTTTTGAGTTTTATGTTGATTCAATAACTCCAATTGTTGTGATTGCAATAACGAAACTACATTACCCCATTGTTTATCATCCTCATCGGCATTAGTCATTTCAACATCAATGTTGTTTTCAGTTTCATTATTTTTACTAGTTCCATTGATTTCTACTGTTTCCCCATCCTTCATAAGTTGGGATAATGCATATTTTGCCTCATCTCGTTCTTTACATGCCCCAACAGCAACATTAACAGCTGCATCTTGTCTATATAGTGCTAGGGATAGTTGTTTCTTTGTAATGTCGAGTTCTTTACGTAATTTGAATAATTCCAAACTTAAAGAGTCCCAAGCCGATTGGAAAGAGGATAACATTGTTGGAATTGAAGTGAGTGTTGGTACTTGATTATTTTCAGATATTTCATTAGATGAATTCAAGCTTAGATTGGATATTTCTATAAAATCAGATATATCCATAGGTTCATCATTTATTGGATCTTTACCATTTGTTTGAATATATTTTTCTAATGTTGATTTATCAAAAACGGCATGTGATTTCAGAGACACAACAGGTGATGTTGTTGGAGTGTTGGTAATGGCACAGATATACATGGTTTGATGCATGTAAGGGGGAAATATGTGATTGGAAATACTTCATCTATTGGGAAGGAAATATAAAATTTGAAAGGAATGTGTATTTACTCAAATTTTCTGTGTGCCGCACGTAAATATAAAGAACGAAAAATAAAAGTTTGGATTCTGCATATAATACGTTTAAATTTATTGAGACATATCCGTTGAGGACGTAGAAAAGGACTATTCTATATAAATATTATACAGGAGTAAGAGAGATAGTGAATTAAGGAGAGGCATGTTGAAACTTGATATTGTAAAAGGAGAGAAAAAAAAAGCGATGTTGAAACCATGAAAGACATAATAAGTAACTATTTTGATAACCATATTTTATTTTATTTTAATTTTTTTTTTTTAATTTTTTTGTTTTAATTTGTTTCCGTATAATGACAATGAAGAATGAATATGTGACTACTACTACTACTACTGCTGCTGTTGTAGTGGTTGTTGTGTTGAAACAAAAGTTTATAAACAGTTGATGTTTAAATGAGTGAGCACATAATAATTCAAATATTTTCAAATAATTTGAAAATTCTATCTTCTTCATTAACATAATCATTATCAACTATGTTAACTAAAACATAATCTTCGATTAATGAGTTTATAAAATTTGAAGATTCCAAATCTCTCAATCTATCAGTTTCATTTGGTTGATTTTTCAAATCATTTGATGAAGTAAGTAAAACATTTGACCATTTTTTCAAAATTAAATAGAGTTCATCTTTCCAAGCTAAAAAGGAGACTTTTTCAACAATAGTAGGTTGTGCAATTTCCTTACCAGGGAAACAACCCCAAGTAACAGCATTAACATCAGATTGATCCAATATATTTGATTTAAGAATGGTTGTTGTTTTAGAATCTGTTATGATATAGTTTAAAATATTATAGCTATTCAAATCATTAACTTGGTCAATATTTTCAATTAATTTATCAATTTTAGATTTTGGAATTAAGAATTCCAAATATTGCTTTTGATATACGTAACCATTTGAAGGCCCCCAACCAAAGATTCGATCATTTGATTTAACACCATTAATTTTCGGTTGTGAATTTATAGTTAAAATACCATTTAAATTGAGTTCAATGAGATTAGATTTGATTGAATCAATTTCATTTGTTACTTGAGTATCTGACCAAGGTAAACAATGAATTGAATTATTTAAATAATTGATAATTAATTGACCTAATTCATTGATATTTGTAGGTGTATCCCATAGTTGTAAGATTTTAGTTGGAGAGTGTCTAATAATTTCATGTTCAAACATATCTAAATTACCGAAAGCAGGAGATCTTGAATCTCCCCATCTACCATTTGGGAATTCATCCCAAGTGTTTGTACGTTGAATATACGAGAATTTCCTATTTTTCCAAAAAATTGGTCTAACATTTTCAGATTCACGTAATGGATTAAGTGATTTTCTCCAAGGTTTTGAATTTTCTAATTCATAATTATTTTTACATTTATTTGATAAAAGATTTAAATTATCCAATAACATTGTTGTTGATTTTTCTAGATTCATTGTATAGAAATGTAAATGATTGATTAATTTTGAATCAATCAAAGTTTGACATAATTCTGACATTAAAATACAACCTTCATCTCTAACTTTTGAATCATCATCTTTTATTGGATCCAATCTATCAATGAAAAATTGTGGTATTTTAACACCATTCCATTTAGCTCTTCTAATAAATGCATTATAATTAGAAATTGGCATAATACCTGGGATTATTGGCATTGTAATATTATAAGATTTACATTTTTGAGCCCATTCAATGAAATTTTCAACATCATAGAATAATTGTGTAACAATGAAATCTGCACCACAATCTTGCTTTTCCTTTAAATAAATTAAAGTTTTATCATTATCAGGTTCTTCAGGGTGACCTTCAGGATAACCTGCTACACCAATACAGAAATAATCACCGAATTTATTTCTAATATGTTTAATTAAATCTTTAGCATATTTGAAATCACCTGTTGATTCAGATCCATCTAATGGAGGATCACCTCTTAGTGCTAGAATATTTTGACAACCTGAATTATATGCACATTGTAAAGCATTATCTATTAATTCAATTGGCATATTAGTACATGTAAGATGCATACAAGTTTCTAGACCTAAAACTGTTGAAGTTATATTGACCATTTCTGATGTTAGATTGGATAAACGACCACCTGCATTCCATGTAATATCGATGAAAAGTGGATTCAAATTATACATTCTATCCATTCTATCATATAGATTTTGCACACCTTGAGTTGTCTTTGGAGTGAAGAACTCAAATGAGAAAGTTGTCGGAGATGAAGCATCTGAATGAGCTGCTAATAATTTATCTGTAATCTTCATCAATAGATATTTTTAGATTTTTTCCTCTTCTTCTTCTTCTTTTTTTTTGTTTTGCTTAGTTAGAGAGGATCTCTTGGGATAAATAAGCGAGAGATCAAAGATAAAAGAATAAAAGCTATTTAGAAAAGGAGAGCCACCTCTATGCAATACAAGAAACCAAGAAGAAGGAAACAAAAAAAAAGAAAAAGTAGTAAACTGGAAATTATTCATTTATATACGGTGAAAAGTTTCCTCGTATAACATGAGAAGAATGTGAAAAGTTCAAAAAAAATGATGGTGATGAAGAGAAATATTTTTTTTTTGGTTTTTTCCTGAATGTGAAAAAAGGAGAAAAACAAAATTAACCGACGCACCGACGCACCGACGCATCGACGCATAGACCCACTGATCTATCTATAATTACATTTTATCATTTTACAGACGCATCGACGCAGATGAAGAAAAAAATGATAAAAAAAAAATTTTTTTTCTTTTTTCTTTTTTCTTTTTTCTTCTTTTTTTTTTAAAAAAAAAAATTTCAAAATTTCAGAGAATGCATCAATCAAAAGTTATAATAATAATACATCAAGTTTATATTTGTCTTTTTTTGGTGTTTTATTTTATTCAACAACAGCTTACCACACACCATTCAATGACCAAGGCACAGTTCAGAACTTTGGAAAGGGAATACCGTTTCCAAAATCCTCCTAAGGATTCTTCAGATTTCCCACTTCTTTATAACGCTGTCAAACCTCATATTGGTTCATTCAATGCATTAACTGAAGGATCTGATGGTGGATTACTTAATTTAGCTGTTAAAGATATAGGAACAAAGACTATTTTCGATTCCAAAGATCCTGAAAAAATAGGTCCTAATAAAATCAAAATTAGAGTAGAATCTGTTCAAATTGCCAAACCTGCAGTCCCATTAACAGATAAACTATCCATTAATAGAAATATTTATCCAAGTGAATGTAGAGAGAGACATTCTACTTATAAAGGTAGGCTTTTACTTAAACTTGCATGGTCAGTTAATGATAGTAGTGATGAAATTTCAGAAATTAGAGATGTAGGACAATTACCAATTATGGTTCAATCAAATCGTTGTCATTTAAATAATTTATCTCCAAATCAATTGGTTAATTTAAGAGAAGAAAGTGATGAATTAGGTGGTTATTTCGTCGTTAATGGTATTGAAAAATTGATTCGTATGTTGATTGTTCAAAGAAGAAACCATCCAATGGCAATTATTAGACCTTCTTTTAGTAATAGAGGTGCATCATATTCTTCATTTGGTGTTCAATTAAGATCAGTTAGACCAGATCAAACTTCTCAAACTAATGTCTTACATTATCTTAATGATGGTAATGTTACATTTAGATTCTCTTGGAGGAAAAATGAATATTTGGTTCCTGTTGTTCTCATTTTAAAAGCTTTAATTGAAACTTCTGATAAAGAAATTTTCGATAATATCGTAGGTTCAGATATTGATAACTCTTTCCTTACTGATCGTTTGGAATTGTTATTAAGAACTTTTAAAAATTATAGATTAAATTCAAATAAGGAAACAATCGCTTATTTGGGAAGGAAATTTAGAGTTGTCTTCAATGCTTCACCTGATATGTCAGATATTGATGTCGGTAATCAATTCTTAAATAGAATTGTTTTAGTTCATTTGGATGATAATAATGATAAATTTAAATTATTATGTTTCATGATTAGGAAACTTTATTCATTAGTCGCTGGTGAATGTTCACCTGATAATCCAGATTCAACACAACATCAAGAAATCTTGTTAGGTGGATTCCTTTATGGTATGATTTTAAAGGAAAAAATAGATGAATATTTATCAAATATAAAATTACAAATTCAATCGGATATTAATAGAGGTATTGCAGTTAATTTTAATGATAGAAAATATATGACAAGAGTTTTCAGTAGAATCAATGAAAATATAGGTCAAAAATTACAATATTTCCTTTCAACTGGTAATTTAGTCTCACAATCAGGTTTAGATTTACAACAAGTTAGTGGTTATACAGTTGTTGCTGAAAAAATTAATTTCCATAGATTTATCTCTCATTTTAGAATGGTTCATAGAGGTTCTTTCTTTGCTGAATTGAAAACGACAACTGTTCGTAAATTATTACCCGAATCCTGGGGGTTTTTATGTCCAGTTCATACCCCTGATGGTTCACCTTGTGGTTTATTGAATCATTTGGCTCATAAATGTGAAGTTACGACTGAAAATATCGATACATCGAAAATTCCTGATCAATTGTTTAAATTAGGTGTTAAACCAACTTCCTCTTCAATTTCAATAGCTGGTGAAAAAGTTTGTTGTGTTCAATTAGATGGTAAAATTATCGGTTATTGTACTCATAAACAAGGTGAAATAATTGCAAATACTTTAAGATTTTGGAAAGTTGAAGATTCAGCTAAATATGGTATACCATTATCATTAGAAATTGGTTATGTTCCACCATCAAATCATGGTCAATATCCTGGATTATATTTATTTGGAGGTCGTTCAAGAATGATAAGACCTGTTAATTATTTACCATTAAATAAAACAGATATTGTTGGTCCATTTGAACAAGTTTTCATGAATATTGCAGTTGTTCCAAATGAAATTGAAAATAATATTCATTCTCATTGTGAATTTTCTCCAACTAATATTTTATCAATTTTAGCAAATTTAACACCATTCTCAGATTTCAATCAATCTCCAAGAAATATGTATCAATGTCAAATGGGTAAACAAACAATGGGTACTCCAGGTGTTGCATTAGTTCATAGATCAGATAATAAATTATATAAATTACAAGCAGGTCAAACTCCAATTGTTAAAGCTAATTTATATGATGATTATGGAATGGATAATTTCCCCAATGGTACAAATGCAGTTGTTGCAGTTATATCATATACCGGTTATGATATGGATGATGCGATGATTATTAATAAATCAACTGATGAAAGAGGTTTTGCATATGGTGTTGTTTATAAAGTTGAAAAAATTGATTTAAGTCAACAAAGACGTAGAAATGATCCGATTACACAACATTTTGGTTTTGGACCTGACGAAACACCAATTGAATGGAGAGAAAAATTAGATGAAGATGGATTACCATATATTGGAGTTCATGTTGAAGAAGGTGATCCAATTTGTTGTTATTATGATGAAGTTTTAGGTAAAACTAAAATCAAAACTTATCATTCAAATGAACCTGCATATATTGAAGAAGTTAAATTGATATCTGATGAAACAGGTAATAGTGAATGTCAAACCTTATCAATTAAATATAGAATTACTAGACAACCATTAATTGGTGATAAATTTTCTTCACGTCATGGTCAAAAAGGTGTTTGTTCAAGGAAATGGCCACAAATTGATATGCCATTTTCAGAGACAGGTATTCAACCAGATATCATTATTAATCCACATGCTTTCCCATCTAGAATGACTATTGGTATGTTTGTTGAATCATTAGCAGGTAAAGCAGGTGCATTACATGGTATTTCACAAGATGCAACTCCATGGAAATTCAGTGAAGATGACATGCCAGCTGATTTTTTCGGTGAACAATTAAAAGCTGCAGGATATAATTATCATGGTAATGAACCATTATATTCTGGTGTTACAGGTGAAGAATTAAGAGCAGATATTTATATTGGAGTTGTTTATTATCAAAGATTAAGACATATGGTTAATGATAAATTCCAAGTTCGTTCAACAGGACCTGTTAATTCATTAACAATGCAACCTGTTAAAGGACGTAAAAGACATGGTGGTATTAGAGTTGGTGAAATGGAGAGAGATGCATTGATTGGTCATGGTACATCATATTTATTACAAGATAGATTATTGAATTGTTCAGATTATACACATACAAGTATTTGTAGAGATTGTGGATCATTATTAAGTACACAAGTTAGTGTTGCTAGAATAGGAGGTGGAGAAAGTATTCGTTGTAGACGTTGTTCTACAAGAATTGATAATAAGAATATTGGGCATAGATCTAATATGATTGAAAATGTAGATGTTTGGGAAGATGGTACAGGTAAAAGATTCATTGGAGGTGGTAATACTACAACTGTTGCAATTCCATTTGTTTTGAAATATTTAGATAGTGAATTGAGTGCTATGGGTATTTCATTGAAATATAATGTTGAACCAAACTAATTTTATCATGTAGATAAATAAAAAAATAAATAAATAAATAAATAAATAAATAAATAAATAAATAAATAAATAAGCTGTGTTTAGATAGAAATAGTTTTTCAAACAAGAATTAACAGAAAAAAGTAAAAATTAGAAAAAGAAAAAGTATTCCCTTAATAGGAAAAATACAAACAAGGGTAATACAATCTATTCATTGTACATGATTTTCTGAGTTGTACTCTTCTTTCCAACAAAGATGCCATCGAAATTAGAGATACCATCATTACCAGAAGGTTTCAGTTTAGATAAGATATCGATTGATGATTATAATAGAGGTGCTTTGAAAGTACTTGAACAATTAACTGTTGTTGGTGAAGTCAGCCGAGAATTATTTGAAACTTACGTGAAGGAACAAAATGATAAACATATAACGATAACAGTTAAGGATAAAGTCGGAAAAGTTATTGGTATAAGTACATTATTGATTGAGAGCAAATTAATCCATGGATGTTCAAAAGTTGGCCATATTGAAGATGTTGCCGTTGATGAATCAGCAAGAGGTTTGAAGATTGGATTGATTATGATTAGATATTTGACAAATTTAGCAATTGAGAATGGATGTTATAAAGTAATATTAGATTGTGATGAGGTTAATGTTCCATTCTATGAAAAATGTGGGTTCTTCAAAGCAGGTATTGAAATGCAATACAGATGATAATGATTTATGATATTTTATAATACTCTATAATATATTATAATATTTCTAATAATTGTAATGTTGCTACTTTAACGTCATTCATAGTAAGTAAGTCTTTGAAAACTGAAGATATATCAGTTGAATTTGAATCTTTGATTGTAAGTACTTTAAAATCAGATTTACAATATATATCATCTTTTACAAAAATCAACCACCAATGAATTGATACTGTAATACCAGATTGAAGTATGAAAGTAATAGGTTCAAAATAACCATTTGATTTATCCACTTTTATATTTGGATGTAAATTTTCCATAATTTCATTGAATGTGTGTATTATTTTATGTTTCATACGAAGTATTGAATTCATTGTTGCTATAAAGAGAGAGATATCTTTAGTTTCCATTGATCTTTCAATTAACTTATTAACTGTATGAGCATACGGTATAATTTCTGTACATGGAGATATGATTAAATCTTTCATTGTTTGAGTAATTGAATAAACAGATAGATGAATATTGAATGTTCCTGAATTGATGAATTCAATGCGTAGACTCATTTCAAGAATTGTTTTGGTAAATTTTTTCTCAATTGAAATAATATTCATACCAGGACATGTCAATTTTGCATATTTAAGACGTTTAGATATATCGAAAGAGGGTAATTTAGAGTAATTGGATAGTAAAGATGTTGAATTTGGATGTGATGGAACGTGTAAAATACGAGAAACTTCTAATAAACGATCTCTTTTAGCTAGTAAGTTATCTCTTTTAGCTATCAAGTCTTGAATAGTTTGCTGTTGGTTATTATTGTCGTTAGAAGACATGATTACATATATTAAACATATACATTTAGTAGAAAAAAGATGAAAAAGATGGAAAAGATGAAGTGATAAATGTATTCAATCAATTGATGATTATACGTGTTTTGAGTTTCGCACAAGTGATTGAATTCGAGTCCTGCGAGGAGAGATTCTGGAGATGGCTTTCTTAAGACGACGAACTTTTGATGGATTGTCCAAACGTATTTTCTTTGATAGTATGTTGAGTGGATCATGATGGTCTTCAACTGGACGAGGTCGAGTTGGGAGTGGGTTGGAATGATGGTTTGATCGGGAATTGTAAGATGATGACAATGGAGGTGCCAGTACGAGACTGTCATGTCCTGCTACACTAGATCTAGTCAACGGTCGTCTGATTGACTTGTATGCTATATGTGGTTTATGTACTGTGTGTCCATCTTTGGTAGTTGTGTGTATCTTTGATATCTTCGATACAGTGGTATTATTTTTATTTGTTATCTTCTTACCTTGTAAATCTTCTCTATCCTCTCCATCTCCATCTCCATCTCCCTCATTCTCATCTTCTTCTTCATCGTCAACTATACTGTGTACTAGAGTCTGTCCTTGACCTCGCAAGGAACGTAAATGACCACGATCTATAAGCACTTCACCTGTACGTAAATCGACGACATCACTCGGTCCAGCATGTTCATACCGATCAATTATATCGTTCCATACATCCTTGGCCCTTCGAAGAGCATCTTCTCTTCGTTTAATAAGGTCCATCTGTTTCAATGAAGTCTATTATCTAAAGAAACAAAGCCAGAAATAACAAGAAAGAACTCTGAGTGAAACTCTTTGTGTATTGTGTTTTGTCTCAATTAGGAAAAAAACACGATATAAAAAACATTCGTAACTACATAGAATTCAATAGTATACATTAAATTGTATAAAGCTATATACAGGTATATACAGGTATATACAGTTAGTTATCAACAGTATGGACACGGGTATCATTATTGAACTTCTTCCAGCATTCACGGAATGCCTCCATTTCTTTCAAACATTGACGCCAATCGCCTGTATCATAATGACATAATTGGAGTGCTTGATTTTCTTCAAAACATCCAGTCTTAGCTATTCGCTGATCCCATTCATCTAATGCATCTGGATCATCCTTATCATCCTTATCATGTGTACTAGTGGTAGTAGTGGTAGTAGTAGTAGTAGTGATTGGTTTATCCATCTCTTACATAGCCTTCATTCAGACCCATTCCCCTTTACCTTCATTTACCTTCGTTAAGCTTTTCAAATGTCATGATTCATTGCCACTCACACACTCTGAAAAGTCGCGAGCGCTCGACGACGTGTTCATAATTGTTCAAATTCATTTTTCTCTTTTCATTGCTTTTTCTATATTTATATTAACTACAACATCTTATTAATTATAACTTTGAAGTATAATAACTTCAATTGTCTATTTCCTTTGTTTTTCCCCCCTTAGTCTTTTCTCATTATTTTACAATTGATCACATTTGAAAATAACAGGTAATTGAAATATGGTCAAGCTCAATGAAATCAGCGAGACTGCATTATTTGCATGGTCTCAAGATGCACTACCTTTGCTGGCTACAGGAACTCTCTCAGGAGTCATGGATGATACTTTCTCATCTGAATCTCATTTATCCATCTATTCTCCTCTAAGTGGTAAAGATAACAGTAATGAGCCAATCTATTCGGCATCAACAAATGGGAAATTCTCATCAATTGACTGGAATAAATCCTCAGATTCAAATCCAAGTTCTTCAATTTTAGCTTGTGGGTTGGAAAATTCAACTATTCAATTATATGATACTAATAAACTATTACTTGAAAAACCTCAAGATTTAATCAATGCTAGAATCCAAGAATATACTAAACATACTTCTCCAGTATTACAAGTTAAATTCAATCCTTTACAATCTCATATACTTGCATCTTCTGGCTCAAAGGGTGAAATTTTTATCTGGGATACAATTAAACATACTTCCTTTACATCTGGTCAAGCAATCTCCCCAATGGGTAAAGTTTCCTCATTGGCATGGAATAATAACATGTCTCATATCTTTGGTACAGCTGGCGATAATGGTTATACCTCTATTTGGGATTTAAAGGCAAAAAGAGAAGTTTTACAATTGAATTATGGGAATTTAAACTTATCAACTATTCAATGGCATCCAAATCAAAGTACTAAACTAGCAACTGCTACTGACAATGATAATGAACCTGTCATTTTAACTTGGGATTTGAGAAATTCAAGTGTTCCAGAGAAAATCCTTAAAGGTCATAAAAAGGGTATCTTATCAATAGATTGGTGTTTAAATGATCCTAATTTATTATTATCTTCCGGTAAAGATGATTCTACTTTACTTTGGAATCCAATTGAAGGTATTCAACTAGCTTCCTATCCTTCTTTACCAAATTGGGTTCATGAAACCAAATTTGCCCCAAAAATCCCTGAAATTTTCGCTTCTGCTTCTCTTTCAAAGAAAATAGTTATTCAATCTTTACAAGATACTAGTGATCCAATATCAATTGATGTTAAATCAGAGAATGAAAATGATTTTTGGAATCAAATCTCAACAACTGAAACTCAAAAACCAACTTTTAAAGTTAATCAAGCTCCAATTTGGTTAAAGAGACCTATTTCAGCTCAATTTGGTTATGGTGGTAAATTGGCAATTGCTTTCAAAAATGATGTTAAAGTTGTTAAAATCGCAAATAATGATAAATCAATAGATGATTCTGCAAAAGAATTAGTTGCAGCTATTACAACTAAAGATTTTAAAAATTTATGTGATTTGAAATTATCTAATAATGAAAAGGAAGATTTGAAAGATTGGGATTTATTGAAAAAATTATTATCAAATGAATCAGTTAATTCTTTACTTGAATTGAAACCATGTACTAAAGAAACAACAACAGATTCTTCCGTTTCATCGACTAATGATTTAGAAATAATCGATGATGATGATTTCTTTAATCAAATTAGTAAAGCTAATAATACTACTAATCCTTCATCTTCAACTTCATCCAAAATTGAGGAATATGTTCCTGAAGGTGAATTTGAAATCGATTTAAAGGATAAAGAAGATGACGATTTTGAAAGATCAGCAGTTGATTTATTATTATCTAATGAGACTGATGATTTGGTTGACCTATGTCTACAAAAGGATCATATCATGGAAGCTTTGATTATTGCATTAGATTCAAATGATGCTTTGAAAAAGAAAGTTAAGAATGCTTATTTCAAAAAATTTGCAAATCAAAACTCCTTTTCAAGATTATTATACAGTTCAAGTAATAATTCAATTGGTGATATTGTCAAAAATGCTAAGATTGAATCTTGGAAAGATATTGCTAATTCAATTATCAATTTTTCAAGTGATAAAGCTTCTTTCAACTCGGAAATGAGATTATTAGGTGATAGATTACTAAATTCTAATTTAGAAAATAATAGAAACTATGCATTATCTTGCTATATTGCTTCTGATGCTTTAGATAAAGTGGCAGAAATTTGGTTATCTGAATTATCAAAATACGAATCTTACTATTTATCTAAAACTAATGAAGATGGTTCTAGATATACTGCTTTTGAAGCTAGATTCAAAGCTTTAGGTGATGTTATTGAGAAAATTGTTATTTTCCAGTCAAATTCCAAACATGAATTATCAAATGATTCTTCAGAATTAGGTAAAATATTTGTTGAATATGCAGATTCGTTGGTTAATTATGGTCATTATGAATTAGCTTATAAATTGTTAAACATTATTTCCGATTCAATTCCAGAAATTAAAATTGAAAAAAATAGAATATCAAAAGCTTTTATTCAAACTGTTTCAAATAATGTTACTACTAATGCATCAAATACTCAAAAAAACCCAACTTCCAAATATGCATTCTCTCAATCTTCCCATGTTACTTCCGCTCAACAACAAATTAATGAACCAATTCCTTCAGTTCCATCAGTTCCAATGCAACAATCCTCTTCAATGAACTCGAAAACCTCTAATAAATACTCTACAAAGAGAAACCCATACGTTTTACAATCTACTTCACCAATCGTGAATCAACAAGCTTCATTACATTTACCTCCAACAACTCAACAACAAGTACCACCTCCACCACCTCGTTCAACAACATCTATCACATCACCAAATTTACAACCATCAATTGCAAATGTATATCAAGTTAATACATTTCAACAACCAGTTAATCCATATCAACCAACCAATATAGGTTCACCAAACGCTGTTAATGCTAGTCTATCCTCTCATGTCAATCCATATGCACCAAAGACTGCTTTAGATTCATTGAAAAATCCTACTCCAGCACCTAATAACTTTGAACCTAGAATGGAAAACAAATTACCACCATCACTGAAGAAAGATGTCGGTGGTTGGAATGATTTACCAACACATTTGGCTCCTACTATTAAACCAACACCAATTGCTAATATTCAACAAGTTCAAGAGAAACATGCGAAAGCTGCAAATTCTGTAAATGAATTACCACTACAATCACATGCACGCTCTAGGTCAAGTACCAGAATTGTTTCGCAAGCATTATCAATGCCACCACCACCTGGTAAAAATAGTCATGAGAATAGTATTACTTCACCAACTGTATCACAAAGTGCTTCACAAAATAGAAAGACTTCAACCTCTAAAAATCCATATGCTCCAAAACCTGAAGTTTTCCAACTACCAACAGTCCCAGTTGCTCAATCACCATTGACTAGAATGAGAACATCTTCTTCATCTAATTTGCCAACATCAAACAATTTAAGTTCACCAGACTTAAAATCCAGAAACTCATCTGCTTTAAAATTAACATCTAATAATAACTATATCCCTGAAAATCAACAATACCAACAAGTACCACCACAAACATTACAACAACAATTCGATCAGTTCCCAATTAATGGCCATTCGTTCAATGGCAACTCAGTTCCAGCACCTCCAAATTATGGTAGACAATCTGCACAATCATTACCACCACCACCACCACCGCTGACATATCAAAAACCACCAAAACAACAAATGCAACAACAAAATATACCAACAACAACACCAATTGTTACTCAAGAGCCATTTTCTAATCAAAATGTAACATCTGTTGGATTAGCACCTGCAGATTTAGTTGATTCATCACTTGCCCAATCAATCGGTACATCATTGTTACAAGAAATTGAAAAAGTCAAACCTAAAATCCCTGCAAAATTCCAAAAGCAAGTTATTGATACTCAAAAAAGAGTCAATATTTTAATCAAACATTTACAAAATGGTGATTTACTAACACAACCTGGTATTGCAAAGTTGGATGATGTTGTTACATCATTAGTTAATAAAGATTACGCTAAGGCTAAGAGTTTATGTGAAGAATTCAAGAGTGAATTTTCCAATGAATGTGGAGAGTGGATGACTGGTGTTACTCGTTTGATAGTTATGACTGAAGCTTCAAGTAAACAATAACTGTGCTTTTTCTTTTTCTTATATATTTGTTACACGCATAATGACTTGTTCTACATACTACTTTTATAATGTTTAGAATAGTTTAATTTGTTTTAAAAGAATATCTAAAGGTGAATAATTTTCAATTACAAATGAGTAGA
This sequence comes from Pichia heedii, assembly GCA_030579495.1. Classification (NCBI taxonomy): domain Eukaryota; kingdom Fungi; phylum Ascomycota; class Pichiomycetes; order Pichiales; family Pichiaceae; genus Pichia; species Pichia heedii. Next base: position 427,549 of record JAKTRA010000004.1, on the reverse strand, counting down.
GAAACGTAATCATGATTACCTCGCTTAATATCTTTGGATTTACGGCTCATCATTTTTGTAGTTTACCTCTGTTTTTTGAATCTCTTTCTCTTTCTTCTTCTTGTTCATATTCCTTTTTTTTTCTATATTTCATTGATTACGACACAACTATGGATATCAGCATAGAGATTGTTTCAACAATAACCGAAATGATTGGTTTGTAATGACCTTATTTTTCCACCTTTTTTATCTCTTTAACATCAAAAGTATAATTATCGACTAACTCAACAATGCAGGATTTTGTGACACAACTTTCCAAACACTTGAAAATATAACATCTAACAATGATGCTATTTTTGAATTATCATGTATTGGAACGAGATTAGATACCCTAACACCCGTTCTTGAATCTACTGAAAAATGTGTAAGGGTAGATTATATTCCTGAAGTTCAAACGAATGAAGGAGTTATACACGCAAGCATTACAAAGAAGTTACGATTATTGGAACAATCTTCTCTTTCAGTTTGGAATATAATTGACTTGAAAATGAAAGAATGTGAACGGGAAACATGTGAATGGAAGAATGAATTCTTCAAAATTGTAATGAAATTGAAATACTTTATTTGTTTGTTGCTTTCAATCTATACAATGATGAATGTTGGTAATTTAGGGAAAATTGGGACTTTAAAATGCTTATTCCGGACATATTACGAGTGCATTGATTATAAAGATCTGATTGTTGGTAAGCAAGTAAAGGAATATGCTGAGAAGATTATTCCATTCGTTGACTCATGTCAGTTGAATGATGAAGATGAAAAAGTTATAAACTGTTTGAAATTAGAGTTCCTCATTCTAGATATGCAAAATTCATTCATTTCCAATAATATTTCAATGGCAAAATTCTATGAGAATAAGGCAAATATTGTGGATAACTGTACTCAAATGAAAGCTGAGATTGTTTTCAATATATGCAGAATATTATTTAATATTGGATTGAATTTATATCAACAGGGCATGTATCATGATTCTTATTATTTTCTTGAACATTGTTATTTAATTATGGAAAAAATGACAAATAAAATCAGTGAAAATGGACCTGAATATAAGATAAAAATTTCAACATTGACAATGTTAACTAAATGTTGTATAAAGATAGATACTCCAGAATCAATTGAAAAGGCCAACAAATTAATCAAACTGTTACAGATGATGGAAACAGAAAAAGTGGAATCATTCAAATTACAGATTGAGTTACTAGAATATCAAACACTTGATACAAATCAAATTGAAGAACTGATGATGAAATTCATAATTTCTCTACCCTCTGATATCCTAATTCTACAAAAAATCAGAGTATTACTTAACTCTTACTCCTCAAAGAAACCAGAAATAGCTAAAAACTGCTTATTCTATGTCTTTACAAACAAACTTAAATTCTCAGATAATGGTTTCAACGAAATTATTGAAAATTATATGATTTCTTTGATATGGATGGTAACATCGCAATTAAAAGTAGCCACAACGAAGGAAAGGCTAAGTATAGTTGAGAAAATACTTGAAATTGGTGATAAAAAGATCATATTTGAATTAAGTAAAGAAACGAAAAATTGTATCACTATATTGATTTGGAGTATGGGTAAGAAAAAAATGAAAGAAGGAGACTTTGGTGAAGCATTAGAATGGTTTGAATGTTGCTTCAATAGAATACTTACATCTACAAAAGATAAAGATGATGATTATTCAAAGAAAAGCAACCAAAATGATGAAATAGTGAGTAAGATAGAGCGTAGTATGTTACAATGTTGTTTGAAGAATAAAAATCTAGCTAGATTTAATGAAATTTTCAATCAACTAAATGATACCAACAAAAAAGATCCAATTGCTCTATATTATAAATTTGTTTCTATTTTAGAAGAGAGAAAGGGTGATTCCAATAAAACTGAAGATGATGCAATTACTATTCTTACTCAGCTAGCAAATAATGAGGATGTCAAATCCCTCAATTTATTGGCACTTTGTATTATTGAAAGTAAGGAAAATGCAGGTAAGAATGGTACTGAACCTAATAAGCCATTGAATTTTGCAATTGAAAAAATGTTGGAAAAATGTGATAATGTGGTTAACTACAAATCCAATCCTTTATTTTTAGTTGCCTTAAGATCAAGTGTTTATATTTATGGAAAAAATATTGAAAACGATATAAGTAATTGTAATGAGAGTATTAATTCAATGGTGAAGTCAGTTAATCAGTTTATACGGTATATTAGAGATACAGGAACTGAAATTCAATACTCAGAAATGAAAAACGATTGTGAGTGGTTTGCAAGTATATGTTATAATTATGGTATAATATTTGTCGAAAAGGAAATATTTGATGATAGGGGTATCAAATTGTTTTCAAGTGTGATTGAACTACTCAAATTAATGAACGAAGAAGATCAGAAAATATACTACAAATGGAGAAGTAAATCAATAATTTTCATTAGTTTCTGTGAGAGGGAAAATATTAGAAGAAGTAAAGAATTTGGAAATAGAGCTAATATCAGCATTGTGAATGAAAATAATAAGAAATGGAAGATCATCTACGATGAAAATTGCGATAATATCAATATCATTGAAACGTATGATTCAATTGATATTGACGAAGAGATATTGTTCCAACATAAATTACTAATCAATGAGAGTTTAATTCAACGAAAACAATGGAAGGAGTTAATCAAAAGAATCAAACAAACTACCCTGTCGATGAAGAGTAAGTGTATTAAGAGAGATAACCAACAGATTGATATTATGATGGAAATGATTTTCAATAAATCCAATTGTAACTTCACCACGGTAGACTATGAAGATATTGGCCTGATATTGGATACTGTTATGTTGGAAAGAGGATTCAAGGATGAATTTCATGTCAGTGAATATATGTTATTCAAATGGATTTATCTATTGGTAAACTATTCATTACTTGAAGAAGAGTACTTTCAAAGGAAAGTGATAGACTACATCATGATGTTTCAAACACATTTTCAAAATCATACTAAACATAAGATTGAAAATAATGATTTAGATGAAAATGAGGAACACGTCAAAGATACTGAGATTGAATGGTTAGCAGGCATGTTGTGGAATAAAGGTATCGAGTGTTTTGCACAAGAACGTCCTGAAGAGACTGGTAATATGAGTCTTATCAGTGCAGAAGATAGTAGCTACGATATGGATGATATGATTGGGGATGGACTATCGATCAAGAGTCGAAAGATGACTGGCATTATCTCTAATAAAGATACAGGAGGTGTATCCGGTGACATTTTTTGTGAAACAGCTATAGCTGTATCCGACATGTCTTCTTCAAAAGTTCAAAATAAGCGACTGGCGGAAATGTTAAAACGGCTTAGCTAAAATTTTATCTTATCTATAGAAAACCCAATCAGCGGGAATTCCTGTTTTTGGTGTTAAGGATTATTCTTGATTTCTTGGTGGTTATTATGGTGATTTGATTTCGATACGATTTCATTTGCATGTACGAGAGTTTCATTTGTGCATTGGATTTATAAGCAATATCTTATCATGATTAGTTCAGGATTAGATCGGAGAAGCTCAGATATTGGTATTTTTTGATCCATAAACAAACAATTCACAGGAATAGACAATGGAAACATCAGAGATAGTAAACATGAAAGCAAACATCTATATTCCACCCCAAACGGCGCTCGAGAGACCTACGATTCCAACACGTCACCCTTCACTTATTTTGAACGATAAACAAGAGTTTGCTGGCAGAATATCTACATGTGGATGTAGTGGTGTAAAATGCATAAAGGAAAATGCTTGTTGGATATACGGTCCAAACGGTGAAGTATCTAATCCGAATTTTGATTATACAACAACTGAAGCTTATCATTTCAAAAACCTTATTCATGATAGTATCGGTAGACAATTATAGCACAAAAAAAAATCTAATACTTTCTTTTTTAATCGTTAGCTATTATTACCCGACTGTTTGTTTCTTTAATTTATTGATTTCTTAATTCTATAAACTTCTTCAAATTTCTTTTTATTCCATGACACAAGTATCTTTTATAAACTATTTCATCAGCTAGCAATATTTTAGCCCATTGACGAAGATCTCCTTTTGAATTTTTTAACGTTCTTACGTAATTCATTTGAGATCTTAGGAGTTTTCCACATATCGTAAAAATTGTGGGAATACCAATTAACGACACTACTTCTGATATCTGAATATCCAAGAGTAATAGAGTAATGAGTTCCAGAGCTTTGAGACGTCTGGGCAAAAATTCATTGGAAGACGAATTAGCAAAGTATCAAAAGAAGCTTACACTTGATGAGACGGAAGAGTCATCAGATGAAGAATCAAACGACCAAAATGTTCAAATCAAATCAGCTAATGCGTTTGCATTTCTGAATGAAGAAAGTGAGGAAAACCAGACCGAAGAAGAAGAAGAAGAAGAAGAAGAAGAAGAAGAAGAGAGAAGAAATAAATCGAACATTAGATCAAGGAATACAAAGAAAAATAGTAAAACTTCCAAAGGAAAACTCACTAAAACAGTTGATGATATCGATGATAACGAATTGGACAGAATTTTAGCAGATGCCAAACTAGCTGATAAAATGAAAAAGATGGAATTAAAATCAAGTAATGAACATTTCTCTGACAGTGATGATGACCACTTCAGTGAAAACGGAGAAAATGATGAAGAGGATCTTAATAACGAAGAAAAACTGCCTCCTTGGCCAATATATACACCTGGTGGTAAGTTATTAACACCACCCAAATTTCAAAGGTGTTACCATTTGTTAACTTTTGATTCTAGGGATTTGAATCCTGATAGAGAATACGAAAACTTATTCGGTAAATTATCAGCTGCTGCGATTGACGATGCCGACTCTACATCATCAAGTTCAATTTCTCCAGAAATGTTATCACAAATTAAAAAACTTTCCAAACGTATACGTGGTTGGTCTGGCAGAGATCATAGATCCATTCCAGGTACAACTAGGAAGCTCAAGTTAACTAAAATTAAAGATGACTGGTTACCAATACCTAAAAAACCCCTCTCCATGGAGGAAATGTCAATGAATGATCTTTTAAGTTTAAACTCATCCAAGTTTAAAAATGATTGGAAGGAAATTATTATGGAAGAAATTAAAAAGGAATCCAAGTATGGAATCAAATATTATAATGTTACACCAGGTCCTACTTTTTCAATTGCTGCAACTACTGAATTTTTCATGTCAGTAGTTGTTCAACCAGATCATGAATCTTTGATTCGACTACTTCAGAGATCACCTTACAGTATTGAAACTATACTACAAGTTGCATGTATTTTGCAGAGACAGGGTGATAATTCCAACACAAATGGACTCATAGAGAGAGCATTATTTGTATTTGACTGGAGTTTACCGAATACTTTTGAGTTAGGAAACGGGAAATCGAGATTACCATTTGAATTCTTTCTAAATAGACAAATATACTTAACACTATTCAGATATATTTCCGTGTTAACACAAAAATCAATATATTATACTGCATTCAATTATTGTAAGTTATTATTTTCATTTGAACCTGCTGATGATCCTTATGGTGTTAGATATTTTATCGATTATTATGCATTTTTAGCAGATGAATTCCAGTATCTAATTGGTCTTGTTGAATCCCCATTATGCCAATGTTACGAAGAGTGGCTAACTGCACCATTGTTATATACAGTTGCATTATGTTATTTCAAATTAGGTAATTTACCAAAGGCAGAAGAAGCATTGTTGAATGCGTACAATAGACATCCATACACAGGCCATCAAATTTTGGAAAAACTCGGCGATCCAAATCATCCATGGTTACTAGATGATGTTAATGATACTGTTAAATTGATAACTGCAATATACTTAACTAGAATCAATACTTTATGTGAAGACTCATCATTGAAAAACTTTTTAATTACAAAATTAGCATCAATAATTGAGACAGTTGGTAAACCTAATCTATCATCTTATTATTGGAACAATCTTGAAGATATCCCTGAGAACATTATAAGACATGCTGTCTTATCAGGTGAATCTACAGTTATGGCTAAAATCCCTGAATCATTCTGGTCTGCCCATTCCGTCTTTGAATTCGATGTTCTACCACCAAGTATTGGTACAACAATATACAACTACGTCGATGATAATCAAGTTTCTTCGGGAGTTATGCAGAATACAATGCGTGCAGAAGAAATAAGACAGTTTGAGGACTTGCTTCAACAAAATATCATTGAACATTAAACCATCAGTATCTGAGATCTGTGTAATCTGCTTATAGTAATTGAAATATGAGTGATTCAATCTATTCTTGTGGCGGTGCGTTGTATTTCTCAACTTTTGTACATGTGGCGCACACTGCTCATGATAATTACAGAACACATTTCCCAAATGGGAAAATACTGTTGTCCCAATTGGGTGCGTATTCTGTAGATTAATTCACAGAGTATCATCAATGAAGTTGGAATCAGTTTATATAATTCATGTGTTCTGTGATCTCCAGTTCAAGATAAAAGGAGCAGGTATGAACCCATCTTTAGAAACTATTCTTTCATATCTTGTCATCTTCTTAATTTTACTTTCCTTTCTATATATTTTTTTTTCTTTCTTTCAATAAAGCAAAAGTATTCTTTCATATTAATTCATTTAAACAATTAATTCAAGACAGTGTTTTATTGTTTCATCTTCCAGTGTAAATAGAAATGTCGTCTACTAATTTGGATTCTGTTTCCAATTCCACTGCTTCTGATAAAGAAAATCCAAGCACTTCTCACGATGTCATTGTAATCAACACAGCCAGTTCTTCTTCATCTGGGAAATCTTCAGAGTTTTCCATAGTTGCTAGTTTAAATGCAAGAGATGATCATCCAACAGATGAACCTTCAAATATAGAAAAAAATAATGAAACATCAGAGGAGAATAACGGAGAAGAAGTTACCAAGATCAATTTACTTGACCTGTTAAGAAAGCATGCAGTTGTCTCAGTATTATGTTTGATGGTTGCATTTGGAGGATTTGTATTTGGTTGGGATACTGGTACAATCTCGGGATTTGTACAAATGTCAAACTTCAAAGAAATGTTTGGTGAATTCAATGCATCAACTAATGACTATGAATTTTCCAACACCAGAGTCGGTTTGATTATCTCTATATTTAATATTGGATGTGCAGTCGGTGGTGTTACTCTTGCAAAACTTGGTGATATGTATGGTAGAAAGATTGGTTTAATCATTGTTATGATTATTTATATTATTGGTATTGTTTTACAAATTTCTTCATTTCATTGGGTTCAATTTATGGTGGGTAGAATTGTATCCGGATTGGCAGTTGGTGCAGTATCTGTTTTATCACCAATGTTTATTGCTGAAACTTCGCCTTCTGAAATTAGAGGAGTCATGGTTTCATGTTATCAGTTGATGATTACTTTAGGTATTTTGCTTGGATATATCACAACATTTGGTACAGTTCATAGTTTCTCAGATACTAGACAATGGAGGATTCCATTAGGTTTGTGTTTTGCTTGGGCATTATTTATGATTGTTGGTATGTTATTCTTACCAGAATCAGCAAGATATTTGATTGAAAAGGGCCAAATTCTAGAAGCTAAAAACTCAATTGCTAGAATAAATGGTTTGAGTGTCGATGATGACATTGTGATTAAAGAATTCAAGGATTTTGAAAGTGCAATAATTGAACAACAAAAGGCCGGTGATGCATCATGGGATGAATTGTTTAATGGTGATGGAGGATCCCATATTCTTGTTAGAGTCTTCATTGGAATTGCATTACAATCATTTCAACAATTAACAGGTAACAATTATTTCTTCTATTACGGTACTTCAATTTTTAAGTCTGTTGGTATGGAAGATTCATTTGTGACATCAATAATTTTAGGTCTTGTTAATTTCCTTTCAACATTTATTGCATTATACAGTATTAATAGACTTGGTAGAAGGGAAAACTTAATATTTGGTTCTTTAGGTATGAGTGCATGTCTTTTAGTGTTTTCTTCCATTGGTTCAACAATCTTATATCCAAATGGATATGGGGAAGCAACTGACAAACAAGCAGGTATTGCTATGGTTGTTCTTACTTGTATTTTCATTATGATGTTTGCAGTTACATGGGCTCCAGGTGTTTTTGTTGTTGTATCTGAAACTTATCCTTTAAGAGTTAGATCCAAAGGTATGGCATTAGCAACTGCAGCTAATTGGATTTGGGGATTCTTAATTGCATTTTTCACTCCAGTCATTTCATCACATTTAAGATTCTCCTATGGATACATTTTCTGTGGTGCAACATTTATTTCAGTTATCTTTGTTTATTTGATGGTTCCAGAAACCGAGAATTTGACATTGGAACAAATAGATGAATTATACACACATTACAGGCCAATGAATGCCCAAGATACTAGAATGCTTATGGATGAATATAACGAGCTTCAAAATCAACTGAAAAATTCCCCAAAGGTAGAAAGAATTCCAAGATATCCTTTAGAGCTTGAATTTTAGTATTTATTATTTCTTTTATTAGTTAACTTTATGTTTTGTTCTTTAATGTTTTATGTTTTACGTTTTATATGTATCCATGTTCTATACGTTCTTTGTCTTTCTTTATATTTCTTTGTTTTTTATATAGTAAATGTTTACATTTGGTAACTTTATTGATTAATCCAACTGAAATAAAATGCAATCTGTTGGTTGCTTGATTAACATTTTTCACGTCAAGAAAATACTAAATCTGTGACATGCAAAATAATAAAGAAAATACGCCATTTGGGGGGACAAACTTTGGTTGTTTGTTTTTTCATTACATGCGACCTTGAAAAGTAAATTACTAGTAATTTATAATGATGTTCTAATGTATTTTATAGATATATGTCAATAACAACGAAACATAATGAAGTTTGGACAATCATTGGAGGACCATATGGTCCCTGAATGGAGAGCTCAATATCTTGATTACAAAGCGGGAAAGAAGAAATTGAAGAAATTAGGACAAAAGTCAACTGTGTTGAGCAGTCTTAAATCAACTCCGATACTGAAATCCAGAGCAAATTCCAAATCCAAATCATACAAATCAAATACTCCTAGTATTAATATCATTGAAGATGGTTCTAACAAAAGCTTCAGTGTAGGAACACCATTACATGTTGTTACTGAAGATGATAACGAAAATGAATATAATGATAGTGATGAACATAATAAAAGTAGATCGGAAGATGAATCGTCAATTAAAAACAATGCCACTGAAGATCAAATCACATTAGATAGTAACACTTCATTTGCTCTGCCAGCAGCTGCCATGGACTTTGATAAGAAAACCTATGGAACGACATTTGGTCAATCTTCGAAGAATTCAAGACATCAATCATTTGTCAACATGACACCACATGATATGACACCATTACTAGGAAGTACATCAGTTTCGGCAAATAGAAAACATAAAGATTCAAACGCAAGTAGTAAGTCACCTACTTCAAGTAGTAGTACATTCAACACCTCTCCTTCATTACGTAGAGCTTCCGTAACGGGGTTATTCGATTCATTCAAAAAAACACCAACACTACCGTTCAATAGTAACTCAGATACAGAATTAGATGATTTAGCTCAATATGCACGACAGAAGTTTATTGAATGGGTTGATGGTGAGTTGAAGAAAATTGAAACTTTTTACTGTGAACGTGAAAATGCTTGTATTGAAAGGTTCCTAGTCTTACAAGACCAAATCATTCAACTAAATAATCAAAAGATGTTATCCAAGAAAAAATGGTTACAACGGAAACAGTTCTTGAAAAGGAATCACCATAATACTAATCATCAGTATACTACTGACGATCAACTTTTAGAAGATCATGATATCGAAGATGATGAGGATGATGATGATGAATTTGACGAAGAAGATGACGATGACAATATCTATGAAGATTTTTTGAATGCAAACTTGAAAGGATATTGCAAGATAAATCACGGAGTTTTAGATTCTGCACAACGAAACTTTCGATTGTTATCCTTTTGGACAAGGAGAAAATTGAGAATTATCAATAAGTTTGATATGCCCTCACTTCCTACATTTGAGTGGCTGAAGAAAGGTGGTAAGGTTGAGAAGCAGTATTATGAAGAAGGATATTATTCGGATGATGAAAATGATATGTACTGCAACGAAAGTATCCATGAACATCCACCAGGCCATACTAAATCATCCAATGCTCATATAAGGGACTTTCAGAGGAAAAAGCAAGAAAAACCATCTTCAGTACCTTATTTTGTTGCACGTAGAATGATCAAAAAGGCAGTATATGAATTATACAGGTCAATGGAATTGTTGAAATCATACAAGTTAATGAATCGTATAGCTTTCCGGAAATTAATCAAAAAATATGATAAAACTACTAAAGATTCAATGTTGAATGTTTATATGAAGAAAATCGATGAATCATATTTCAGTAAATCTGATGTATTGGATAACTTAATGACTAGTGTTGAAGATATGTACACAAAATATTTTGAAAATGGTAACAGGAAAGTGTCTATAGCTAAATTGCGAACTAACGAAGTTGAAAGAACATATTATATACCAGATTATTTTTCAGGATTATTTTTTGGTATTGCAATACCATTTGTGATATTCTCATTTTATACTGGTATCAGTAGGACTATTGACGGATACTTCATTCATGGGAAGTATCTATTACAAATTTGGGGTGGATTTTTTGCCTTGCTTCTTATGGCATGGCTATTTACTATCAATTGTTTAGTTTGGACTAAATATAAGGTTAACTATAAATTCATATTTGAATTCAATCAACATGATGCACTAGACTTCAGGGAATATATGTTTTTACCAAGTTTATTTTTCTTCTTTGGAGGAATAACTGCATGGTTAAGCTTCAATGATTTTTGGCCAGAAACGTTTAGTGGATATGATTTCCCATGGTTATTTTTAGCCTTTACTGTTTCGATTCTCCTATGTCCATTTGATATTTTCTTTTTAAATGCAAGATTATGGCTTCTATCAACTTTTACAAGATTACTATTGAGTGGCTTCTATCCAGTTGAATTCAAAGATTTTTTTCTAGGTGATATATTCTGTTCATTAACATATTCAATTTCCAATGTTTCAATGTTTTTCTGTATATATGGGAATCATTGGAGAGATTGTGTGAAATGTGGATCATCACAATCTAGACTACTGGGATTCTTGCAATGTGTTCCATCAATTTGGAGATTTTTACAATGTTTCAGACGTTATGCCGATACTGGAGATTGGTTCCCACATGCAGCTAATATGGGTAAATACAGTGTTTCAACGTTATACTATATGGCCTTATCATTATATAGGATTGAAACTGTTGATAAATATAAGATATTATTAATTTTTTGGGCGATAATCAATTCAGTTTATTCAAGTATTTGGGATATAGTTATGGATTGGTCATTATTTCAATTTGATTCTAAATATTTCCTTTTAAGAGATGAAATTACATTCAAAAAGCCGGAGATATATTATCTTGCGATGGTAGTAGATGTTGTTTTAAGATTTCAATGGGTATTTTATGTATTATTCCCAAAACAAATTCAACAAAGTGCCATTACATCATTCTGTGTTGCAATTGCAGAGGTTATACGAAGATTTATTTGGATATTTTTCCGTATGGAAAATGAACATGCAACGAATGTCCATTTATTCCGTGCATCGAGAGAATCACCATTACCTTATCCGATCATAAAACGTAAACATATTTTGATGAATAAGGATAATGCAGGATTGGGAAAAAATACAGATACAAGTGAATTGGATAATCGGAAATGCAATGTTGTTATTACTACTCCAGATATGTCCAAACATCATGCACATACTACTGGACAACATTTGAATAATGAAACATCACAAATACCTGCTAGTCGTATACCAGATATGTTTAAAGATAAAACCGATAACGATAATAGAGTTGAGTATGGTACAAGTGATATAGAAGGAGGGGTTGATGACAATAGAGATAATATGGCGTATACGAGTGGGACTGTTCTGTCCATTGCTAGGTTTGCTAAGAGACTTTCACAGAGTATGAGAACTGCGCATATTAAGGATTTCCAGAGAAGGAAGAAGACAACAAATCAGCAATTATCAGAGGAGGCAGTCGATAATGAAGTTGATGAAACGGAAAATGTAGAGAGAAATGAAGCTGGAGAAACAGATGGAAATGGTGAATGAATGAAATAAAAGAGTAAAGAATAATATATATAAAAAAAATATTATAACATTTATTAATATGTATAACTAGAGACTATGTAGCCATTGACATGTATAGAAAGATGGTAAAAACATGAAAAAGATCCACTTTGGAAAAAGAAACGAGGCGGAGAAAGAAAAGAAAAAAAAAGTCGGTGACACTCTGGGCTGTGCGGTGACATCATGTGGCGGACATGTGAGTGGGGCCAAACTCAGATTCCTTCTTATTGTGGGGGGACACAGAGAAGAGATAGAGAAGGATATTGAAAAGAATAGAGAGGGGTCTCATCGGAGTTTGTAGATAAGGGAAGTAGATGGTGATAAGATTGATGAATGTTATGATTATATGTGTGTTTGTAAGTGTATGTGTGTATATAATTGTAAGTTTGCTTATTTCTACAACTCTTCAGTGGATTTGACACTGAGAAATGCAGTGGTTGGACAGTGTAGGTGAAATTTTTTTCTTGTTTTTTGCTGCTGCCTTTGGAACTCTCTTGGGATGACTATCAGTTTTTACTTTTCAGATCAATCAATATTAGATAAATATACGTGAGACTCAAGTATAGTCGTGCTAGATGAAATTCGGGGACTTTATAGAGAACCATATTGTATCAGAATGGAGATCCCAGTATCTAGATTACAACAAGGGGAAAACTAAATTGAAGAAACTTGCGGTATTTCTGGAGACATCCTCTGAATGTCAGTGTGCACGCAGTTCATCACCTACATCCGCAGCTATTAGAGGTTCTTCGTTGTTTGCAGATAGTGGAGAACCACTAAGTGGAGATACGCATAGTGTCTATGTCCGTGATACAAAAGATTATCAGTTGAATGATGATAATGTACATACAAATAAGAGGAAACTCAATTCTATATGGAATAATTACGGTTCTGTAGGGAAAATGGACTGGGGTAGTAGAAAGGATATCGCAGATTTACACAATACTAAGAATCTGGGAAGTCCAGCAATTTCTGTTGTGATTGATGATACCGACGAGGATAAAGATTACGGTGAAGAAGCTGAAAATTATGATTATGATGATGATGATGATGATGATGATCTGAAAGTGGTGTCTCTTGTTGATAAGCTTAATTCCAAAAATTTAGTTAAAAATAACGAAAATACCCCGTTACTGCAAAATCAAATCAAGAAGCTAAATTCAAACAACTTGAACAATGACAATCTAGCACAACATCATAGATCATATTCCACAAGTGTCTTATACATGCGTGGAATGCAACCTTCGTTGACTGAGGAAAATGATGATATAACTACTCTCGCAAAACAACAATTTATTAACTGGGTTGATATAGAACTTATAAAAGTCGATTCATTCTATAAAATCAAAGAAATGGATTATTTGAAAAGATTCATTGTACTATTAGATCAATTAGAAGAGTTGAAAATTGAAGAAGCTAATTTCTCCAAATCAAAATCACATAATTCAGATGATCAACTTCAAACGCAAAATCAACAAAGTTGTCATCAACATAAAAAATCCAAGAAGAAATCCTTTCTACGGAAGCTAAAATTTAAGAATCCAATCTCAACAGTTTCAATACTTGCACGTATATATTTCATCTTTGATTATTTCGATATGCCAACTATGCCAAGATATTTTTGGAAACACAACAAAGAATTTAAGACACAAGAGACTGAATCTGAATTCAACGATGACGAATCAAATTCTCCAAGTAATCTCAGTTCATTAACTCCTCCACCACCACCATTCATTTCTAGAATTATGATCAAAAAGGCAATTTGTGAATTGTACCATTCAATTGAACTACTCAGCTCCTTCAAAGTTGTCAATAGAACTGCATTCAGGAAACTAATCAAAAAATATGATAAAAAATGTCACGATTCAAAATTATCATCGTATATTGCTAAAGTTGATGCTATGTATTTTACCAAATCTGAGACTTTACTAAAGATGACAGAGTCAATTGAAAATATCTTCACACAAGAATTCGAAGATGGTCACCGGAAAACAGCAATTACCAAATTGAGATCATTCGAATTACAGAAAACTCATTATAAATCTAATTTCATTTCAGGTTATCTGATTGGTATTTCATGTCCATTTTTAGTATTTCTCGTTGTTGAGATGTATAATAAATATATTCAAAATGAATTTCCCTTTGCGAAATATGCATTTCAATTATGGGGTTCTTGGTTTTTATTCGTCTTCGCAGGTCTTCTATTTGCTATCAATTGTGTGGTATGGGATAGATATAAAATCAACTACAAGTTGGTTTTTGAATTAAATCCGCAAGATGCATTAGATTATAAGCAATTTTTAGTTATTCCTTCTACGTTGTTATTCTTGTTCAGTGTCATTTCATATTTCAGTATAACATGTGATTGGGCCTATTTCTACTGTTATCCATATATTTACTTCTACTTAACTCTATTGATACTATTCTGTCCATTCAACATATTTTATTTAAAGGCTAGGATTTGGTTTATTGTTTCATTATTTAGACTCTTCTTGAGTGGATTTTATCCTGTTGAATTTAGAGATTTTTTCATGGGTGTTATAACATGTTCATTGACATATTCTATTGCTAATATTTACATGCTCTACTGTTTACAAAATATCAACTGGACTAATTGTATCAATTGTGGTCCAATGAAATCACATGTATTAGGGATTTGTGCATGTATTCCACCACTCTGGAGATCCATGCAATGTTTACGTCGTTTTCTAGATACTGGAGAATGGTTCCCACATTTTGCTAATCTAGCCAAATATTTGATAACAACTTCATATTTCTTCTTTCTATCGATATATCGTATATCTACATTCAGAGATTTTACATTGAGTCAAATTGATGAGACATATCAATCTTCGAATACATCAATAACTGTTATTTTCATTATTATTTCATTTGTTAACTCATCTTATAGTTCATTTTGGGATATTTGTATGGATTGGTCATTGATGCAACTATCTTCAGATAATTACTTATTGCGTGACATTCTAATATACAAACGTAAATCAATATATTATTCTGCGATGATTTTCGACATTTTATTAAGATTTCAATGGATTGTTTATGTGTTCACTCCATATTATATTTCACATAGTGCCATAACTGCATTTGCCGTTTCAGTAGCTGAACTTATACGTCGTTTTGTGTGGATGTTTTTCAGAATGGAGAATGAACATGCATCGAATGTTAATCTATTCCGTGTTTCACGTGTATGCCCATTGCCTTATATTTCCAATATTTACAGAATTGTGAAATCAGAAGCATTGAATAAATATGCTAATGATAATTTGAATATAAAGATATCAGAGATTTTCGACAGTGATAACAGTACGTACAATGATGCAATAACCAATTTGAACATTATAGAATCAGAAGATACAGTTGATGCATTACCACCAACAATTATGATTAATTCGAATTCTCTCACCACAAATAACGGTACTCTTGCACAGAATAATGATCTAGAATCTATATACACTACAAATCTCGACATGCAAGATGATGCATTCAGTATATACAGTTCTGCGACTCAACGGACAGCTGGGATTTCAAGAACATCAGGTTGGCAACATCTTTCTAAGATCATTTCAAGAGCTCACACTAAAGAATTTCAACAACGTGATCAATCCACAAGGAAGAATAATCCAGGAAATATCAATAATAACAGTATTAATATTAATACGAAATCTGATATTGAGAATAGTTATGATATCAGGGAGGAACTCGATTTAATCAGCGATTCTGCAATTATTGATGATAACTATATTGAAAGTTTCGATGAAAATAATTACGATTATACAAATTAATACGATAATAAATCTCTATAAACAATGTATTCCTTTTTTTTGTTTTCAATTCTTCTTGCTTCTACTTTTAGTACCTTATTTATAAACAGCATTATATTTTAAATGAAAAGTTTTAATAAATTATATCTCATTAATGTATTTATACAATGACATAATGGGAATGAGAAGAAGGTGAAGGAAGGAGAGAGATATAAATACTATATTTGTTGAACTTTTGCATACGTTGGTGGACGTAGTTTACGATTGATGGCTTTAACTATCCAAATAGGTAATAAACTAACAGTCAATATCAGTGCACATTGCCAATAAAATGAAAAACTTGATGCATATTCCAGATTGAAATATTCTGATAAGAATGGTATACTTCCAATATATATCGCCAATGTTATTAGTTCAGAATAGAGCATCGTTTTATTCCATGAATTTATTTCTAATGCTACCATAACTAATTCATTAAGAACTAGAGCTGTAAATGATAAAACTACCAATGATTTGAATAAATCAATCTCTAATCCTGTAAAGCTTTGTGATAATCCTTGAATAACACAACCTTGATAAATAGAGATGAATAACCAAATGAAGAATGTTTTCATTGATAGTGATTTCCCCTCAGTAAGTTCTTTATATAGTTCTGGATATAGAGTAACGAGATTTTCATTAACATCATGATCTAAAACTAATGAAAAAACTGGTGCCATAGTATAACAAGTTGCATATCCAACCATTAACCATCCTTGATATAAAGCCAATGGTTCAAAACTTGAAGCAACAGAATAAACAACTTGACAAACTGAAATAATTAAACCACGATGAATGACAAATTGTGAAAGTTTAGCACTACGTTTGTAAGAATTTCTACCATGCCATAATAAAAGTTTAGTTAAATGACAAAATTGTGTAATTGAGAAATCTGCTGCAATTGATGCTTGTTTACCTTCTTTACCGACAATTCCAACACCGACATCTGCACATTGAATCATACTAACATCATTACCACCATCACCAATACAACAAACTCTTTTTCCTGTTAATTTTTTGATAAGTATTGCAACATCTGCCTTTTGTTGTGGAGTACATCTACAAGCAATAACAGCAGGTAATAATTTAGCTATTTCGAAAAATTCATTTGAGAAATAAGTTAAATATGTTGATAAAGATTCACCATCAATTAAGAGACATGAATTAGTATTTGATCTTAAAATTTCAATTTGTTGTAATGCGATATCATAATTTTTCAATTTTTCAATTGTATGAATATATTGACCTCTTGAAATCAATTTTGTACTTATACCAATACAACGAGCAGTTTCAATTTTATCACCAGTTAACATCCAAATTTTAATTCCTGCATTTCTTAAATTTTCAATTGAAGGTTTTACATCAATTTGTAATTTATCCTCGACACCTGTTAAACCTAATAATTCAAGATCATATTCTAAATATTGTGTAATTACCTTTTGCATTTGAATTTCTCTATTCGACATTGAAGAACTTGCCTTTTCATAAGCAATTTTGAATTCATTCCAAATATTATTTGTGAGTTTTTTCCTACCTATAACTAAAGTTCTTAAACCTTCACGAGCCATATTACTAGTTTCTTCTTCTAGCCAATCATTTTGTGAGACAATTTTAGTCATTACGGTATCTGCACCTTTTTCATGGAACCAAATTTCATCTTTAGATTTATCATAAACAATTATACCCATTCTCTTTGTATCTGAATTGAATGGGAAAATTTGATAAATTTCATATTCATAAATTTTCCCAGTTTGTGAATGTAATAAGACAATTTTATTACGATCACGTTTAATCAATGATAATCCCATATTATGAGTAAATTTAACAATTGCCACTTCATCTGGGGATGCAGCTTGATATTCTAAGATATTATCTTCCATTGTTGGAGTAACATTATGACATATTGCTAAAGTTAATATTAAATCACGAACTCTATTACCTAAATCTCTCCTTGAAGTAGTTTTCGAGGAAACTTCACCATAATTCGATATATAATCTTTCACTATATCCATTGATTCACCAGTATAGGAAATTGTTCCTAAATGAAGATTTTTCATTTCCATTTCATTTTGTGTTAGAGTACCAGTTTTATCACTTAATAAGTATTCAATTCTACCTAAATCTTCAGGTATAGTTGAAGTTCTTACTATAGTATCTGGGATATTTGGATCATGTTGGATTTGATATGCATAAACTGATTTACCTAAATCTAAGTTAACTCTCAGAGAAACTGGTATAATTGTTGAAAAAAGAATTAAGAATCTCATGATATCTATATACCAATCATCTTTAAAACCTTGACATGCAACTAAACCAATTGATAATAGAAAGACTGATATACATAATATTTTCGATATTTGATTAATTTCCAATTCCAATAATCCAGTTTTAACTGAAGGTAGAGAAGTATTTAAAGCTTGTTTAGTATCTTTACCTGTATAGATGATACAACCAATACAAGTACCTGAAGCTAAGACTGTATTTGCCCATAAAGTTTGATCAACAGTTAAACCGATTGTATTATCACCATATTTCAAATTACCTATGAATTTATGAATATCTTTATTCGGGTATTGAGCTTGAATTTTAATCATTTCTAATTCAGATTCAGGTAATTGTTGTGTTAATGAACATGCTATACGTAATTTCCAATCAGTTTCACCATCCAATTGATCAGTTTTAATGAAAGATTCACCTGTTGATTCATTTGATTGTAATAAGATCATATCAGCAGGGATTCTATAGTCTTTATGTAATTTAACTAAATCTCCACATTTCAAATCTTTTGCCATTATTGGTTTAGTAGAACCTAAGACTTCATATAATTCATTATTTTGTTCTCTATCTCTATGACGACGCATTATATCATCCAATGCTTCTTTTGACATTGTAACAGTAAGAACAAATGCTAGTGGAACAATGTAGGATGATAAATAACCTATTCTTAATATTGGAATTGCTTGAGATAATGCAACTAATAAGAAATATAAGTTAAAGAAGAATTTGAATTGTTCATATAGAATAATTGGGAAGAATGAAAAAGCATTATATTTAGCATTTGATATTGCATTTGAGGAAAATGGAGAATCCATATGAGGGATTATAGTTCTTGATTGAGAATCTAAAGTTGGAGATATATCATCTGAATCATTCGATGAAGTTTCAAGTAAATGAATTTTCTTTTTATTATTTAGTATTAATCTTTTTGTTGAATTATAAACTGAAGAAACACCTTTTGACCATATTGAATTTGATGAGATTGGCTTTGTAAAATTGTAATCATCGATATTATCTGATTTATTTTGCATATTTGTATCACGAATTTCTGTAATATTTGAATTAGATAGATGTAAACTTTTCAAAGAATAAGAATCTAAATTATCTGAAGATTTGTTTAAATTATAGTTGGAATTGGAATTGGAATTGAAATTATTATTACTATTATTGTTATTATTGAAAGGATTATATGAATGATCTATATTTTCTAGTGCAAAATCCAAATTATCCTCAAAATCACGATCTAGATTATACTGATTAAAACTTTGTTCTCTTGATCTACTGAGGGTGACGTTATCTTTTTGATGTATATTTGAAGAGACTGATTGATTATTAGAACTATTGAAGTTATTAGTCGATGAGGAAGTAGTATTTGATGTTGAGTCAATTGACTGAGACATTAGAATTTATAAAAGAAGAAAAAGAAGAAGAAGAGAAAGAAAAAAGTGGTGAAAAATTTTGGGGATTGTGGGAACAAACAATTGAATGTAGATAAATCCCTTGATAAGATATAAAGTATTATATGAGTTGATGAATGAAAAGAAATAAGAACTTACTTGATATTGAAAAGAATACTATTAATGGATGATAAACATTAATACAGTTTGAAATATAATTGCCTTTTCATCAATTGAGAACCGCGCCTACATCAAATAACTCACTGAATACAGAGGATACAGTAGATGGACTAGATGAACTAGATGAACTAGATGAACTAGATGGAATAAATGAATGTATATATTTCTAGCAGTTACAAAGAATGTCTATACTCTACAGTTTGATATTTCAAGGGTAAGTATATCAGAAGCTCCTAAAGCTTTTAAATTATCCATTTTAATTGCGATATCTTTTCTTTCAACCATGGAAGAAACAGCAACCCAATCACTTTCTTCTAATGGAGAAACAGTTGCAGCTCTTCTACCTGGAGTAATTTTCAACAAACTGGATAATTTATCTCTTGGAGCATTATAGTTACATAAAACGTATTTCTTTGCAGCCAATAAACCTTCGAATCTAGATTCGATTAAATCTAAAAGTTCAGGATGTGAAGGATGTTTTGAAAAAATTAAATGTGCAGAAGTATCTAGAATAGTTTCGATTGGATATAAACCTGCAGCTTTCATAGTTTCACCAGATTCAACTAAATCAACAATAGCATCACCAACACCTAATGCACAAGAAGCTTCAACTGAACCACCAACAAATTTAATTTTAGTTTTCAAAGGTTCACCACTTTCTTCAATATTTTCTAA
Source organism: Pichia heedii (assembly GCA_030579495.1). Taxonomy (NCBI): domain Eukaryota; kingdom Fungi; phylum Ascomycota; class Pichiomycetes; order Pichiales; family Pichiaceae; genus Pichia; species Pichia heedii. The sequence continues at coordinate 406,952 of JAKTRA010000004.1, read as the reverse complement.
TTTTTCGAAATATTTTCTAGTTAAATTAACAAATGAAGAAACAATAGTTTTACCAATTAAATCTTGTGGTTTCTTATATTGACCATTTTGAGGTACTTGAATTTGTAATTTACATTTACCAAATGATAAATCCATACCCATTTTAACATCGACATTAGATTCTTTAACTTGATCATATCCTGTAATACCTACATCACATCTACCTTCACCTACAAAAGTTGGAATATCAGCAGCTGGTAAAAAGATTAATGCTATTGGTAAATTTGTACATAATGCAATATCCAATCTATTGGATCTATTGAATTGAATATCTGCTCCTTTCAGCATTTCTGTACATTTTTCATAAAGTCTACCCTTTTTCGGAACTGCAAAGAGCAGTCTGTCGTTGAGATGGTTAACGAGATCCATAATAAGTAGAGATAGTTGTAAAGTGAAAGAACCAAAAAAGAAGAAAAGAGAAACTCTTTAAATACTATTCAAATACTATTCAAATATTATTACTATTACTATTACTATTACTATTACTGCTTCTTTTTTTTCAATTATTCCTTCAATTTTTGTTTTTTTTTTCACATTCAATTTTTTTTTTTTTCAACATTTTCTCTTTTCGCACCATGTGTTTCAACAGTTGAATTTATAGTCACTTTATATTAGCTATTAATTAAATAATTACTGTATGTTGGAGATACTATAGATTATAGATTATAGATTATAAATATAAATACTTTAAATATTATACTTTATTATAATTCACCACAATTGGTAATCTTGATTTCGGTTCTGGTAGCACCGGATGGAGAACCAAGACCTTCAATCTTCTTAACAACGTCTAAACCATCAGTAACTTCACCAAAGACAACGTGTTTACCATCTAACCAAGGACATGGAACAGTAGTAATGAAGAATTGGGAACCATTGGTATTTGGACCTGCATTTGCCATGGATAAAAGACCTGGCTTGGTATGTTTGTGAATGAAGTTTTCATCCGCAAATTTGGTACCATAAATGGATTTACCACCAGTACCATTGAAATTGGTAAAGTCACCACCTTGCAACATAAAGTCTGGAATAACTCTGTGGAAGATGGAATCTTTGTATCCGAAACCTTTTTCACCAGTACATAAAGCTCTGAAATTTTCTGCAGTCTTTGGAACATCAGAATACAGCTTGAAAGTAATTCTACCAAGAGGTTGGCCGTTAGCTGAGACGTCGAAGAAAGTGGTGGACATTTGTGGATGGTAATTGAGTAAAAGAAGAAGAAGAAGAAGAAGAAGAAGAAGAAGCAAGTGAAGAAAGAAGAAGATGCAGCAGGTGGCAAAAATTGAATTGACATAAATTCTTCTCTGAGTCTCCTTGTTCCGCCCCTCACTGTCCCGTTCAATCATCATATTCATCACATTCTCGCGCACTCTTTCCTATATATGACGTAATCATTCGTATTATCCTTATTATTCTATTACTATGTTTATTACTACTATGTACAATGTCTATATCTATTTGTCTAATATAATATAATATATATTTATGAGTATGAGTATAAGTATGAGTATAAGTATGAGTATAAGTATGAGATACTGCTTTATTGTGATAACAACTTTGCAAGTGAAACACTGCTATCAATAAACTCTGTAGTATTACCTTTCTCTTGTAACATAGATACTTCCACCCGTTCATTCTCTCCATCATCTTTCAACATTAATGATACTGGATAATTGTCATGTTCTAATTCAATACTTCTTAAATATTCAACTTGTACAGCACTATATCTAACACCTTCCTTATCTTTATCAAAGTAAAAAGTATACGGTTTATATTTGAATTGTCGTAATATTTGTCGTAATCCATCAATTCTTCTTACGTCATATCTACATTTACCAACTTGTGAAATAAACATATTGATTTGTTTCTTGTTCTTTAATATATTACTCTCCATATTTATCACCTCTTTACCATCTTTACTATCTTCAAATTCTTCAAACTCTTCCTCCTTTCTTCCATTCAAAATCCATTGATCTTTATTATATACAAGCATAGAATTATAACTATTTTGAAATTTCATATCAATATCTAAATATGGTATATTCAAATTGATATTCTTCTCATATTCACTAATAAAGGCAGAAAATTTATTAACTTCTAATTTACCATCTTTCAAATCAATGAAAAGTTCAACTGTAGGATAATTAATAAATTTCTCCATTTGTTTCTTATAAAATCCATTAGGAATTAATTTAATGTATATTTGTTTACTAAATCTATTGATAATACCTCCACTATCTCCAAATAATTGTGCATCTTTATCCATTAATTCCAATTGATTCAAATTCCTAATACATTCAGGTAAATTCTCATTGAAATATATATCATTCTCATTCTCTCTATTATTTAATAATTTACCAAATTTAACACTGATAACATTGTCTAACATTAATCTATTGCTATTTGCAGTAAATTGAATATCTTTCAACTCTTTTTCAATATTTTCATAATTAAAGTTCAATTTCTCATTTATTTTCTCATTATCTTTAGTATCTTTCTCTTTAATACGGAAAAATTTATCATTATATTTTTTCATATTTTTCACTTCTTTATTATCTTCATGTTGAATATAATTATATTCAAACTTTTCCTTAGCTTCTTCAACTTCAACTTTCAAATCTTGAACTTCCTTACTTAATATATCAGTAAATAAATGGAAATCACTAATCTCACTCTTATTCATCCTCATTTTTGCTATCGAATATCTGAAATAATTCTCTGGTTTAATATACCATGGTAAACTTTCATCATTTATCTCCATTTTATACAATAATTCATTATCTTCATTCTTGGCTCTTTCAATAATCTCATTATTAACAATATTACTACATCCATGTCTGTATTCAGTTGCCTTTAATAATTCAACTTTAACATTTTGAATTGAACTATTCTTGATTGCTGATAATATATAGTTATTTTCCTTTAATGTCACCTTATCAAAATGAACACAAAATTCATTCTGTAATGTCTCAATATCCAATTTCTTATCCATTAATTTATACATTTTATCAATTTCACTTAAATCAATACTATCGGTAGATATATTATTCAATAAATCATTCCATGAAGCTGTAACAAAATTAACTATATTCTTTGACCCTTTAATGTATAATTCCTTAGTCGTTTTACCTAATGATAATTTAGCACCAATTAATGACCAATGTTGTGGTAAGAATCCTTTATTACTTAATAATAAAAATAAATCTCTCTTATTTGATAAATCAATTCTAGTCTCACATAATAAATCCGCTGTTGGATCTAATGTAACTTTCAATTTCCAATGTTCAGATATTAATTTATTGATTAATTTCTTCTTAGTATGTGATTTCCTTATTTTAATATCTGGACACTTCACTGATAAATATTCACGAATTTGTTTATCCCTGAATGATTTGTCTAAATTCTGTGAAATTTCAGTTAATTGCTTAATTGTTACAATATTACTCATTGGTTTTAACTCATCAATAATACTGATAAAATCATTATGTGTAGCATTATACTTGAACTTCATTAGATTCTTATAATCACGTTCAACTTTCAATGTGATATCTTCATTATTTTTCTTCTTCTTCTCCGTTATATAGATGCTTTTACGTGGTTTCAATTTCTCAATAGGTGATGTCTTCTTCTTTAATGGTGCTAAAATCAATTCATTCACTGACGGATCAACAGCATCTTTCTTGATCGTCTCTTCTTCCCTCTCCATTTTTTCTTCATTCATATCTTGTTCATTGTCCCATGGTAAATTCCCATCAAAATCATCTCCTTCTTCATTCACTTCATCTTTACCGACTTCTTTCTCCAGATCCTCCATCTTAAATCCAAAATTATCAATCGGTTCTTCCGATTTCGTTTCCCATGGTAATTCCATTAATTGGGGGGTTATGTTATCACGATTCTTGAATTCTTTCAATTGCGAAACATCATTATTAGTACCCATTCCTTCACTTTGTCCTCCATTGTTAATCGCATCACTACTTGATTCATCATTCTCATTAACTTTATCAATATTCTTTATTTCATCCGGTTGTGATGTTGAACTAATAGATGATGAATTCCATCTCCGTGGTCCAGTTGGCAATACAGTAGCCCTTATTATGTTGGTCCTTTGTTTCGCCAGTATCATAAAGCGTCCCAACATTGTTACCACTCCCTCTGTATATAGATAATATTAAACTAATGATGAAGAATGAAAAATAATATAAAATGAAAAAATGAATGAAAAAAAAATAAATTCACTCGTTATGACAATCTTTCAAATATTTTTTTTTTTTTTTTTTTTTTTTTTTTTGAAAAAAGTGTCTTTATACTACAATAAAGTCTTTAGAGACATTCTTTTGAAAAAGTTCTCCTAAAAGGATCACTTAAACAGTCTGTTAAATACACAGTCAATTTAATGGGAGTAGAAGATGATGATAACGATAACAGGAAATCGAGAAATTCTGAAAAACGATCGAGAGAAGAACCATCTTCCACGGAATCATTGGAAAATGCAGCTGAATCTACACCACCACCTCGTAAGAGGATAAAACCATTCACTTCAAGATTCTATTTGAATAAAATAAAGTATAAACCTATTCATCTTGACGATATGGATGATTATGAACTTCGTCGAAATATGATTAAAAATCCATTTGTTGGATATTTCTATTATCGTGATCTAAGTGATCAGTTAGCAATGTTATTGAAAAAATATGTAAGAACTGAATGGATTAAAATATCGAAACATGGGATTACTTTCAACTACAAATCATGGGAACAATTCTCATCAGAATATAGATTCACTAAAATAGATAAAGAACTTTGGATTAATGATGGATTGTATATAGATATTAATGCGATCTCGTTAAGTGCTGTCAAATACAGGCGAATGATTGTTGATTTGTTGAATCATATATACACAGGTTACACAAAGGGTAGACAGCAAATGGATTCAGATCTATCGTATAAATTAATCTCATTCGCAAAAAAAGATTCAATTGCCAAAACACAAAATGTGAGCTTACAGTATTTCAATTTACTGAAGAAAGAGTTTAAAGAATTCTTTGATTTGAAGACAGGTTTTGGAGATACATTTGACCATCATATTAAAGATGAACCACTTTTTGTACATAATGATGCTCTAGTTACTGATGCTAAAAATCTGAAACATTCTTTGAAATGGACAGCAAAGGAGAAAGATATATTCTACGAAGCATTGGCAAGATATGGAATTGCAAGAGCTGATCTTATTTCTTCATTTCTACCAAAAAAATCAACAGCCGATGTCATTAACTTGTACAATATCCTATCATCAGAATTAAAACGATATAAAGCGGATAAAACATTACGCAAAAAGTTACTTTCATTGGAAGATATGCCGATGGCATATGAGATGAGTGAAAATTATATAAAGTTGGAAGAAAGATTTGCACAATGTATTGAACTATTAGATGATCAACAATTAGCTCTAACGACAGAATTTGAGAAAAGTGAACCGTATATTTGTGTTAAAAATAAAATAAGCCAATTTTTCAATATAGAAGCTTTCTATCAAATGATTCCATTAGTAAATGATCTTAATAAACTTCACTCTGCATATAATAACACTGATTCGATCAAATTGAATGAACCTATAATATTTGATTTCTACGAGTTGACATACACTTTCACAAGAGATGTAGTTCAACATATACTGATTAAAAAGATCAATGAGTTTACGGCATCACAAGAACTTGCTTGGAGAAGTTTGGAAAAATATTATAAACCTCCAAAAGATATCAATGATATGATCCATATTTTTTACTGGAAAGATATTGATAAACACTATATGAAAAAAAGAAGTGATTATATTGATATCAATGCGATTTCAGATGACGAGGATGGTGATGATCATGAAAACTATGATAGTGTGGACAATTATGGTGAAGATTATCCTCCTCCGATGACGAAGAAGGAGAGAAACATGTTGAATGTATTAAGAAACAATTATGCTAGTGTGCCCAAATCTGTGGATTTTTACCAAATTACAGTTAACGAAGATGATATTCATGAAGCAGTGAAGAAGTTTTCTCACGAATATCGAACTTCTAAAAAGCTATATAATGTTCTAAGTGGGAAGGAGAAGTATCGACAGAAGCAGTTTATTGAAGCCTTCAGTGATATTAAGAAAGACATGGATAAATGTGAAGACGAAGAAGCTGATGAAAGTAATAGCGAGAATGATAGTGATATCGATGTCGATATTGATGAATATATTGATGAAATCACAAGAGGAGGTTATAGCGAATACAAGAACTTACCAGAGGCTGGGATTGCTCGGAATCAAGGTGAGCAATCTAATTCTGAAGATGAACCTGATGGAGATGCTGGTTCTGATTATGAGTCTGATGATGATTCTAACTCGGACACGGAGTCTATTGCTGATTTGAGTGAACTTAAAGCTTATCATCAGAATAAGAATAAAGATCTAGCAATGTATAACATGATGTTTGAGAATTCTGGGAATATAGATGATTTGGAATCTGATAGTGATGGTGAGAATGGGAATGATGATGAACATATAGATCAGTTACTAAATGATTACATACCAAATCGTGAAATTATGTGGTTTGACGAGCCTTTCATTGTACCAGATAATTATATGCATGGAAAAGGCTATGAATCCAACTGGAGCAATTTAGATTTAACAACAAGAGGGCATGAATATTTACAAGCATTGATTGATGACGAAGAATTAAGAATGAATAAAAATGATTTTAAGAAGAGTGTCAAATATGAAAACTTACATCTTACATTTTTAGCATCGAACAGTGAAGAAAACTACACTAATGACAGAATCTATGCAGACGTTATGTCCCAATTTGAATATGGTGGTGAGATTATTGACGATGATAGTTGGAAAGCAACATCTGGTGGTCCATTACCATACTTTGTAGATTCTAAAATCCGAACCAATGTTCATAACTTGGTTTTCAATATAGAAAAGGAACTTGAAGGAAGTCTGGATACCGGTGCTAGACAGGAAGATATTGAAGAGTTCAAGAATGTTTATAATGATTATTAAGCTTTGTTGAGTATACTTCACAAAGCATCTTTCTCTCTAATTATATATAGATACAGTAATAATATATAACAATAAACAATGATTAGATGGAAATTCCTGATATTTTATTCTTTAATTCTGACATGTCAAATTCTTTATCATCAAGTGTGTCTTCGATATCATCACCAGAAGCTAAACCTTGTTCAAAGATTTGTTTACCTGTTAATCTTCCCTTGTGAACACTAGCATAACGTTCATCAAGTCTTTTGTCTATTCCTAGCTCTTTCCTGAACTTACTTCTCCATTTACTGAAACTCTCTGGAGTTACTTTAGTACCTGTGAATTTCTTCTGTTCTTCACGTTCACGAGCTTCTCTTACATCAAGTATTTCCTTTTCACTTGCTTGGAATTTTTGCATGAATTGAGTTTCAGCATGATCCTTCAACGATGATGCTAATGAGAACACACTAGGCATACCGACATTATCTTCTGCTTCGTTTCTGATTTTCCGTAAAAGTACTTCGTAATCGTCCTTGTCGAGTTTTATCGTTTCAATAAGGTTCAATAATTTCTTCGATATGGTTTGTCCATCGTCATCATCGTAATTGTCTTCCTCATCTTCTTCAGAATTATCTTCACTTTCATTTTCGTCATCTTTCAAATACCCCTCAAGCACATTCAATATAGGAACTGTTTCTGGATATGTTTCAGGGTATGTGACATCTAGAAGCACTGCATGCTTTCTTTTGGATTCTGTATCTAGCACAATATTGATCTGGAACCTCGTTGGTGTCAATATTTCCAACTCGTCTGGATATATAGACTGTAAAATCTCAAGTTCTTGTTGTTGTTCTTCTAATGGATCCATTGTCACTATTTAACAAAATATAATCCATGATGTAAGATCATGGATAGAAACTTCCTCCAAATCGAACTTTTGACTCCCTCACATAGAAAATTTGAAATGAAATAAAAAAAAAAAAAATTTTTATTTGTAAAGTATTCTTTTACAATGACATATTTCTATTGTTCAAGAGGTATTCTTCAACAGACTTTCTTCAATAATTGTGCTTGAAAACCAAAATGTCAGAAGAAGCATTGCTGAATTTGATCCATCGTGCATCTGTACTACTTCCAACAGATCCTGAAAGAGCTCTCAAAGATTTAAAAGGATTCCAGATAACATATTCAGAAAATCCACTATATCTCCAAACACTAGGTGAAGCATATCTTGAAACAAGTGATGTAGAGTCAGCATTCACGGTATTGTCCAAAGCATGTGAGATTGATCCTATTGCGGACAAGGGAATTGAGAAATTCTTCCATCTAGGGCAAATTGTAGGAGGAGAGAATGGTGTTGAACTGCTCGAAGTTGGTATTGCAAGGTTAATCAAACAAGCACAAATATTACAATCTTTGAGTACGGGGGAGATTAAAGCAGATGAAACTTTAGATGCTGGTGTTAAAATATTACTGCAAGCATATGGTAGTGAGGAGAGAATAAGTGAGTACATTATCACCAAGTTAACACAAGGTATTTCAGCAATTGTTGAAATTTGGATGACTGATTTATGTATGTTACCACAAGCAGAAGAAGAATGTGAAAAATGGACTAAAACATTATCTGAGATGTGCTATGAAAGTCCAGAAACACATTCAATAATTGCAAGTGTACGTATCTCACAACAAAAAACTGAAGATGCAATCAAAGAAATTGGTCTTTCATGGGAATTATTTCAAAAAAAGAAACAAGCATTGGAAGATATAGCAAATACATCCACTAATATTGATCCTGATGAAATTGAAATGATGTATATTGATCTATATCAGCCGTTGATTATTTTAGCCAAATATGCAATTGAGTGTGGTATGTTTGAACTTGCTTCAAATATTGCAAGTTCTGCAAGAGATATCAATGAAGACGGTGTTGAGGCAATGTATATTGAAGGATTCTCTAATTACCTGGAAGCTTTGAGATTACAGTCGAATATACCACAAGAAAATGCTATAACATTTGGTAGAGAATTTGAAAACTATACATTAAATAAAGATGTCAATACAGATGACAAGAGTTATGAATATATCAATGGATCAAGATTAGCTCTAAGTTCTGCAATTAAATCATTGCATGATAGAGAGATTGCAGCACAAATTGACGAAGAAATGCAAACAACTATCAAAAACTTACTTGAAAAAGTTGGAGGATTCTTGGTCAAGGAGAAAGATAATTCAGGTATTGATGAAACCAATTGGGAAAATGAAATTCCTGAAAATTAGTATAACGATTCTATGTATTATACTATAGATTTAGATATAATAATAATATTAAGAAAAAACAATAATTAAACAATAATTTCCACTAATAATTACTCTATGAATATGCTATATAATTGAATTTTTAAACTAAAGCTGTAAATTATCATCATCGATGTGCTCAGTATTATATATTAAGACTATTCAGTTTATCGGTTGGTATTTCCGCATCATCGTCACCTAATATTTCAGGCATGAATCGATGTGCATCTTTTGCATCATCAGCAAATTCATGATATGCGGCAGTATCGTATTCTTCATATGACGGGTCACCTTCTAATATTTTAATATATTCAGATGGCACAAGACCTGTTTCTCCTGTTTCAGGATCATGTGCAACCAACCAACCATCTCCACATTCATAGTTGATTATTAAAAGCTGATCAGGTACTAGAGACAATTCATTGGAATTCTCAGGTACAAACGGATACAATGCTATGGCATGCACTATCCCATCTCCTGGTGTAGAATATGTATCATCTGTAATGACGTTACTAGTAGTATGATATAATGGCTCCATGTTCTCTGTATATCGTCCTAAGTCATTCTCTTGTTCCTTTGTTGAGAACATTCCACATGAGTTGTCATCTTCAACATAATAAAAGCTACTATCGTTATATTCTTCATCACAATCATCATCACATCCTTCACTACATTCTTCACTACAAAAATTTTCTCCATCTTCATCGTAAATACCGAAATGTCTTGGATCTGATATTTCATATGCATAATCTTTGATATTCACTATAAGATCGTTATCATCAATATCGTCACTATCTTCGCCATCTCCATCATCACCATCATTCCCATCATTCTTTTTTCCACCTCTTTTCCTCACTGATTGATCATCTGCTTCTATTGACTGCTTCCCTCCTTCTGTTACTGTTTTATTCACACACATCTATATGGTATCGGTATTGACTTAAATATATGTCCACCTAATAAATAAAGCAAAGTATTTATTCCATTCTTCTTATTCCCGGTGGAAATATATTATTCCCACAAAGTCTCGAATTCGTGTAATTTTAAACTTTTTAACGATCACCTTAAATATAGTATCATGTATTGTTATGTATTGTTAACCAACATTTCATTAAACACTCTTTGAATCATGACATCAGCTGCAAGACCAACATTTGATCATGCTAAGGGGAAAGAGAAAGGAGTTGTGTCCTCCATTTCTCATAAAAGAGCACTTGTATCTCATTCTAAGCTGAAATTCCGATCGAAACGATCTCGTAGGAACGCAGAGTTTGAAGAAGATGAAGATGAGGAGAAAGATGTTATACAGGATACAGGTGATGGAAGGAGGTTGGAAGGAGTTGATGGTAAGGCTGTGATGCACCTACGAGACGAAATTGAGAAAGAAGATTTTAAGAATACAGATAATAAAGACGGTGAAAGTGGGAATAATGAAGAGGACGGGGGAGATGATGACGACGACGATGACGACGACGATGACGATGAAGAGGATGAGGAGGAGGATGATGAGGAGGAAGAACTTCTACGTGAGATGGAACAACTTCAAAAGGAAAGAGAAGAACGAGCCAAAGTTTCTAATCCATTGATTAAGTTTGACAAAAAGGAAGACAAAATTGATACCAAGAAAACAATCAAGAAGTCATGGAGACAGGCTCGGACAATGTCTAAAAAACCAGCATTATCGGAAAAGGACCGTTTCTCCAACGATACACTCAAAAGTGATTTCCATCAAGACTTTCTTAATAAATATGTGAGGTAGTTAATAGGAGAAATAAATACTTTTTATGATGTTCTTATTTCAATATTCATTAAAAAAAATTATATGTCCTCTATAAAATCAATCGACATACATAGTATTATAAAAGAAGTAAATTTATAAGGAGAAGAATGAACTTTTCAACTTAATTCAACTAGCAAAACAAAATTCAGAAAAGTTTTTTCATAAAAGTAGAAACGATACCTTTAACGAGTGGGAAACCAGAATCTGCACGAACTGCATCTCCATTTTCTTCCAATCTTCTCAATAAATATTCCTTTGTCTCTAATGGAGGACCCCATGGAACGTATTTGATAATATTCTTTGTATTATGATTTTTAATCAAATCATAAGTAACATTATCAGCCATACCTAACAATTGACCAAGAACGACATTAGAACGTACACGTTGTGCAGCTTCATTTTGACCTAATTGATTCAACAATTCAGTTGCCTTTGTTTGAGTTGAACCATTATGACTTGCAACTACTAAATGACCAACAGTTGGATTTTCACTACTCATATTTGAAATAGTTTGACGAATACCTGCATCATAGTTTTTATCAGTATCTTCTTTAGTATCATGAATGACACTACGATCTGGTTCTGTATGAATGTATGCACCACGAACTAATTTCCAGCCAAGTACATAACCACCTTTTCTTGCAAGTTCGTCATCTAATTTCAAGATTGATGTAGATTCTTTCAAGTACATTTGAACGGTACCAACAATATATGCTAAACCTTTATTATATTTAGCCATTAAATCACGTTGTAATTTATAAACACCTTGTTGTAAATCATTACGTTCTGCATCGATGACAATTGCAACAAATGGAGCAGTACGTTGAGGATATTTAGCCTTTAATAGTTCATTTTCCTTGATTGCAATATCACAAATACTTTCACAACTTTTAACTAATTGGTTAAATCTATCACTATATTTTGGATTTTCATAATTGAGTAAGATCTCAGCAGCATTTTCAATTAATCCTGTTGGTTTTAATGCAACATAACCGGGTGGTACTTCATTTATAACTTTTGAAATTTCATCAGGTTTAGCAGTTGATATAACTTGTTCAATCATTTTACTAGTATGAGGGGTTAAGCATTCAGTAATACTCTTTTTTGTTTCTTCAATAATTTTATCTATACTAACAGACATAGTCTTCCCATCACATGCTTCAACTGTATATGAGATCATCATATTACGAATTCCTCTCTCTGCTAATCTTTCACCAGTTTTCAAAACTTGAGGAAGATTATCGCCACCACAGTAATTTTGATAAACCAATGCTTTGATAATCCATAATGGTGTATATGGGAAGAGTTTGATAACTAGATTTAAAATCGTCTTATTAATAGTTGCCATACCTATAACTAAGTAACCTAAAAGTTCGTTATTATTCAAAGTATCCAAATAATTGGTTGGAGCGGTTGATGAAGGTACAGTGTTGTTGATTATAGTTGATGATGGGTGTTTCTTTTCATTGGTGCTGGATATTTGACGTAGTTGGTGGATAGCTCTGTATGAAACAGAAAACTGATTCTTTAAACATTGAATCATTGTCTTATTTACAAGACTGGATTTTATTGGAGTTTTATACATAATGATCAGTGGTTGTAGATTGTTAAAATAAGAAAATAAAAATAAGAAAATAAAAAATCAATCAAACTTAAAATAAATCTAACACTAAAAGCAAAGTAAAAGTTGAAGAAAAAAAAACTAAAATAAACATAACCAACTACTTGCTAACTAATTCTCTTGCTTTTATACTCTCCATCCATTTTATAATCATCACAAATGAAGATAAAAAATATATACAAATAACAGAATAGAAGAGTATATCCAAGCGAGAAACGGTTCCCGTGACACATTACAGATTATTACTTATACCGATCAGATATCTATGGTATCTACAAGCGATTTCTCTCTTAAATCCATCTTCAACCCCCGCGCTCTGCTCGCTATAACTTTCCCATTTTTCTTCTTCCTTCACAAATTTTATCTCTTATCAGTGTTGAGCCTCCTTATTCAAAAAACAGACTTTATTTGAAGATCACGTGTCTCTTTGATCAAATTTTTTTATTTTTTATGATGATAATTTGTGTGTTAAAACTATATAAATAAGCTATAAATTACTATAAATTACTATAAAAGACCTTGATAATATTGATAAAAAAAAAGTGTGTTATTAATAAAATAAAAAGACAATGAACAAAACAACACTTTATTTAATCATTCAATCAATATATCAATCGTACTACCCATTCTCCTTCTCTTCCACCTCTTCCACCTCTTTTATATCCATTAATTTCTAATACCAGCGCAATACGCTAATGCCCATGTTAATGATAATCCATCATCTAAATAACTATTGTTAAAATTATTTGTATTGAAAAAATTATATGCTTTATTTGGATCATATAATGCAACATTTAACATTAATACACCTTTCCATCCTGATGAAATACCTTCAATTCTAGCACCTAAATATTTTTCCCATTCTTCCTTAACAAATTCTGGATCTCTTATAAATGATGAAACTGGTGTAATTGGTAACATATGAATACCATGAATAAATTCAGGATTTCTACCAAAATATGTAGTATGTTCAATCTTATTCTCAAATTTAATACCACTAACAATATTTGGTATAAATTTTTTAGGAACTGAATTATTATTACGTTTATATAACATATAGTTCCCCATTGATCTTTTACTAATTGCCAACATTAAATTTGCACGATTTTCCATTTTAGAATCACCAATAATTTGTGCCCAAATTTTCATTGCATAAGAGAAATTATAATCTTCACTACTACTTTCTTCATCTTTACCATCTGCATAAACTGTAATACCATGTGCAAATGAATGACCAATGAAAAAATCAAATGATCTAAAAATTGGGAAAAAATTATCACCTTCACTTGGATTTGCAACATCTCTGATTAAATTATTTACCCATACTTTATTATCATTAAGCCATTTACCATCACCAACCAATTGATCAATTTTACCAATTATTGCAGCTGCATGAATATGATAACCATAATGGAAGTGATGATCATTATAAACTGAATTACCAAAATCAACACCTGCATCACCATTTGACATACCACCTGTTGAACAAATACCACCCCAATTGGTTTCATAACACAATGGGAAAATTTGTTGATTTTTTGTAAATCTATTCATTGCATCCTTCAATTTAACTAGAAATTGTTTTGTTAAATTTTCATCTTTTAAAACAAAATATAATACATATAAAACATATGCATATTTATCTAATATTTTACCTGAAAAATACATTGAATTTAAATTACTTAATCTTGAAACATCATCTGAAATATCTTTAATTGCAGAATTTCTAATTGAATTTAATTCGTCTGATGAATATGTGACATTCTTGAATCCTGAAATACTTGACCATGGATCCATATTGATAGATGAAGGTAAATTTTCACTCATTTCAAAAATATTTGTTAAATACCCAACCATTGTACCATGTACTGTATCATTAATTGACGCATTTGATTTAGAATTTGAAGTTTTCGATGTAAAAGATTGAACTTGATGAGGTAATGCATACATTAAAGGAGTTGTACCAGATCCTGCAGTAGTATAATTAAATGAATATGTACCAACAGATCCAGAAGTTGAACCTGATAATGTACAAGCAATTGGATAACAACCTGCAGCTTTATCATAATCACTAAAGTCACCACAACAAACTTGAATCCAACAATTATCGATTGAATTTGAACCAATTATATGATTTGAATCTTTTAAGGCAAATTTACATGATTGATTATTGGTAAATGTAATATACATAAACCAAATAGAACCATCTTTTAGAACAATTTTATATTTATCGATACCATTTTTTGGAGCAGTATCACCTGAAACTGATTGAAAGCCAACTTGAGAATGAATTTCAGGAATTAAATCATTATAAAAGGCTGTAATCATACCCATACCTTGTAAAACTGATGAAGTCATTGAACCTGCATTATTACTTTTCAAAGTGATATCAATTGACATTTTTTTCAAATTAGATAAAGATAATGTATAACCATTATCAAAATCTTTTGAACCTAAAACTAATGACATGACACCGGCTGCACTATAGAAATATTGAGGAGCACCATGTGTAGTTGGTGGACCCCAAACTTTTTGAGAATCAGATTGATGAGATATTGCTAAACCGTGAAATTTAGAAATATTGGATTTCCAAATAACATAAGGATGAGTATAAATATAGGATGACTGATCACCTAATGTTATATTCCCCCAGAAGTTATTTGTTTGAATTGGAGATGTTTTAGAGACATTTGATGGAACTGTGATTTTACTTGACATTCTGGGGTAAAATGAGCTTGGAGCATCTGTAGCAATTGCTGAGAAAAGATCTCCACTAGTTTGGGAAGGTACATTGTTGACTATATGAGTTATGAGTAGTGAATTGGTTAGTATATGTCTTCAATTGGGTATCAGTGGTAAGAATCTATAATGCATACTTTTAACCATTTTATTATTATTGTAGTACTTTTTTTTATTGAATAAGAATCTTTTTTCTTTGTTTAGAAGCAAAAATATTCCCTGGACAAAAAGATAGTCCGGTGTGAAAGGAAAGCAAGAAGAAGAAAGAGGTTATAAACAATTATCAATGTAAATGTAGATTCAAATTCAAAAGATTCTTCTCTCCCTTTTATATTCCTTTTGTTCCCCTTTTGCAAAGAGAATCTGTCAACACAAGAAAGTGGAAATTGATCTTTCAAATTATATTACGAGTATCTCTTTCTTTTTATCTTTCCAAGTTTCTATGTTATGTTTTATCTTTCCTTCTTTGGCTTCCATTGGAGTAATAGAATTTATGTCTACGATGATAAAGATTAAAGTTTTTCATCAATTTGAGTGATTTATATAATACTCTTTCTTATCTTTCTTTTCTAATCTTCAACTAGGTGGAGTGTTATCTGATTTTGTCTTTTTCAAATTAACTCGGAGCTCGTCTAGAGCAGGAATAACCTCATTAAATGCTGAAATCTCGTCTGGTGTTAGAACATCAGGGAAGAATTTGAAATTAGCCTTACTCTGTTCAATTCTTCTGTACAGTTTCCTCTCTTCTTCAATGGCGTTCAATAAAAGGTTCTTCTCTCTTTTATCTCGTTCATACTTCTCCACTGCTTCTTCTAATTTTGTAGACAAAAGGTGTGTCTTTCTTGTAAACATTTGAAAGAAATCAATTGAGATACGTTCTCCCTTGAGTTTATTTTTGAATTCTTTTGGGATATAATCTGAACTCATGGTGAGCTTTAATAAATTCAACTATCAATCTGTGATTTGTGTGGACTGTGTTATCGGAGTTGTGATTGTAATGAAGCAATTGGAAGAAAAAAAGAAAGATAAAGATAGTACAATACAAGTCACAAGTTTCGGAAATTTGTAAAAAAAAATGAAAAATTGCACGTCTGATCAACTCTCAATTACAGAATCATGATACTAGTTTTGATATTTATGTATATAAGTAATAGGTTAGATATTAGAATGTAACAATTTCTTCAATTCTTTTTTCAATAAATGAAGTTTGTCGGGTTAGTTTCAGGTGGCAAAGATTCATGTTTCAATATTTTACACTGTCTTGCACAAGGACATGAATTAGTGTGTCTAGCAAATTTGTACCCACCAGATGAAAATAATGATGAAATGGATTCATTCATGTATCAAACTGTTGGACATGATATTCTAGCATTGTATGAAAAATGTATCGGTGTACCAATGTATAGACAGCCCATTTTAGGTAATGCATCTAACCAAAAATTAGAATACAACAAAACTGATAATGATGAAACTGAAGATTTATTCAAACTACTGGAAACAGTTTTGAAAAACCATCCTGATGTTGAAGGTGTAAGTGTAGGGGCTATATTATCCAACTATCAACGTACAAGAGTTGAAGATGTCTGTTTTAGGCTGAAGTTGACATCATTGGCATATCTATGGCAAAGAAATCAAGCAGATTTGATGAATGAAATGTGTCAAAGTAGTATGAATGCAATAATTATCAAAGTTGCAGCTATTGGATTAGATGACTCTGATTTAGGTTTGACATTACAAGAGATCCATCCTAAATTGATTAAATTGAATAATATGTTCGGAATTCATATCTGTGGAGAAGGTGGAGAATTTGAGACCAGTGTTTTAGATGCACCCTTCTTTAAATTTGGTAGAATCAAAATTGTGGAAAGGAGAATAATCAAACATACTAATGATGATGTTTGGTACTTAAAAATGAATGTTGAATTTGAGCCTAAAGAAGTGGTTGATGATGTAAAAGATTGGTCAAGTTATATCTCTGAACCACCTTTACTCACTGAAAAATTCCAAGAAATATATGATAATATTGATTATTGCTGTTCTTCAAAGAATGTATTAGAAGAAACAGAAACTGGAAATAGCATAAGAAATACTACGAATTCAAATACTTTTTGGAATACAAATGTATTTGAAACCAATGATAAAGTATATATTTCCAACTTATATTCGACCCATGGAAATAGCATTGAAGAACAAATTGATGAAATTTTCAGCAAATTGAAGAATGTCTTACAAGATTTCAAACTAGATTTTGAGCATATCCAATCATCAAAATTACTAATTAAAGATATGAATGCTTTTGCGGAGATAAATTCTAAATATGTCGAATATTTTACCAAAATATTACCACCATCAAGAATATGTGTTGAAACTAATCTACCAAAAGATATTGACTTACAACTATCGGTTGTAATACTGAAGGACTTAAAGACCAAATTTGGAATACACATTCAAAGTCGTTCATATTGGGCTCCTTGTAATATTGGACCATATTCCCAAGCAATTGGTAGCAGTAATGATAATATATTCAGAATTAGTGGTCAAATTCCACTAATACCAAAAAACATGGAATTACCTGGTCAAGAAGATAAGAAACTAAACGTAATACTATCATTGCAGCATTATGATAATATTAAAAAAGTTTTACAATATAAGAAGAATCTGTTGACTATTTGCTTTATTAAGGATCTGATACATGTTAACATGGTTAGAAAGGTTTTCCTAGAATATATGGACACTTACAATGAATCAGGAAGTAATGAAAGTTTATTGATTGTTCAAGTCAAGGAATTACCGAAAAGTGCTGAATTTGAATGGGCTGGACTGAACAATCGAGAAGGAAACAATATGTCGTATTATGACTCAAGTGATGATGAGGATGAAGGTGAAGATGATAAGGTTTCATTACATTATATTGAAAATATCACAGAATTCTCCTTTAATGAGAGGTATTTTTACGAGATATATGCATCACCTGATAGAATGGATACTTCAGAGTTTGGAGATGGTATCTCAAACAATGTTAGGTATGATTTCTGTCCTGTTATTGGTGTTGATGGAGGTGGAATTGCTGTAATTGAGCATAGATTATAGTTTATAGATTATAGTTTATCTAAGGAATAGACGTATAAACTAACCCTCTGTACATACACGTGATTATGTTATATATCCCCCGCACACCGCTATAAAACTTTTTGTGTGCGTCCTTGTAGCATTTTTCATATAAAGTGTGACTGCTGATTAATCTGTAGAGAAAAATTGGGAGAGAAAAAATTCTACTGGGCGAGAATAATGGGAACAAAGAAATTTACTGGGCAACAATTGCTCTTCCACTGGGGGGGCGACATTTTGAGATGGGAAAAGAAGGAAAAAGAAAAAAAAAAATTGTGACTCACTGATGCGGAGGAGGCAAACGATGGAGATGTAAAGAGAATTTCGGAGTGTTACATGTGTTTATTTGTAAAAGTTACAGGTTATAGAATCTTTCGTTGAAAGTTTTTCATTATTTCAAGTTTCTTATTGTAAGTTACACTTGAACCAAACCTCCCCCCTTCAAAACAACAACAAACCTAATACAAAATGTCTGCTGTTCCAACACAACCAGTTGCTAAGCAAACTAGAAAAACTGCTAGACCTCAAAAATTAAGATCATCTCTTGTCCCAGGTACTGTTTTAATTTTATTAGCTGGTAGATTCAGAGGTAAGAGAGTTGTCTACTTGAAGAACTTAGAAGATAACACTTTATTAGTCTCTGGTCCTTTCAAGGTTAATGGTGTTCCATTAAGAAGAGTCAATGCAAGATATGTTATTGCAACTTCAACTAAAATCTCATTAGAATCTTTAGACTTATCTAAATATAATGTTGCATACTTTGCAAGAGAAAAGACACAATCTAAGAAATCAGAAAGCGATTTCTTCGGTGAAGGTGCTCCAAAGAAGGAAATTAGAGCTGAAAGAATTGAAGACCAAAAAGTTGTCGATAAAGCTTTAATCTCAGAAATCAAGAAAACACCATTATTAAAACAATACTTAGCTTCCTCTTTCTCATTAAAATCTGGTGATAAACCACATTCCATGAAATTCTAATTGAATTAGATATAAGATAATCACACATTAATCACACACGCTTTTGACATTTCGATACATATTAAATTTTTTTTTACCTTCATTTTTTTTAAGAAAAAAAGAAAATATTAGTTGATCTCACACTTTACATCAAATTCAATCCACAATAAAAGAAAGAAGAAACTTTGAAAGGAATACTAAAAAAAATGAATCTAACTAACAATATAAAATTTTCAAGAATAAAATAACCATTGTTTTGGTTTATTTTTTTTTTTTCTATCATTATAAATATCATTCTCTCTTTTTTTTCACATTTTCTTTCAACTTTCCATCTTTCATCCTTCACCAAAAAAAAAATAATCTCTCCGTTATAGCAACTGCTTTACTTTGTAATATATATAGTATATAAATATCTTCTAATAATTAAAAAAAAAAATCAAAGAAAAAAGTAGAAGTAAAAAAAAACGTTATCAAAATGAATGATAGTCAATGTTATGTAAGCATTTCAGTAAGTGAATGTAATTATCGAGTTCATATATGGATTGAGTTAACGACTGGTTGGTAGTGGTCTGGGAATATTCATACTTACGGATAGATGCAGCATAATCTACCCAATATACAGAATAATCCATCAGTCACACAGTTAGATCGAAATACATTCATGATTCCAGTAGTTTTACCACATGAAAAGTTGTATATTCTACAATTTGGAACTAAAGAGTATCAATTGAGTGGGGCATCTTTGTCATATGATTCACCATCATACTTCACCGATTACTTTTTGGAGAATCCAAGCTCCAACAGATTGGTGATTGACAGATCACCTGAAATTTTTAATAAAATCTATTTACATTTACAAGGATACAGTATCAAGATTGAAGATGATTTTGAATTCATCTACCTATTTATGGACTCTAATTACTTTAAATTGAAAAAATTGAGAGAGAGATTATTGATGGAACCATTAAATATTAGAATTGGTGGTAAATTATTCAAAATTCCAAAGGAGATTCTGCTAGGAAATGGTAACTATCCAAATTATTTTACAACAATGCTTGATGGTACGTTACTTGACTCTTATAAAACTAATGAGAAATTTATAAGACCACCGGCAACTACACCATATTCATCGAATCGATCGTATCAACTTTTTGATGACTTATTATATGGATTAAGTGGTAATAAAATTTCAATTAAAGATGAAAGTCATAGAGAGAATTTATTGAAAGAGTGTAGATATTATCAATTTTTCAAATTAGAACAGGATCTAATCAAATTTAAAATATCAAGAAATCCATTTACAAATAATGAGGAGATTTTGATTAATTTCGAAGATATCAAACCGAATTATCTACTCAATGATACTATGAATTCAATGATTGAGACAAATAACTCATTCACGATTGTTAAATATTCCAGACCATTTGTGGATAATTCGATTTTCCGGGATTTAATTATTCAATTGGATTCATCAGATGTGAACTTAATTGTGAATTTAACTCTATCTTTCTACAATTTAGTAATTACAGGTAAATCAGCAATCAAAATGAAGAAAATATTATCACATGTGACTGATGATTTTATCTTTGAGATTGTTGATGGATTGGAGAAATTAACGGTGCTCATACAAATGGATGAAAGTGTTGGAAGGTTGAATAATTTAGATATGGAGAAAGGTTGGATAGATACTCTGATATCTGTCAATAAAACAGATGGTATTGTTGATGAAGGTATGAATTCAAACTCAAATGTAAATGCTAATGCAAATACAAATCTAGATGTAAACTTGAATGTTTACGGGAATAGTAATAATAATAGTATGAAAAGTGAACTTAATCAATCATCGAAATCTCCCCATAAGATAATAATAGTAAAATTGTTGAAATCACAATGGACGATTAATGTACAAGGACGAAGTAAGATATGGATGAATTGTTTGAAATTTGATGGTGTTTTGGATAAATCACATTACAATCAAAGGAGAGAGTTTCTATAGTTACTGTAAAGAGAAATATACATCTATATAATTATGATGATTTGTATAATCAATGTTCACGTCTTTTCCTTAAATAATTGGTATTAAATAAGGGGATCAATTCATCGATATCACCAATGACAGAATCATTCGAGTCGTTGATAGTTTTCAATAGTTTATCTGAATTTGAAGACGGTGAAAGGGTTTTATCGTCATTGATATCAAAGAATTGTAAACAATTATTAGTATCATTAAAACTTAGAATTAATTTATCATTTGATGACGTTGCAGTGATTATATCACCAATCACATCATATTCTTTATTAAAAGTTAAATCACCAGATTCACTCAAATCGAATACAAACAAAGTTGGGATTTTTTCAAATATTACAGCAATTTGATGAGTCTTATTCAATGGAATCAACTTAGAAATACAATATTCAACTAGATTTTTAGATTCATTTTGGAATTTTTCAGGTATTAGATGTTTATCGTTTAATCTATCCTTTACTAAATGATCGACATTGAATTTACATTTCAATTCATTCAATTCTTCATCTGATTTCCACAACCAAACAAAAATACTGGAATCACCACCAGCACTAACTAAGATATCATTATTACACCATTTTGGTAATAAGAATGACGAAATGAACTCTTCATGTCCGAAAAGAAATTTTTTAATAACGTAAGATTTAGGATAATAAGATATACGTATATGTTCATCTCTATCAGTTGAAAAGATGACTTCTTTACCATTTTCATCAATTGAGTTTTCAACACCTGTAAGCATTGATACATGACCTAGAATTGGTTTCAAATCTTTTTCATTGATGATTGATGTATCTTTCAAGTTGATTGAATAAACATCACCAAATTTATCTGCAATAATGATTTGAGAATCATCAAGTGAAGTGCATACAGAACTTGGACGTTTAGGCATTGGTTGACGTTTAGTTAGTTGGAAAATCTCATCATTATCTTTACTATCAAAGTTAATTTTGAACACCACTACGGCTTTATCATTATCAGTTGTTACAATTAAGTAATCATTATTACGAGATAGATAAATATCTCTGATATAAGTGTATTGAGGAGGTGCACCAGGACCAGGTAATGGTAGTTTTGGCCTTTTATTGATAACTTGCTTTTTAGAAGTTGGAATTTGTTCAACTGGTATTGAATTCAATTCTCTTTTATTATTTTCATTAGTAGTTGAGTTTGATTCTTCAGTGACTTCAATCTTATTCTTTTCTCTCTGTTGTTGTTCATATTGCTCTAAGAGTTCTTTATGATGTTTCCTGATTGAATAATAAGGATCCACTTTATCAGTCCAAGATCCAATCAATTGTGCATCATCATTTGATGAATTTGGAAGTTTAAAGAGGAATATTGAGTTAATTGCAGCTGCAAAAAGATATTCCCCGTTCTTATCCAATAGTATATGTTGAAATGGATGTTTCATTGTTATTTATTTGGGTGGATGAAAGACAGTATTAAAAGAAGAAGGTATATTAGAAACTGTTGAATAAATTTTTCATCAAAATGAAATATTTTTTTTTTTTAATTTTTTTAATCTTTTTTTTTCTTTTCTCTTCCGTAAATGGAAATATTGATGTTGATGGGTGGCTGCTGGTGATTAATTTAATTTGGTTTCAAGTAATGTTGTATTTATAGAGGATACTCTGTTATTTATTGATAGATAGACATTGAGATGGTTGATAATGGAACAATGGATACTTTGAAACATCCATGTATTATTGATGGATGGTTTAGAGAAATAAGTGATGAGTATTTCCCAGGACAAGGATTTATGATTAAAGTTAAAAAGATTCTATATTGTGCCAAATCCCAATTTCAAGATATTCTAGTATTTGAATCATATAATTTTGGTAATGTATTAGTATTAGATGGGATTATTCAAGTAACTGAACGAGATGAATTTGCATATCAAGAAATGATTACACATATACCGTTATTTGCACATCCAAATCCTAAGAAAGTATTAGTTATTGGAGGTGGAGATGGAGGAGTTTTAAGAGAAGTTATTAAACATGAAAGTGTTGAAAAGGCTATATTAGTTGAAATAGATGATATGGTTATAAAGTTATCAAAGAAATATTTACCTAATATGTCTAAAGCATTAGATAATGAAAAAGTAGAAGTTATTTTACAAGATGGATTTAAATATTTGAAAGATATTGAAGATAATTGTGAAGATGATAAATTTGATGTTATTATAACAGATTCTTCAGATCCTGATGGACCAGCAGAAGCTTTCTTCCAAAAGGATTATTTTAATTTATTATTCAATGCATTAAATAAAGATGGAATTGTTATTTCAATGGCAAGTGAGAATATTTGGTTAAATATTGATAATTTAAAGAAATTAAAGACAACATGTGAAGAAGTATTCCCCATTGTTAAATCATGTTATTGTACTATACCATCATATACATCTGGACAAATCTCATTAATGGTTTGTGGTAAAAATAAGGAGATTGATATTACTAAACCTAGTAGGGAATTGGGTATTAAAAGAGAGAGAGAATTATTCAAATATTATAATAGTAGAATTCATAATGCTAGTTTCATATTACCTACATGGGCAGATGAATTACTTAATTAATGAAAGATTTTTCTAGCCAAAAATTGCATCAATTGCATTATTAGATGATTTTTTCTTCTTCTTGTTCTTGTTCTTGTTCTTGTCCTTCTTCTTTTCAGATTTTGCATCATGTTTAGATTTATGTTTAGAATTAATTTTACATTTTTCTTTTTCAGGATTTTTGTCATTGAATATATCATCAATAATAGATTTCCTTTTATTTTTATCATCTATTAAAGTAGTAGATATGGTGGGAGAGATGCGGGTATAATCTGTAATGATCAAATCATTATTATTTGGATTAGTATTATTGGTGATTTCTATACTTTCTTTATCTATAACAAGACCCAGATCTATAGAATCATTATTAGAGATAATATTTTCAGTTTTCTTATTAAATGTGGTAAAATTCGATAGTATTGAGTTAATTTTCGCCAAAATTGCAATCAGTGTGAAACCTATATTAACGAATTGAGCTAATTGAATTATATTCATGAATTTCCAATATGCAGCTGGTATGATATGATTAGTGAGATAGATTACTTCTTTATTTATTAAAGATAGGTTTTTCTTGATGATTGATTGAAGATTTTGTTTAGGTTTAAAAAATTTCATTGTTGAATATTTTTTTGTATTTTTTCTTGAATTTTTAACATTTTTAACATTTTTAAAATTTTTAGCATTTGTATCCCATTGAATATTTGAGATATGATGATGGTTAATACATTCATGTATATCTGCCATTAGAAGAAGTAATTTACGAGTATGACGATGAAGTATATTTAAATGAGTCCACCAATCAGATACATGATGTTGGTTTTTATTTCTATGATAGATTAGATGAATTAAGCGATATTCATTCAAGAGTTGAGTATACAAGTCATCAGTATACGTGAGAGGTGTCTCTGATTTGAGAGGCTTTAATTTAGTAAATTTCTTGAGTAGTTTATTGTCCATAAGGAAGAGTGACAAAGAATAGAAGGAAAAGAGAAAAAAAAAAGTAAATGAAGAGAAATGAAATGAAATGAAAAATTTTTCAAATGAAAACAAATGTCACCCATGACAAAGAATATGTTGTGCTGCAGAAAACGAATAAAAATGTTCCACAATAAAATGAAGAAAAAAAAAAATAGTCTTTCATTTTTCCACAAATTAATTAAAGTTCCCAGTATATTCCGGCTAAAATCGGGGTGTGCAGTCCAATTCTGGTAACGGTTGGCGGGAAAGCGAGGAAAATTCCGACACTCACGAGTCTATTAAATAGTTAAATACTATTTAGTAGAGTACTAACTAACAGCTGATGGTCGAATGAGAATCACGATATTGAAGAAATGGACCATTTGTTTACTTTTCGTTTGTTTATGTTTCCCACTGTTGTTCTCATAGTGAAGACGAGAAGGGGAGAGAGAAAGAGAGA
The DNA here is from genome assembly GCA_030579495.1 of Pichia heedii. Taxonomy (NCBI): domain Eukaryota; kingdom Fungi; phylum Ascomycota; class Pichiomycetes; order Pichiales; family Pichiaceae; genus Pichia; species Pichia heedii. The sequence continues at coordinate 381,392 of JAKTRA010000004.1, read as the reverse complement.
GCGCGCGCTGATTGTTCGATAGACATTACTGATGTTACTCATGTTACCAATGTTTACAATGATGCTGGTGATGTTGGTGATATTGTTGATGGACTGCTATCTTCTTCATCTTTTTCTTTTCATCTGCTGATCTATAAAAGAGACACTTTTTCCCACTTCTTTACTACATATCTTCTTTTTCTGCTTTCTTCTTTTCTTCCCTTCTCTTCCCTTCTCTCCTGTTTCTTTTCCTTCTATTCTTTCTACAGTACCAACTCTAAATACACTCGTTCTACAATGCAATTTTCCGTCGTCGCAGCTCTTTCCCTTGCATCTTTCACTGTTGCAGAAACCGTTTTAACTCAAATTGGTGATGGTCAAATCCAAGCTCCAACTGAAGACAACCACCCACCAGCTCACCCTACTACTGCTGCTCCACCAGCTCATCCTACTACTGCTGCTCCACCAGCTCATCCTACTACTGCTGCTCCACCAGTTGAAACTACTACTTCCCACACTCAACCACCAAAGGGTAATGGTACCACTTTATCCGAATTCCCAAATGCTGCTCCAAAAGCTGTCATTGGTGGTGGTTTAGCTGCTATTGCAGGTTTAGCTGCTTTATTATAAGCCCCTGTATCATGCTAATCTAATAATATAATTAAATAAAAGTAATGAACATTTAGAAATACTTTTATTTTACTTTTATTTTTTATATTTTGTATAATTTATCATTGATACCTCGCTCGCATTATAATAAATAAACTGAATTATTTTATTTTATTTTAATTTACTATATCGACACATCGTCCCGTCTGTCGTCGCGTCTTTTTTCTTTCTTTTTTCCTCTTTTCCTCCACTCGGACTCACCTGCCTAATGCGGCAACTGTGCCTGCTCCGCCTAAAATTACCGCGATAAGAAATTTTTTTTTTTTTCTCCATTTTCTCTTTCATTTTCTCTTGTGATTTAGTTCTGATTAAAGTATAATAAAGCTATTTACTCAAATTTCCATTGATAATCTATCTTTCCTTTCTTTAATTTGTTTTCTTATTCTTTTTTTTTCCTTTTTTCTTTTTCTCTTATTTTTTTTTTTGACATTCACCCCTTTTTACCAACAATGCAATTGTCTCGTAAAACTCAACGTCAGGCTTCAATAGCTGCAATTTCTGGTCTAGTGATTATCGGTGCAGCATCACTTTTCTTCAAAACATTCCCTCACTTGAATCCATTTTCTTCATCTACAGAAAATAAAGATGTCTCTGAAGATTCTAAAGATACCGAAACTGAAAATAAAAATGAAAATGAAAATGAAAATGAAAATGATTCCAAACCTAATGATCTTTAAGATCCATCCATCTCTTGAATCTACAAACAATCATTAAACTATATGTATATCAATTCAATAATTATCTATGGATTACGTAAGCCCCACTGTGTTTTAGTTTTCTTTTCTTTTTTTCCATTTTTCTCAACACCCCCAACTCCACTCACTACTATATAATTCTATTTTCACTTTTTTATATTTTTAATATTTTTATATATATTCAATCAATACACTTCTACGTTCTTCCCTTCCTTTGTTTAACTCCGCTGAATAAATATGGACTCCTCTGCTTGCAATGATATACCCACATCTAAACAATATCGTGATACCATTTCAGAATCATATAATTTATTAATACAAGTATTAGATACACTTCAATCTGATAATGTTAATATTGATTTATTAAATGAATTACAGAGAAATATTACAATGAATTCTATTGAATTAATCAAATCGAAAAATTTTTTTAAAAATGTATGTAATGATGCATTTAATGAAAATATTGAAATTATTTCTAAAAATGATTCAATTATTAATAATTCTCAATTATTAAAATTAGAAATTCAAAAATTTAAAAATAATCAATTATGGAATCAACTTGATGAAAATTTACGTAATTTACCCAATTTAAATTTTACCTCAATAATTACTAAAGATGGTGGTGTAGATAGTGGTGTAGATGATATGAATATCAATTTTTTAAATTCACTTAATTATTCAAAAGATTATATTAGGAAATTAATTTGGAATAATGAAAATTTCAATATAGATACAATTGATTACATTATACCTGATGATGCTAATACGAAAATATTGAAAATATTGAATGATTCAGATATAGAAAAATTTAGATTGGTTCAATTACATGATAAATATTATCAACGTAAAATCAATATACTTAATGAAATGAATGATAAATGGTCTCTAGAATTAAATAAAATTAAAAATTTTATATCAAATGATGTATCTAGAATGAAGGCAGATTTATCATCTAAATTGAATGATATTACTAATTCAAATCAACAGATTCATATAGAAGAGGAGGACGAGGATGAGGAGGAGGATGAAGATGAAGTGGATGATGAAGTGGAAGAGGACGAAGATGAAGATGAAGAGGAAGAGGACGATGATGATGATGATGATGATGAAGACGAAGAAGAACTACAAGATGAACCAATAGATGATGATGAAGTAGAAGAACAAGAAAAACACTTAAAACAAGAACAAAAAGATCAATTGGAACAGGAAAACATACAAGATCTACAAGATCAATTAGAAGATCACAATCAATCCAATGATCAAATCATTGACCAAGACATAGAACAAAATACTTCCTAAAACGGCAATTCCCTCCATAGAGCAATTCATGTAGCAACAGTTTCCATCCCTCCGTGCACCAATACTCTTTACTATTTTTCTAACTAATAATCTTCCTCACTGAACTGTTTTTTTTTTTTTTCAAATCTTTACCTATAACATGTACTAAAAACGTTAATTAAGCAGCCACCTCTTAATATCCTTTTCCATTTTCATTTCCATTCTCTCGTCATATAATTTATCAAACACTTCAATTCTCATATCACATATCTAATATCTAATTATAAACATCTTAATCATGGCTACCATTGAACCAGATCATTTGCTACTTTCATTACCCGTTTCTTGTGGTTCTGAATCTTCAATTCATCAATGGTTGGAAAATAATATCAATTCAGGTTCAGTGGAAATAAACAAAGTAAATTTCCCCTCTTTCAAAGTAGGTACATTAGACTCATTGGTTGTACAAAGTGAAGAATTGGCCAAACTCGATTCTCAATTACATGCTTCAATTGCTAAAACTTTAGAAACTATCCAATCTTTAGTTTTAAATAATATCAGTGGTAATAATAACACTAATAGTAAAAATAATTCAGATAATCTTAATTTAAACAATATATCGAAAAATCTTAATTTAAAAGTTGATGGTATGGATTCAGTTAAATTCTTTGAACATTTCCAATGGAAACAATCAAGATTTCGTATTGATAAATCAATTGAAGAATTAATTAATTTAATATCAAATGAAGGTTTACAATTAGATTCAGATTTACGTACACAATATCAAAATTATAATAATGCCAAATCAAACTTAATTGCATGTCAACGTAAACAAACAGGTGATTTATCAGTTAAATCTTTACATGATATCGTATCTAGAGATGATTTCGTACTCGGTTCTGAATATTTGAAAACTGTATTATTAGCAATACCAATATCTTTAGAATCTCAATTCTTAAATTCATATGAATCAATATCAAAATTTGTTGTACCTCGTTCTGCAAAGAAAATTTCATCAGATTCAGAATTCTCATTATACGCAATAACAATATTTAAAAAATTTGAATCAGAATTCTTACATGCTGCTCGTGAATCTAAATGGATACCAAGAGATTTCCAATATTCTGATGAAATTATTGAAAAAATGAAACAAGAATTTTCAATTGCTTCAAAGGAAGAATCTCGTTTGAAAAATGATATTATACGTCTTGCAAAGGAAGCTTATTCTGAAATATCAATTTGTTGGTGTCATATCAAATATTTAAGAGCTTTCGTCGAAAGTGTACTCAGATATGGATTACCTCCTATATTTTATTGTTATGTCTTAAAATTAGATGCTAAATATCTAGATAATGCAAAATCAATTTGTATAGAAAGATTCGGTTACTTAGGTGGTAATGCATTCTCAAAAGATAATAACGGTAAATTATTGAAAGATAATAGTTTGCATGAATATGCTTCCTTAGTTGATACAGATTATGAACCATTCGTAATCTATAAAGTTCAATTATACTAATCTAATCTAATATATTATTTATATTTGAATTCTAATTAATTCTAATTAATTAACTTTTATATTTGATCATTATAAACCATTACCTAAAATGTTCAAACTAACTCTACGATCATGAGATTTACCAATATCTCTTCTATCTTTCATAACTTTCTTTGCAGATTCTTCACCATATTTCTTAACTAATTTAGAATAGAATAATCCACATGCATTGCACAGTGTACGCTCACCGTCAGGTCCCCTTCTCCATTCTGGTGTACCAACTGATTTACAATGCATACAGGAGAAATTCTCACCTTCAATAATATTCAATTTAACTAAACCCTTCTTAGATTTATTACTTGGTGTTGTCGTTGTATTCGCTTTATATTCATTCAATCCATTATTAGAGTTATTTAACTGATTGTTGGCAAACTCCTTATTTTCCAATATTGAGTTCAACTTTTCTTCTGGTTTACTATTCTTCTCAAACTTTGAATTGATATAAAGATCATTGTTGATCCTAATGTTATCATCAATAGAATTCACAGAATTACTGGAATTATCTATTCTGACATTGTATACATCACTAACTGGAGTACAAAAGCCAATAGACCTATTAGTAACAGATGAATTGGTATCTTCACTCAAGTTTGTTCCACTTTTAGATAATGCAGATGATGTAGAATTGGATGAGAATGTATTTATAGTTGAAGTTGATTGGCTATTTGAGTCTTGTAAATTTATTGATGATATTCTTTTATTAGAATTATGAAAATCCAAATTATTACTATTAAAGCTATTTTTCTTTTGTGAGGAGTAAGACACTGACTTGTTAAATACAGCTGGAGGTTTAATTTGAATGATTTCCCCATAGTTAATGTTACTGTTATCGTTATCGTTACTATTAAAATTATTATGATTATTAATGAAATTATTATTATTACTATTAGCATTATTAGTATTATTTTTATTATTATTATTAATATTATTATTATTCACGTTTTGTTCAGCTTGGATGTTCAATGTTGTTATCCAGTTTTTGTAAATTGAGTTTAGTTTTTTCAAGGTTCTAAAGCCTTTGGAAACCAAATCCTTAGGAACATCATTTATACTCACATTGTTGAATAAAGTTTCAATATTAAGAGAAATAGTAGCTAATTCTATGATATCTTGGTAAAGACAACTATTCTCTGTTGTGGAGGATATTGCATAATCATAAAATTTTGATCTATCAATGTTGCCAACACTATTGATACTGTTGAAATTGCTAGAATTATTGATGCTACCATGACTATTGACGTTGTTTAAATTTGAGTTCCTACTATCATACATATTACTAAAATCTATATCACTACTTCTATTATGAGTGTTTTCTATGTAACTATCATTGCTCATAGAATGTGGTAGCATATTAATATTGCTATTACCTATATTATTACCGATGTATTCATTTCTATAATCCTCAGTATTATTTGTTGAATTTATTGAATTTGATATACACATTGCATATTGTTTTGGATTTTCGGGAGGAAAATATTGTTGTGAATAGCTCATATTAGGTGATTCAATAATGTTTGTTTGACTAAAATAAGTATGGTTGCTGTCTTTAGTGTTCATTGCTATGGATGAAACCGATGTATTGTGTTTTGGCAATACATCATACTCTTGATGATCACTTTGATAAACCCTATAAATTTGATTATTAGAGTCGGTTATAGAGCCGCCATAATCTTTTTGATACCTTAGCGTTATATCGTCATTTGGATATTGGTTATAAGGCATTGGAACTTGATTATCAATATATGTGACATTGCCATCAATGTGATTATTATTGATATAGGGACTATGAAAATTGGTACCAATATTATTGTTGATATTATTGTTGATATTGGTGTTGGTATTAGTGTTGGTATTAACATTCGTAATGGTATTTATATCGGCATTGGTATTGATATTGACGTTAGTATCTATATTATTACCTGCAAAGGTGTCTACCATTCTAGTTGAATTTTGAGAACTTGGTATATTGTTAAAATCATCAAAGGAAGTTTGCTGTAACTTTCGAGATTTTCGTCTACTGTTATAATTTAAATCATGCGCCTGATCTTCAACAATTGAAATTTGGGCGTTCTGTAGGTTCATGAGAGAAGGATAAATAAACAGATTGGACCATATAATTCCAATATAGAACAATAAGAAGAAGAAAAAAAAAGGAAAAGGAAAAGGAAAAGAATAAGGGAAAAGTACAAAAAAGTACCAATTACATACAGAATTATTGCCTCCTCCTAAAAAGAAAAGACGTTAATGAATGGGGGTGATTCAAAAATTGAAGTGAAAATCACTGCAAATGCAACAACACACAATGCCAAACAGTGAGCGAGAAAAATAAGGTTAGCCCGGTTTTATCAAAGGAATAAATATTTCGGAGTAAATTTAAAAGCCGACGGCGCTGAGCATTGAAATTGTTGAATAAATGAAACATTGAATATATGTCCCTATAAAATAAGATCAATAATTAGAGAAATTTGGGGGGAGGGGGGGATACAAGGGTCCTTTTATAGTTTTTTTTTTCAAAAGGGATTGAAGGAAAGAAAGGAAAGGGCAAAAAAAAGGGGGCAATTCCCTAATGAAGAAGAATTTCAAACTAATTACAATGACGTAATAAACTAGTTTCTTATTCAGAGAGGAACTTACATATCAATGCATCTTATTGTTATTAATTACATTATACATTGATAAAGTATAATAAACAATAAGAAAAAAGATTTATTGAAAAAATTAACAAATACTACATTTATTATAGTATAGTATACAATCAGATCTAAATGTTTATGAGTCTTCTAATTAGAGATAACAATCAAGCAAATTATTTTCCCTTTTGAGAAAGTAACAAAATGAAAAAATTGAAAAATTTTTCCTTTCCATTAAAAATCAATCTCAGTTGGTGAGTTTTAGAAAAATTCTCGTTATCTTCAATATCAAGACCCCGTCCTTTTTCTTATCTTGAAATATCCTTATTATGTCTCAATAACTCAATAATTATTAACGTGTAAGGCTATACTCTTGTAAAGCTTATCTTAATAATCATAGACAGACTCTATCATTGATCACCCCATCAACCATTTATTGATAATTTTATGGTGTGGAGTCAAATAGATATTGATAAATCAAATCTTGCATTTGCATGTTTGGGATTCTTCACTATTCTCTTCTGTTTATTATCATCATTTCTTAAAGAGACACTTTTTCTTGGAGAAGCATTATTTGCTTCAATATTTGGTTTAATTGTTGGACCTCATGCCTTAGATTGGGTAAATCCTTATAAATGGGGGAATTTCTTCTATAATACAATTGAAATTTCAAGAATTATCTTATGTATTGAATTAGTTGCCGTTGGTATAGAATTACCACCTAAATATCTTTGGTATCATGGTATTTCGGTTATTTATCAACTTTGCTTTTCAATGATTCTTGGTTGGTTGATATTTGCCGCTTTCGTTTATTTGATTTTCCCAGATTATTCATTTTCTTGGAGTTTATTGATATCTTCATGTGTAACGGCAACTGATCCAATTTTAGCCCAAGCAATTATTGGGAAGTCAAAATTTGCTTATGAAAATGTACCTCTTCATATTAGAAATCTATTATCCGCTGAATCCGCATGTAATGATGGTTTAGCTGTCCCACTTGTCTTTTTAGCCGTAGATTTGATCATTCATGCTAAGAATAGTAAAGAAATTGCCAAAGAGTTTATATGTGTCACTGTTCTATATGAATGTTTGTTCGGTTCAATATTTGGTGCAATTATCGGATATGCAGCAAGTTGGCTATTCAGATTATCTAAAAAATATAATTTCATTGATAAAGAATCGAAAACTTTATTCCCAATTACATTAGGTTTATTTATTATTGGTATAGCACCAATTATAGGAATTGATGAATTACTTGCTGCATATTTTGCTGGCACTGCGTTTGTTTGGGATGATTGGTTTGAAGAAGACAGAATAGCATCTCAACAAGAATCTTTCATTGACTCATTGGATATCTTCCTAAATATTTCTTACTTCATTTATTACGGTGCTTCTATACCGTGGCAAGATTTTAATAATCATCAACTAGGTCTTGATGTTTGGAGATTGGTGCTTTTATCTCTAGTTTTTCTTTTCTTAAGAAGATTTCCACCTGTTCTAGCCTACTATAAATTAAGTCCTGATATTCATTCTTTCAAAGAAGCTATTCTTGTTAGTCATTTTGGACCAATAGGTGTAAGTGGAATTTTTGCTTGTATTCTAGCAATATCTCAACTAGAATCTTACTCTTTAGATAGTGATCATACTCTGATATCGAGTGATGAAATACCTGGTTCTATGCCACTCTCACATCTAATCAAAACAGCTTATCCAATAGTATCATTCTTGGTTGTAGTTTCAATTATAGTTTATGGATTTTCAGCAGCTGCAATTGTTTTATATGCTAGAGTTGAAAAAAGATACTTCAGGACATCAACTGATACTAGCAATATAATAGATGCCGATAAAACTAAAGTAGTATTTACAAATGAATTTGAAACTCATTCTTTGACTGACAATCGATTGAAGAATATTCGAAATACTTGATGATTTTCTTTTTTTCACTTCTTCAAATTTCATGATTTACTTCGTTCTAATTTAATTTACATTTATTTTTCTATCTATACTTTATATAAATGGAAAAAAAAAAAAGGAAAGACAAGATATAAAGATTACTCTCTACGTAATCTAGAATCTAATACTGCAATTTCATCCCTAAGACTAGCTTCTTCAACTGTTTTCACCAATTCCTTCGTACTACGTGCAACATCGAAGGCGATACCTGCACTACGTTGTTTGAAATTTTTACCTGCATATTCATTATCTTTACTCGTATCAGTTCCATATAATCCTTCCATTCTACGAACACAATCTTCTAAAACTCCAACAACATATTTGGCATGGCCCATACTTTCAACATATCTACTTTGATTCATTAATGTACTAGTACCTTCAGCCATTTGTTTAACAACACTATTTATTTCATTTGCACCATTTCTCAATAATCCTTTCGTAGCTTTTGGATCACGAATACTCTCTAATGTTTGTTGAATTGCCTTGATAACTTCAACTGTTTGATGTTCTAAATAAAATAATAATTCACGTAATGTATTATCAGGATTGAGTGTATTAAATTTATCAAAATCAAATTCTTCATCTTCTTCGTCATCTTCTTCTTCACCATCATATTTCCATCCTTCTTTGGAGTATTCTTCTTCTTTGATATCGTCTTCCTTCATTGACGTTGGTAATATAGGCATTTTACTGATTCGACGACTTGCCCTTCTACTAACTTTCCTAACCAATGTTGTATCTATATCTAATGCACTACCAGCAGATATCAATGGTTCTTCAACATCGGTAGCTTCCTTAGTAACAGTCTGTGGATTTCCATAGTTATTGAAATCTTCTTCATTCTCTTCCTTCTTCTTCAATATATCATCTTCTCCCTCATTTTTACTATCTAACTCTTTTGTCAATTTTTCTTCTGAATCTTTTGGTAAGGCAGACGATGGTGTTTCAGATTCTGAGGATTTAGCGAATAAGTTAGCTGTTCCTTTCGAATCAGCATCAATAAACGGATTAGAGATAGAATTTTCTGATACATTCAATTTGGTTTCTTCACCATCAATATTAGCTCCATTATTCGAATCTAAATTCATATCAGGCTTGTCTTCATTGGAGTTCGTAAGATTAGAAGAACTATTATTTACAGTGTCAACTTCGGAATTGGCATTATTATTGAAATCATTGGGTAGTATCGTTTTACTCTCAGTTGAAACATTCTCAACATTATTTTTAACAGGACTAGATTCAGAACCCAAATCAGTACTACGTCTTTTTGCTCCAAATTTATCGAATGCTTTCGCAACATTATTACTAACTTTCACCTTATTAGGTGATGATTGCATAGAGTCGGCAGAATTCGTAGAGATATCTTCAATTGATGAGTCAAATTTTTTCATTTTGTCTAGGATATTTTTACCACGTATTGGTGATGTTAAACTACTCTTTGAGTTATTTCTTTCAGGGGATGAATATTTCGAGATTTGATTAGATAGAGATGTTTTACTATTATTTGGATCAGCTTTCTGTGCACTATCCAAAGCATCATTGCTATTGTTCAATTGAGTTGAGCTTATTTCTTTCTTTAAGTTGGAAATTTTATTAGTAGGTGAGTTATTTTTCATATCCACAACACCATTCCCTGCATTATCTATAGCATTATTAACTAAATTATCAGTGGATGCTACAATCATTGGCAAGATAGAGGTGTTCATCAACATTGGAGAGCCAGTTCTGGAATTACTATTTGATGAGAATTTTGCTGACTCACTAGGATTTTCAAAATTAGGATTTGGTTGAGAAATGGAGTTAGATGCTAACCTTTGAGTAATCCTTAAAGGTCTCGATGTTGGAACATTAGCAGTAGTTTCTGATCTAGCTTTTGGTACTTTAATCGGTGAATCATCGAGTGATGATAAAGAATTCACTGTTTTCAGTGCAACTGGAGTATTCGTAATTGTGGCATTATCTTTTAGAAAACTTTGATTACCATCTAAAGTAGTATTATCATTATTATCTTCAACGATATTCGAATTAGTAGCAATTGTTTTTAGGTTATGAGCATTGATTTTAGTTAATGACACTAGAGTACAAATAGCAAAATAGACATCATTAATAGCAGCATTAAGCACAAGCTTCGGTAATATCTTATAATACAATGCATAGTATTTTGTAGTTGATAACAAATTTGCAATTGAAGTCTTTAAAATTTTTTTAGTTTCAATTATTTCTTTAGCATTTTTCAAATTCTTGACATTGAAAGATTCACATAATAAATTTACTTTACTTACTGTATCTGCAACACGCTCAAATAAAATTGAGGAATCAATTTTAGTTGGATCAACAGATAAATTATTATTTCTTGTATCATTCATCGATTCTAGGTAAATTAATAACGTTTCAAACGAAGAATAAACGTTTGATATATGATCGACTGAAATCAATCCATTAGAGTCAAATAATTGTTTATCATTTTGTAAAATAGGTAATGAAGTTAATTCAATTTGAAATTGATTTTTACGTAATAAATGAAATTTATTTTGCCATTCCAAAATAGATGAATTTAATTCTTCATTTTCATGATTATTTTTCATAGTTGGAGTTATAGGTGTATTCATGATGGAAGAAGATGAGTCGGCTTTTGTATTTAAAGCTTCAGTTGAATTCGATGCAGTAGGTACCATACTTTTGGAAACATTTTTAGCTATATTACCAACTGGAGTTGTCATGGCAGCGACGGTAGAAGCAGCAGCCAAGCCACCGGCTCCAATTGCACCAGTAACGATAGCAGCAGTTTTTGATTTACTTTTCAGATCATCATACTTAGATTGTAAATCTTGATAATTTTTATTCAATGTATCAAATGAGTTTGATAAACTATCATATTTTTCAGTTAAAGTTTTGTTTTCATTCAACAATTCAGCATTGATATCTTTTTGACTGGACAATTCTGCAATTTCCATTTTCAGTGTTTCATTATTTTCCAATACTTTATCAAGATAAGCTCTCAAACTGTTATATTCGGTACTATCTTCGACACTCAGTTGTTTTTCTTGATTTGTTTCAGCAATTTCTTTCAAAGCATCCATTTCTTCGCTTTGTAAAATATATTTTTCCTTCAAATCATTAAACTGATCATTTATTAGATCATAATCATGAATTTTAGTAGATAATTCTTCATTTTCTGATTTTAAATCATTATATTTTGATTCTAGAGATTTCAATTGTGAATTTTCCAATTCCAATTCATCAATTCTAGATTTAAGTTGATTCAATTGAGTGGAAGTATGATTGTCATTAGCCAAATTTTCATCATAATTAATATTCATATCAATTTGATCATCGATATCGATATTATCATTATTTTCACCATCAACATCACTTTCATCATCAACTGGGAATTTTAATTCTGGTGGTGCATGTTCATTCAGAACTTCATTGGTAGCAATAGTATAACGTTTACTTGGGGATCTATTTATTGCATCATTTTCAAGCATTTTATCCTTTTCTATCTCTTCTTTCCCATCCTTTTTCATTTTTAAAGCATCTTTCCCATCGATTTCTCCGTGATCATCTTCTTCATCACTTGACCAAGTAAGCTCTGTCTTTTTCGGAACTAACGTAATTGGTTTGATTTCTCTTTGAGATGGTGTAATTGGAGAGATTCCATTTTGAAAAGATTTATCATTGGCTTTATTATATGTATTTGATTTATCGACGTCAATTCTCAAATCACCAGGATTTCTATTGATAGATGATACATTATTATTATTGTAATTGATATTGCTATTTTTATTATGATTATGATTATCAGTATGATTATGATTATGATTATGATTATTATTATTATTATTATTATTATTATTATTATTATTATCAATAACTTCATTATTTTCGATTCTATTGTTTATTTCAAACAATACATCATTTACTAAATCTTTAAATCTAGAAGGAGGTAAAGCGGCTAATTTTTGTCTTGCATGATTTCTCTTTGGATGATAGTTTGCTTGAGATGGAAGATATTGTAGACCATTGACATTTCCAGGATTGATTCTATTCATTTCTCTCCTTTGCATTTCATCATAGACATCAGTACTTAAATCACTGAATTGGATAGTAGTTAATTTTTTCAATTTTTCTCTAGCTTTAATAACTCTTGAAGAAGAAGCAGGAGTCAAACTACCTTGCGATGACGCAAGAAACCTTTGAAGCGCATCCCTATAACTATCCAGTTCCTTAGGAGTCATACTCTGGTGTCTATACTTAATATTAAATAATATAAAAAGCTGAAAAGAAAAAGAAAAAAGAAATGCTCAGTTGATTTTCAGATCATCCATTTCCATTTCCATTTCCATTTTTCTATTTTTCTATTTCTATTTCTTTTAGACTTCCCTCTTCGTCACGAAAATAGTAAAGAAAAAAAAAACTTTCACGCGTTCCTCATTATAATTATGTTTTGTTACACAATAGTCCATTTATTATTAATTATAAAGTTATTAATTATAAAGTATTGATTATAAAATATACTCTCTTATTCTCTTTTACTTCTCCTTTTCTGTCCTTTCTGCTTTTTAAATACATGTGGTACAGTACTAATACGTCCTCTTTTCAATTGTAATCTCTTTAGTTCCTTCTTACGATCCTTACTTAACTTGGATAACGCAGTTTCATCTCTCATCCATTCTGGCATACCTTGTAATTGATCACTAGCTCTCATTACATTAATAACATTCTTGATTGTATCTGTATCTTCCTTTGTATAGAATGTAATTGCTCGTCCTAATTTACCCGCACGTCCAGTACGTCCAATACGATGTACATAAGATTGAGAAGAATTAGGTACATCATAATTAATAACTAAATTAATACCTTTAAAATCAATACCTCTAGATAATATATCTGTTGTAATAAGACACCATAAATTACCATTTTTGAAATTTTTAATTACATCTTCTCTTTGCTTTTGAGTTTTCTCAGCATGAATAACATCAACATTTAATCCATCATATAATAATTCATTGAATAATGCCTTAGCACGATCAATACTTTGTAAGAAAATTATAACAGGTGGTTTAAATTCACCATTCTTAATTAAATTCCGAATTGCAACTAATTTACCATGTTCATCACCACAATAAACAATCTTTTGTTCAATATTTACATTGGCTGCCTCTTTTAATCCAATAATTATACGAACTGAATCTTTCATTATACTATTTGCCAATTCTTCAACATGTGATGTAATTGTAGCTGAATAAATATTCTTTAATAATTTAGGATTTGTTAGATGTGATAGAATTTCATCTGTTTGTTTGAGGAAATCAGTTTGAAATAATGTATCAGCTTCATCAAATACTAAATTTTCAACTTTACTTAAATCCATAGTCTTAGTATTCTGAATTAAATCAATTAATCTTAATGGTGTTGTAACTATTATATCCAATTTAGATGTTTTCATTTTATTATTATCATTTCTAAATTTAGATGCTAAAGATTTATTAAGATATCCACTTTTAATATCGAGATTTTCAGTTAATAAATTGATTTGTGAATTGATTTGTTGTGCTAATTCTTTAGTTGGTGTGACAATTAATCCTCTCAATTGCGTATCACCATCTTTACGACTATCAATTATATTCTGTATCAATGGTATTAAAAATGCTAAAGTTTTACCTGAACCAGTTGGTGCACATGCAATAATATCTCTTTTAAATAATGAAGATGGAATTGCTTCACTTTGAATTGGTGTTGGTTCATTAAATCCATTCTTAATCAAATTCTGTAATAATGTTTTCGATAATTTGAATCTACTTATTAAATCTTCAAATGATCCAATTGGTAACGGTATATCATGACCCGTAACTTTTGATCCAAAACTTTTACGTAATGCAATTGCTTGTTCTTGTGTTGTTATCTTCACTTTTTTACTATTTATTTCTTCATTATGAGTAGCATCATCATTATCATCATTACTATTATTATCATTTGTATACGCTTCTTCTACTTCTCTGATACTTTTGTGTTGTTTACTATGGAAGAAATCTAATTCCTTATCTAATTGTATACTTTGAATTTCATCTCTTTTGATATCTTTTTCTGGTTTAGGATTTCCATCAGGAACTGTAAAATCGGCTTTATAATTTTTCGATTTTTGCAAAGATGCACCTCTACTCAATACTCTGAAGATATCCATTGTTACTTAGAAGCTAGATTGAATACAGTAATGAAATATAATTCAAATGAACTCAATTGAAGAAATCAATTGAAGAAAAAAAAATTTCATGAAAAAGAAAAAAATGAAAAAAAAAAAAAAAAAAAAATATTTTCTCTTTTCCTTTCTTTTTTTTTTTTCTTTCTTTCTCTCTCTCTCTCTCTTCTTTCTCATGAGACTCTCTTTTTTTTTCTCGAAGAAAATGACAAAAAGTGAAAAATTCATTATTTCCAACTCTTTGGACGATGAATAAAGTGGAAACTATATTGGAATTATAGTATATATTCATAGTTCTCTATCTTGGAATATCAACATCACCATTACTATGCAATCCATATCTAGACTCACCAGAATTACCAGAGTAGCTAGAGTAGCTAGACAGGTGCAAACACAATCACCATCATATCCTTGTACAAACCCATACCTTCTTCAGAGTACTAGAAGTGTAGTATTTGTTCGTGGTCAAAGAGTACAAGGGTTAATAAGGGATCCAAGTGAGGTATTATCATCCGATGGTGTAACTTATGGTTATGGTACAGATGATGCCAATATATCAATATTAAGGAAATATATTGAATCTCTTAATTTATCTAAAAAGATAGAATTCGATAATGATTTATTACTTCAAATATTAACTCATAAATCTTTTGCACATGGTTCTAAACCTTATAATTCTCAATTATCATTTATTGGTGAACAAACATTACAACTTGCTGCTACTAAATATGTATTGAATCATTCAAATGGAACTACAAATGCAATTGGATCATTAGCTCATCGTCTTTTATGGTCAGATAAATTGCTTGCCTTCTTTGCTGAGAAAAAAGGTATTGATAAAGTATTCTTCTGTAAGAAAGCTCTACCAGGTGGTAAAATTGATAAACTGTACAAACCAAAGGGTATTTATTCAACTATTACTTCTTCAATTATCGGTGCTATAACTTGTAAATATGGTAAAACTGTAGCTGAAGAATTCATCAATATGGAATTAATTCCAACTTTCAAACAGTAAATAGTTAGTTATAACTAATGATATAGTTGATCTTTGTACATATTAAAATATATATATATATATAATATATAATATATAGAATATTATCATCATTATTTGTTTTTTTTATAGTGGTTAATTACGATTGAATACATGTTTTATAGTACTAAAATGCCAATATCAACAATAATAATAATATCAAAAATAATAATAATAATAATAATTGTTTTGCTAATTATATTTAAATAAGTCTATGTATATTCATGTTTACATAATTTTAATGTTCTGCATAACCAACAACATGTCTTCTACCAATAATTTCACCAAGAGAGAAGAAACCGACAATTTGAATAAAGTAACAAATGTATCTAATAATTTCATCCTTTGAGAAACCTTGTGCATTCTTGGAAACTAAATCTAAAACAGCTTTTGGATCTTTTGCGAATTTCTTAGATTGTGCTAATGCACAGTCGTAAACTTTTGTGAATTCTGCAATAGTTGGTGGTGCTAAACCTTCCTTAACATAAACGGTCTTTGAAAGTTCAGCTGCAACTTTAGAGTAGTAGATGGTTTTTTCAGAGATTGCTATTAAGAAATTAAAAATATATAATTGAACATATAGATTTTAATGTTAGTATACTTAATCAATAGTTAATATTGAAATTTTTTTTAAGAAAAAAAACATGTTTCCTTCAAAGAAATACATACATTGGAATGTACTAGCAAGGGAAGATGCATTTCTTCTTGCAGCAGTAGATCTGAGAGCAGATGCGGTTCTTAAAGATTGTTTTGCAAACATTGTATATAGCTATATATCCTTGTCAAACTAGCAAATTGAAAAAAAAATAAGAAACTAGTTAAACAACCTTCTCTCTCTTTCTTTCAATGTCTTCAAGCATCCGTTGAACATTGTGTTTAATTTGAAAATGTCGCTCATCCAATTAAATTTACAATTTCATTTTTCAGTGCAATTACCTAATTGGGAAATAACTTTGGAGTTTTCAACCTATTTCAACATATTCAGGTATTCAAGTATTCAATTATTTAAATAGTAAAGTATAGTTACAGTTATTATACAACATGTCTATTAATGGCTATACGTCTGTTATGACCACTACCAAATACAATTATCTTACCATCTCCTTCAAGTCTTCTGATTGATTCACCTAATTCATGATTTTCAATGTGATAGTCTAATTGAGTATTCAACTGTTCAATTAAATCACTCCATACAATCTCAGTAGAGCTCTCTAAAATCTTGATGATTTCTTTATCCAAATTATCTATACGTTTCCTTTCTTCAACACTTATACCTGTTTGAATCAAATCCATATCGATTTTACCAGTAATTGGATCAGTTGCGTAATCTTTAATTGCAGATTTCATTAATCTAACAGCTTCAATAACATCCTCAACTAAAACTTCTTCTCTTAAATGTAATTTAGCATGTGCTTCACTTAATCGAATCAATGATTCTAATTGTCTAGTAGTTGCAGTAATTCTCTTCTCATTTGAATTACTGGATTCACCAAGTTTCCGCATTAAAACATATGATGAAATCAATTCTTCACTTGCTTCTTTGGTTAATTTCGGATTAATATTCTCCTTTGCATATTGAATATAAGCAGTTAAAAATTCTATTGGTAAAATTTCAAATGTTGATGCATTATCAATTGAATTCTCTAAATACATATTAGATATATGTTTTGCTAATTTCTCATCTAAATTTTTATCAATCTTATCTAAGATTAAGAAAACTAAATCAAATCTTGATAATAAAGGTGGTGGTAAATCAATATTCTTAGTAACTGGTAAATTAGGGTTATATCTTGATTCAATTGGATTTGCTGATGCTAGAATTGAGGTTCTTGCATTTAAAGTGGTGATAATACCAGCTTTAGCAATCGAAATTGTTTGTTGTTCCATAACTTCATGTAAAACACTCCTAGTTTGATCACTCATTTTATCGAATTCATCAATACAACAAATACCACCATCAGATAAAACTAATGCACCACTCTCTAAAACTAATTGTTTAGTTTCAATATCTCTTGTTATATATGCTGTTAAACCAACTGCTGATGATCCTTTACCACTTGTATAAATTCCACGTGGTGAGATCTTATGAACATATTGTAAAATTTGTGATTTAGATGTTGAAGGATCACCACATAAAAGTATATTGATATCACCTCTGGTTTTAGTATTTGGATTATTAACATTGTTTGTACCTCCGAATAATTGTAGTAATAAACCTTTCTTAACATCATCCATTTCAAAAATTGATGGTGCTAAACTTCTTGCTAATAAGTTATAGATATCCGATCTTTTAGACAAATTCTTGATTTTCTCAATTTCTTCATTAGAAATCTCCCTAATTTCATTTATTTGCAAATTCTCTCTTAATTCATTTTCAATTGTAGAAATATCTAATCCAATCCTATTCTTATCAATTTTCTGAATATGAACAACATCTAAATAAGTTTTAAATAATGATTTAACAACTCTTAATCTTGGATTAACTCTAACAGGTGATGATTTGAAAATACCACAAACTTCAATTCTATCACCAGGTCTACAAGAATCAACTAATTCATCATAAACACAAATTGAAATTGAATGTGGAGTTTGACCATCAGGTACAATATCAGGTGTTTCCTGTAATTTGATAATTTGTTTATTAGCAAAGATTGAACGATTATGAATTAGTTGCATTGAATTTGCCGAATTACATAATTGTCTTGGACATTTCCTTGGTTCTTGAATTATACCTCTATCATTTTCAACAATAATTGTATGATCACAGACATTACATTTGAAGAAGGCATGTTTCATATCAGGTAAAATAGGTGTTGATCTAATAACTAAACCTTTTATTGATACTAATTTATCAATATCATTTGGATTTAGTTCTCTCATACCTTTTTCATTTGCAATATTGTACGGTCTAACCTTATAAATTTTCGATTCGATATCATTGACTAAATTCGTCGTTTCTGGAGTATCTCTGAATTGTGGATCATCTAAAACGATAGAAATAAGACAATCTTTCACTGTTTGATCCATAATGGGTATAACTTCTTGTGGATAAAGGATTAATAGATTTGCTAAATTTTTTGTTGAAGATAAAGACATTAAATTTTGAACATCTAAATTCAAATTAGTTGAACCTGTATGTTTCAAAATGTTAAGCATATTGATATAATAAGGTTGATCAGCAGTTGGATCAATAATATTATTGATGGTTCCATCATATAGATATCTGTCATTCATTTTGAATGTCATTAAGAAATTTCTAAATTTATCAGTGACATATTCAATTGAGACATTAGTACCCCAAATAACTCTAATTGGTGTATTGTCATCGATTTCAGAAGTTACATTTATATTAGCAGGGTTAGCTCTGGATGCTGCTGATGATGGATTAATAGGTTCTGAATCGTCATTATGAATGGTGTTATTATCTGAACCTATAAAGGATGAAGAAAATGAAGGTAAAACAGCTGCAGATGGACCATCGGATGATAAAATTGTAGAATTTAGTCTTGATGATGTGTTGATATGATCAAAAGAATTAAGATCACCACGTCCTGTATATCTAGGTCTTTGAGTTGATAATGGGTTATAGCTTTGAGACTGTTGTTGAGACTGTTGCTGAGACTGTTGTTGAGATTCTTGCCGAGAATGGTCTTGAGTGTTTCTCTGTTGGTGAGGAGACGATGAATTAGGTAAAAAGAGAGGTGACGATGGAGTAGGGGTATTTGACGATGGAGTAGGGGTATTTGACGATGGTGCTACTGGAGACGATGGCGCTTGTGGTGAGGACATCTTTGATTAACGAAGTATGTATGTTATATATACTAGATACTATAATACGATAGTAGTACAATACTAAACGTGTATAAACTTTGCTCTTACTAAACACCAACGATAAAAACGAAATTTCTCCAAAATGAAGAAAATTTCGCGTTTGTGAGGTTGAATTACCCAAATAGGAAACCATAGTGGTTTCTTAATATTATCATTATAATCGATTAACTTCCTTTATACACATTACAATTGCTACCTTCTATGATGATTGTTTATTATGTCCAGTAATCTTTGTAGGGATCGATTGGGAATGAGAGGCCTTTCAGACGGGAGGATTCTATTGGTGTCCATTGTAGTGTATCAAAATACTGTGAGAACTCGTCTTGTTGGGATGATGGATATTGACAATGTCGTACAATGGCCACTAATGGTCCTTCAATTCGTTTGGATTTGGATATAACCCCATCTCTCTCTACAAAATCAGCATCGTATTCATCGTCTTCATCTTCTTCGTCATCGTCTTCATCTTCATCATCTTCATCAAGATCTTCTCCTTCTTCACCATCATCATCGATTTCACTCTCACTTTCAGCGTCATAATTAACACCATCTAATTTCTTCCATGGGTGAAGTAATAATTCTTTATTCTGTGGTTGTGAATATGTAGTAATGTTTGCCTTTCTGTTCTCATAGAATTTCAAGTATCGTAACGGGATCTTTTTGAAAAGTTTATTGGCTTCATCTATTGATCCACAATTTAGACATTCAACAATTTTAGCTGCAGTAACCAATGGTTGGCTTTCAGTTATACATGAGATGTCTTTAGTTGACTGTTTCATCTCATCCTCTTCTTTCTCCTCCGTATTAATGCCATTAAGAACTGAATCCCATGCACTTTTCACCTCTGGTATTATAGGAGCTTTACAAAAGAAATACTTTTCGAATTCACTGATATTATTCGTTACCTCAACTCCATTATTCGATACATTTTTCTCATCTTCATTTGAACCTGTATTTATATTTGTAGCTGTATCACTAGTACTTTTAGCTTCATTTATTTTGAAAAAATTAATAATACTACGTTTTTCTTTCTCTTTCTCCTTCTTCTCGAGTTCTTTCAACTTTCTCTCTTCTTCTAATTGTTTCTCCATTTCACGTTCAAGTTTTTTAGTCTCTAATGCTTCTCTTCGTTTCCTCTTCTCTTCTTCTTCAATACGTTTCCTCTCTTCACGTTTCTGTTGTTTCTCCAGTCTTTCCTTCTCTTTTTGTTCTCTCTTTAGGATCCTTTCTTGTTCGAGACGTTCTCTTTTCAATCGTTTTTCTTCCTCCTCTCGTTCTTTTCGAATACGTCTATCTTCTTCTTCCTTCAATCGACGTGCCTTCCGTTCTTCCTCTTCTTTTAGTTTCTGTGCACGTTTCTTTTCTTCTAATTCCTTACGTAGACGTTTTTCTTCTTCTTTCTTCTTCTTCTTTTCTTCATCACGTTTCCTCTTTTCATCATCTTGTTTCAGTTTCTTCAATGTCTTTTCATTTTCCTTTCCTTCACTTTCTGCCTTCCTTTTACCGATTTCAATTTTCGGTTTATTATCAATAACACCGACACTCATTTAAATGGTGAAGATTTATAGAATAAAAGAAGAAGTAAAAGATAGAACAGATCAAACAATGAAAACAAAAGAAAAATTGAGAGAAAGGAAAAGAAAAGAAAAGAAAAATAGAAATCATCGAATGTTGTAATAATTTTAACGTGTTGTAGAACTTTTCAGACTCTCTTCATGAGACGCGTTTATTTGTTCGATTGACAGTATTTCAATATTACGTAAATTACTTTACAGTTATGTACAATAAAGCATCTATAATGTCTATAGATACACACAATACGGGATTAGTTTAACTATTCAGATGCCATTTAGTTTAGGAACACAAGTACAGGGTGCTCTTGATGATCACCATCATGAAATCGAGACATCTGAATCATTCAAACGACAGTTTTCGAAATTTGCATATGGTAGGGATAAAGAGGAGGGGTCAACGAATCTACCATCACCATTACCTAACCCAACAACAATGACAACAACTAAATCCCTTAAAAGGCGTAACAATAAGAGAAATTTGAATTTTGGTTCAATCAACAAGCAAACTATCAAAAAGGCCAAAAACGAAGAACTAGTGAAAGATCATACGAAGGATTTACTAGTAGGATCCGATGAATGGTTTGAAATCAAGGAAAGATTAATCAATAGTATAAATGCTAGAAAAAACATTATTTTTGATATTGATAATGATAGTGATAGAAATATTAAGAGTAGAAGAGAAAATAAAGTTAAGAATATTTTGAAAACAAGTTATGAATACCCAAGTGATTTATCCAATGAAGACTTCTTAACATTATATGAAGGGTTTGATCGAATGAATGGAAATAGTGATGAAATTATAACTTTATCACAAGCTTTATTTGAAAATATCAATGGAAATGATAAGAAAGATAATGACCATGTTGATGCAATTATTGAAATTGATGATAGTTGTGATGACGAAAGTGTCGATGGGGAATTCGTAATACCGAATTCATCAGATAATGAAATCGATATTATTGAATTATCAAGTGACGATGAAGATATAATAGAGAATGGAGGCGATGTTGGAGATCAAATTGTTGATAACTTAGAGAGAGACGTAGATATTGGAAATATCGATGATTATTTATCTGGGAATAATTCAAGATTAGAGATAATATCTAAAGTTATTAAACTTGATAATCCAAACAGCACTATACCTGATTCAGAAGGTAGTGATGAGGAGAATATTGAGGTTTTCTTGACTGCTAAATCCAAACCTGATGAGGAGATCATTCAAGAAGTTGATGGAGTGGATGAAGGAGATGATATAAGTCATATTTCTTTAATGGATACTACTATTTGTGATAATATTGACACGTCTGAAATTGAAATCTCATATTCTAAAGTGAAAACGAAAAGTTTTAATAATGCATGCAATGACTTTGAGGTTTATAAAGTATACTCTAAAGCTGAGACTGAGAATGTTGAATTCAATACAAATGTTGATGTTGATAATTTACTAGAACAATTAGATGGAGGTATGAATCGTATAGAGAAGGAAGTAGAGGAAGTAGTAGAGGAAGAAGTAGAGGAAGAAGTAGAGGAAGTACGAATAGGAGATGAGATTGAATCCAATACTAGTAAACGAATTGATTATTTCATGGAATGGAATAACAAGGATTTGATCAATCAATTAAAGATTTGGGGGATCAAAAGAACATCAAATAGTAAATCTAAATTACTTGAAATAATTGGAGAGATCAGTAATCAAATATCGAATGAAAAATGGGAGTGGGCTATTGAGAATACAGCAATTGGTGAACCTTTAGACTTCAGCAAGTACCCAGATAATGAAACTATGATAATACCCAAGAATGATGAAGATGATGTTATCTTTGATAAAATTGTAACGATATTGAAACGGGAAGAATTTAAGTTTAGAATACTCACATATAAACCTATCAATATCAATGAGATTGTTAAAGTCGTCAATAAAGATGGAGAGACAGTGAATTTCAAGCTAATTTCAAGTATACTTGACAAATTAGGAATTTGTTGGACTGAAATTGGGAATTGATCCGAATTGTACTATATACTGTATTATATAAGAATTACATAGAAAAGAAGAAATAGTGGATTGGAATTGTATGAAAATATAGATTTCAAATTAATTAAATTTTTCTAATTCATCACTATCATCATACGTTAATAATAGCTTTGAATTAATATATTTGAAAATGTAGAATGCGATTGTAATTTTGAAAACTAATAATGAGAAATCTAAAAAATCAGAAAGGTATATATCTCTTAAGAAATTTGGATTTGAATTATCTCTAACATTTCTATAATAATACCAATAAAAATCAAATATCCAAGTTGTAGATAATCTGTAACTTTCATATGCGAAATAACCTATTGAGACCGATAAATAGATCATTAGAATTGATGTCTTAAAAATTTTAAGTTTAGATAATCGATCTTCATAATTATATTTTAAACCGGAATTGTTATCTTTAAATACTGATGTTGATAGATGTTTCTTTCGTTGTTTAATTCCGTCCATTGTTTTGGTATTGAGAAAATAAAAATAGAAATGAGTTTAGAGTGTACAAAACTAGAAATTTAAAATCATGAAATTTGAAAATTCTATAAAAAGAGAGAAAAGGAGAGAGAGAAATTCTAAAAAAAAAAATTTAAAAAAAACTGAAAAAGCACGTGACCAAAATGAAAAGCTGTTTGTTAAGTTAAAAAGAAAAAAGCATAAATCATCCCAAGTTTTTACACGATAAAGTTGAAATCAAACATTGCATGAGTAAATTCAGGAGAGAAATCATCACTACTATTACTATCTGAATTTATTATATTATCCAAAGTTAAGATATTATTATCAGATAAATAATTTTCGAAATTTGGATTATTTTCAAGTAATAAGTTAAGTAATTTTGGAGATGATTGATTGATTGCTAATAATAAATTTTGAAATAATCTTAAAGGTCTACTCCAATGATTTGCAAATAAGATAATTCCATTTAATTCTAATGATAAATATTCCACAATTAAATCAATTTCTAAAGTATTACCATTATTTTTAGTAAGCCAAATATAAGCAGATATATGAATTATTGATGCAAGTGATAAAGTACAAGCAAATAATGGAGTTGTTGATAAGATATTTTGAGGTTGAATGTCAATTAAAGTTTTACAGATATTATTTGCAGCATTAATACAGATCCAAGTTTTCGATAATTTGAAAGAATCTGAATTTAATTCACTTAATGATGAAATATTTTCATCATCATTATCACCTAATGGTAAAGTAAATGAAGGTGTTGATATTAAAGATTTAACATTTGATTGAGTATAAGGTAAACTTTTCACTTTATCACAAACACCATGTTTAAGTGAATCATTCAAATTATAGATATTTGAGAATGGTCTATTTAAAAAGATTTTACAATATTGTAAAAGTAAAATTGATTGATGAATTGAATTATTAATATTACCATTTATATCATGTAATGTATATTTCAATAAGATCATTTCCCATTTAGTTAATAAAACAGAAACTAAATTATAATTTGAATCTATTAAACTTTGATCATCATGATTAAGAACTGAGATATTAAATCTAATTGATAAATTAAGTAAATGAGTACAATTGGATCTTATATTATAATTAAAATCTATATTATTCCCAGTAATTGATTTAGGATAATTTATTTTAATATATGAAGATAATAATTTATTTGAAGATGAAAGTTTTGAAACAGTTTTACCATCTGCTGTACCTATTAAAATATCGAAATAATGAAATTCCCAAAATAATTTTCTTGTTAATTCATATAATATTTGAATATCGAATTTAAAAGATTTAATGAAAGGATTAAAGAATGTATTATTTATGGAGAATTTAGTAATTTGTTCTTTCCCATCTAAATTTATAATATTTGAGGATAAAATGTGATCAACTGCTATATTTTTCAATTTAATACAAATTTCAGGTAATCCAGCAAAATGAGCAGATAATATATATAAGAAAGCTGATTGTAGATAAGGTAAATTTGGAGATGAAGAAGCTAAAATTTCAGTAAATGAAGAAATTTTTTGTGATAAAGATGGAATGAAATTAATATCATTATAAGATTTAAAATTAACTTGAGAAGTTGCTATTGATTCCATTGCAGATAATAAAGTATTTGAATGTAATATTGGTAATAAATCCAAATAAGAAGTTAATTGAATTATATCATGAGGTAAGATTGGATGAGTATTATGGAAATGATAATAATAGTTATTGATAATTCTTGAAGTTGTTGTTGAATCATAAGACGATATTGAAGATATAGATGATGAAGTTGATAAGGAAGTTGATAAAATAGATGATGAATTTAGAATTTTATCAGATGAAGTTATTATAGTTTGATTTTCTGATGATGATGATGAAGATGATGATGAAGATGAAGAAGAAGAAGAAGAAGAAGAAGAAGTATGAATCATATTTGTCTTATTACGCCGAGGTCTGTAACCGCCACTTTCAGATACACGATATACACAATTGAGATTTTTAGTAGCACATCGAGAACAAGTTGGTTTTGTAGAATCACATTTACAATGAGATTTCCTACAGTTGTCACAAGTTTTGCAGAATGATCTATGAACAGCCATATAGTGGACGTTGGTTAGTTGAAAAGAAGGTATAATGAAAATTGTAGAATAAAAGTAAAAATATATTATATATATCAAAAGTATCAAAAGTATCAAAATAGCAATCACTTGTCTCTTAAAACTTAAAATTGATAAAAATTGATAAAAAAAAAATGAATTTAATCATGTCATTTTTCCTGTCACAATTAGTAATTGGATTTTATTATTTTATATTATTTTATATTATAAATAAATAAATAAATAATATAGTTGCGATTCACGTGACATTTCCAGACTCCGACTCTGAGACTCAGACAGACATGAAAGACATGACATATATTCCGCTGCATATTCCGCTGCATATTCCGCTGCATCGACAGACCCAACCAATAAGAAGCCATGTAATGACTCATTACGTAAGAGTCTCTTTTTCTGTTTTTCCCCCCGCCTTTTTCTTATAATCTTCAATTTTGTCTCCGCTGCCCTTCTCCCGAGGTGATTTTCTTCCCTTTTTTGTTTTTAATTGGGTACTCTTCCGTTTTCCGTTTTTTTTTTTTTAATTTACTGTATTTATTTATTTTATACTTGCAGGCTCAGTTACTTTTATCTATATCACATCTTTATTCTTATTCAATTTATCTATCTATCTATGCGTGAAGGTACATATATCTAGGTGCATGTCTCTTTATTTACAATTGAAAGTCATAATCTTTGAAAACTTATACATTCTAATATCCATTTAAGTATGTCTGCTAAAATAAAAATGAAATTCAATGATACCATTGATAACAATAATAATAATAACAATAATAACATTAATAACATTAATAATAATATAGGTAGTACAAATAATGAATCTCAATTAATAAAACCTCATTTCTCCCCTTCTCATAATGATTTATATGGAAACTCTAATATTAATGAAATGAAAAATAATGATAATGATAATTATAATGATAATGATAATAACAATATCGATAATATTAATGATAACAATAGATATCTATCTAAAACTAAAATGTCTTCAAGAGGTCCAGTTAGTCAAGAATTCACTTTAAAAGGTTCAACTCCTTCTGGTAAACCAAGATTGTTTGTTTGTGAAACTTGTACTAGAGCTTTCTCTAGACAAGAACATTTGAAAAGACATGAACGTTCTCATACAAAGGAAAAACCTTTTACTTGTAATATTTGTTCAAGAAAATTTAGTAGAAGAGATTTATTATTAAGACATTCAACTAAATTACATGCTGGTGCTTCTGATATAATACCAAGATTAAGGAAACGTTCAATAAAACATATGTCTAAAGAAGAATTGGATAAATTATCTCCTCAAGAATTAGAAGATTTTAAAAATAGATTAAAAATCAAAGAAAAAAATAAAGAAAAGAAAAAAATTATTGTTAAAAATAAATCAATTAAAACTCAAACTTCTTCTTGTTCTTCTTCTAATACAATTACTAATACTATCACTAATTCTTCAATTCAAACTAATTTAACTATACCATCTATAGATAATAATTTAACTAATAAACCAATAAATATACCAATAAGGAGAAATTCATCTGATAATCAAAATTCTCTGATTTTGTCAAATGATGAATCAAATAATAATATAGATCATTCTATTTATAATCATTTCCAACTGTTATACCCATTATCATCTAATAATAATATAGGTTCAGGAGATCTTTCAGATATCTCTTCTTCCTTAGTTACTTTAGATAATGGACTTGAAAATAGATTGAATAATCTTCATAATAATAGTAATAACATTAACAACAACATCAACAACATCAATATTAACAACAACAACAACATCAATATTAACAACAACAACAACATCAACAACAATAATAATAACAACAATGATAATAATAATGACAATAACAATACCCAAAACCTTTATAATAATAATGATTTACAACCAAATTCAAATAATTATTATCGTAGAGCTTCATTCTCTGCAATGAGTGGTGTCAATTATGCTTTAGCAAATCCTGAACCTTATGCAAGTGAAACTGTAGAATTCTCAACTCCTCAATTCATTTCATTGGAAGTTGAACAAGAAAAATGGTTAAATTCTTTTAATGATAATAATTTGGATAATTTGGATAATTTGAATAATAATATTGACATTAATGATGATAATAATGTTAATAATAATAATATTCCAGTATTTCAAACAGAAATTCAACAATTGAGCAAACTAATATCAAAAGCTCAAAATAAAGATTTAAATTCAGGAAATAATAATCTAAGTTCAAATCTCAATTCAAATTTAAATTCATATCATGTTGATACTGGTTATTCATTTTATGATATTGATACCATGAACATTGCAGAATCTCTGTTTAAAACTCGTATTTCTGATCCAATACGAAATAATAATAATAATAATAATAATACATCTAAAATAATTGATCAAAATCCATTCAAAAAAAATTCACCAATAATTCAAAATGAACCTCTTAATGATGTAAATAATTCAATTTTTAAAACAAAATTTAATAAAAATATCAACTTTCTAGATGGATTAAATCTAGATCAATTGGAAAAATTAACAACATCAAATAATATCACTAATGATAATATAACAAATAAATCTAAAAATCATAATAATTTAACCAATATCAACTTGCTACATGAACATCCAAAATTATTGTCAAATAAATTTGATAAAAATATCTCATCTAATTCACTTGGAAATTTCTTAGATAGTAATGATAATCTAAATTCATTGAAAACTAAACTTAATGGACTTAATGATAAAATTCACAATTGGCAAGAAACTTTATTTAATCAACCAATTGCAGATTTAGAAAAAATCAATGATATGCATGTCTCTAATAAATATGGAATTCCACAAGGTTATTCCTTTTATGATGATTCTGCTATTAATTTGAATCTGAATGATGATTTTATCAATAATCATCCAACTGTTAGTACTGAAGCTACAATTTCTCCAATTTTATTGGAATCTTCACCATCAAATGAAATGGATATAGATAATAATGAGAATGAGAATGATTTAAATATTAATAATAATAATAATAATAATAATAATAATAATACTAACAATGCTAATGTTGGTGTTAATGGGAATATTAATGGTAATAATCATAATAATAGAGAGAAAATTAATAGATTTAACAACAATTTCAAAACTAACTTTAATGACCTTAATGAAAATACCATTGATAGGAAAAATAATACCTATCATAAAAATCAACCACAAAATAGTTCCTTTGAATCTGAATTCAATGAAACTAATTCCAAAACTTATTCACATTCATATTTATTCACTAATCATATGACTAAATTGATTCAAAATGCATTATTTGAATATCCATTTTTTGGTACTCCAACACCTGAATTATTATCAGTTGATATTCTAAATTATTATGTTGATCAATTCATATGTAAATTTTTAACACATCATCCTTTCATACATAAAAGTATATTAAATGAATATTGGATTATTGAAAATTCAATTAGTTCAATTTTATCAAATACTATTAGTATCGAAGATTCAATTGATTATAAAGGTAAAGAAATCAAATATGTAAGAGATGAAAATTTCTTGAATAATTTTAAGGTATCAATTATTTGTTTACCATTATTAATTACAACAATTGGTGCTGTTGTCTCAAATAAAAAAGATGATGCATCAAATTTATATGAAATTTCAAGAAGATGTATTCATGTTTATCTAGATAGCAGGAAAAACTTGAAAACTGTTGGTAATATCGATGATACTAATGATATTAATAATAATAATAATAATAATAGTAATCATTCAATTTCTCCATTATGGTTAATTCAAAGTTTAACATTAAGTATTATCTATGGATTATTTGCAGATGAAGAAATAACTTTATCTGTTATAATAAGACAAGTTCATGCATTAAATGCATTAATCAAATCATCTAATATTAATCAATTGAAAATTCCTGAAAATATAAATGAAGATTTCAAAATTTTTTTAAATTATGAATCAACAATTCGAACAATTCATATGATTTTCCATGTTTCAACATTATTATCAACATTATATAATATTTTCCCATCCTTAGTGATAACAGATTTAAATATTAATTTACCAAATGCAACATTATTATGGGATTGTATTAATGAAGAAGAATATAAAAGATTAATTGAAAATTTTGAATTCAATTCGATCGATTATAAATATGTTGTTAAAGAATTACTTAAACTTAATGTTAAAGATATCAATAAAAATACAGGATTAATCAATAATAAGAATTTCTTTTTAGATAATCATGTTAGTGAATTTGGTTTAATTTGTTTACAAAATGCATTACATCAATTAGTTTATTTCAAGCAACTTGATAATGACTCAAATCATACTAATGAAAATTTTAATGAATATATAGATAAAGAAATTAATAATATCAGTAATTCAAATAAAACTAGTGAAAATGTATTATATGAAATTAGTGATAATGGGGATATTGATATAACAATTGAGAGAATTCATGATATTGGTAATGTTTGGGATTCAATGGTTAAAGCTTGTGTGTTATACAATAGAACAAGTGAAGTTTATAATGATTGTAATATATTGAATCATTATTTGAATTTAAAACTGAGTTCAATTGGTAGTTTAAATAAAATTAAAGAAAGTGTTTGGTTAAAATCATTTACTGATATAAATGAAGGATATATTTCATGTTTTAATTATGGAGATGATGAAATGAAGAATGAAGATTTCCAAAAAGAATTAGTACAATTAATTGAAAATTCAATTAATATATTAAAACTTGTTTTCTTTAATGAAGATAATTCACTAATTGGAACTATTTCACCAAGTTATGAATTAGATAATAAAGTAATGAAAGCTTTAGATAAGATTTATTCAACACCATCACCTGAAAATTCAAATGAAACTAACGAGAATACTAATAAGAATTTGAATAAAATTAATTTGAATATACTGCATAAATTAAGTATTGATTCACAAATTTTATTTGATGTTATATTAATAATTGTTAAATTTTTAAGTAATTATGAAAATTATTTCAAAATCAGAATGAAATTTAACAATTTATCAAATTTCATTTTTCTACAACATTTTGAACTAAATTCTACGTTATTTTTCAATAATAGCATGAATAATAATAATAATAATAATAATGACAATGAAAAAGTTGAAGAAGCATTAAATAAATTTGATAAAGTATTATTCAAATATTATTTAAAATTTTTCAAGATATTTCTGAATCTAGAACAATTTTTGAAACATAACTATAACTATGAAGATTTTGAAACTGGACAAGCAATTGAAGCACTCAATAACTTAGCAAGAAAAAATACTAATTTTAACAACGGTAGTAATGATATCGATAGTTTTGATATTGATAAGGTAATTATGGAAAGTCAAAACAAGTATAAAAAAGAAGAAGAAACATTGAATAAGATTGTCTCAGATGACTTAAATGTATTACATGATCATGATTTAATTATGAGTGAATTGATTGGATTTAAGCTACCATTCAAATTCTTGAAAATGGGTGGATTTTTATTTGGATTTATTTATGATAAAAATTACAAATTTGTGAATTTCAAACACTTGAGTGATGTATTGTTCCATTTGAGGATTTTTTTGGAAAGTAAAGAAGAATATGTGTAAATGTAAATAATGTAAATAATGTAAATAATGTTAATAATGTTAATAATGTTAATAATACCAATACATAAACTATCGGATCATATCATAATAATATCGAGTTTAAAATTTCTTATCTGTGATGTCATGTCAGAAAATACACGCTAAGATAAAAATTAGTATAAATCCCAAATAGGGAAAAGTGTTGTACTATTCCCACTCGGGATGCCGTTTTTAATACTGCTAAATTCCAATTTTCCGGCTGTGTGATGTATTAATTATCATTATCGGAGATCTCCGATGTCTGTTTCAATTTAATAAAGTTTTTCTATTTGAGTTGCAAATACTGCAAATATAAAAGGATACGATTCTACCTCAATTTCAGTCAACCTCCCACTCTCATTACTTCTTCTTCCTTTTTTCTATTCCCCTTTTATCTTTTTTTTATCTTTTTTCTTCTAATATCAACACTCAAACAATCAAATACAAATATTGAAAAAAAAAATAATGGCTTATTTACAAGATTCTACTTACGGTAAAGACAATGTTAAATTTCTTAAAGTTAAAAAGGATAAATTTAATCCTGAAAAGCAAGAAGTTTTAGAAGCTACCGTTAGAGTTTTATTAACCGGTAATTTTGATGTTTCATATACAAAGGCTGATAATGCACCAGTAGTTCCAACTGATACAGTTAAAAATACAATTTTAGTTGAAGCTAGGAAAACTGATGTTTGGCCAATCGAAAGATTTGCTGCTCATTTAGCTGAACATTTTGTTAATAAATATTCACATGTTTCAGGTTGTAATGTTCATATTATTCAACATAAATGGACTAAATATGAAGTTAATGGTAAATTACATGATCATTCATTTAAAAAAGATGGTGAAGATGTTAAAATTACTGATTTATCTTATAAAAGAAATGGTCAATTTACTTTATCTTCAACTTTGAAAGATTTAACTGTTTTAAAATCAACTGGTTCAGGTTTCGTTGATTTCCATCAATGCGATTATACAACCTTAAAACCAACTAATGATAGAATTTTATCAACTGATATCGATTGTACTTGGAAATTCGATCATAGGAAAATCGGTTCAATTAAAAATATCTATAAATTAGCTGATGAAGGTTTATTCGATGAAACTACTACTAAAGTACTCAAAATTACTTTAGATAGATTTGCACTTGAAAATTCTCCTTCAGTTCAAGCAACAATGTATAACATGTGTTCAGATATTTTAGATATTTGTCCATATGTTTACAATGTCTCATATGCTTTACCAAACAAACATTACATTTTATTTGATTTATCTTGGAAAGGCCTTGATAACGATAATGTCTTATTCTATCCTTCTCCTCATCCAAATGGTTTGATTAAATGTACAGTTGGTAGAGAACCAAAGGCGAAATTATAAACAGTTTAACTGCTCTTAAATAATTTGGTCTTTTCTTTTTCTTTTATAGATATCTTTAATTCGTTCTTATCCTCCTATATATATATAATGGTGCTGGTCATTTAAATCCTGGTAAATTTCTTTCTTTAACTTAATCATTCAATAAAATAAAATACAACTTCATGTAAAAATATATATGTGTGCGATTTTCCTATTAATATTTTAAATCCGAGAAATCGTAGAAATGTGAGAACATTACCATATATATTATGTTGATGAGAAAGTATGCTACATATATGGTAAGATGGATATACACTTTTTTTCATTCATTTACTCTACCTCTGCTCTACATCTACTTTCTCATATTGTAAATAATATTATAACTATCCATCCATTCAATCAATGTTCAGAAATTTATTCATAAGATCCCCAATATTCTCATCTCTGAGATCAAATAGAAGATCATCTAATTTGTTGAACAATATTGGATTTCGTTTCCAATCAACTAATGTAAAACATGCACAAGTTCCAAAACCTCCAACAGGTATCAAGAAATTGATTCATCAATACGGGTACTCAGCATTGGGCATTTATTTAGGTTTGTCGATTATAGACTTACCAATCTGTTTCTTTGTTGTTCATTCTGCTGGTGAAGATATAATCAGAGAATATCAAGAAAAGTTCCTAACTTTTATAGGTTACAAAAAGGAGCCTAATGATTTGGATAGTAAATCTGGAAATAATGGGGAGGTTGCTACTGATTCAGAGAACAAGGAAGAAAAATCTTCAACTCTGGTTACTGAATTTGCTTTAGCTTATGCAATCCATAAATCACTTATATTTATCCGTTTACCAATAACTGCTGCAATTACCCCAGTTGTTGTCAAATATTTACAGTCTAAAGGTTTCAATATTCTCAAACTTGCTGCTCCAAAAGTTACACAAACAATCGATAAAACTACAAAAAAATTCTAGATAAATATAAATTTTCCTTTTTTCTTTTCTCCTTTTACTTACCATATAGTTATATATATTATACATTGTAAATATTTTTAATGGTGAAGAAATGAAACATGGATCTATTTCATAAACATGATTATCTGAACTTGGAATAATACTTCTCTTCCTCAAATCTATATGATATTCTTTCAAGAACTTCAGGTGAATAAACATCTTCAATCTTTTCACCGCCTAATAAAACTCTTCTCTCATGTTCTTTTTGTTCTTCTTTAGTTAATAAAACAATATTCTGCATACCTAATTCAACACCTGGTAACCAACGACTTAATGTTAGTCTTGTTGAATATCCACTTACTGGACTTTTCCCTCTCCAAACTTCCTCTAAAATATATTGAACATCATTCAATCCAATCCATGGAGTACGTTGTTCATATCCAAGTCTTGATTGTTGTCCCGCCAAACTTTGGAATAATGAATCGTATACTTTATATCTATTCTTACCTTCAATTGGTTCAATCGGATATCCACCTGCTTCAGTGATAATTCTAGTAGTAATCGCTAATCCAAACATACCTGGCATAGTACCTAAAACTGGTAATATTCTTACACGGAAATTTTGTAGTGCACTCAACTCATCAACTTTACCCTTCTCAAATTCTGCATCATCAAGTGGTAATAAATTCGCCTTTCTTGGATCAGGTTTTTCTGCACTGAAAATGGTGGTAATACCTTTATTGATACCAATTTTCTTCAAACTACGACGAACTGTACGTGCTAATGGATCTTCATCTGAAACACTAATATCACCGATATTGATTCTTGTTGGATCAGATTTACATGCTGCTCCCATTGATGAAATAACAGGTAATTCATTTTTATAACAGTATGTCAACAGTTCAATTTTTGTTTCAATATTATCAATACAATCTATAACGTAATCAGGTTTAACACCGTCCTCCATTGTGAGTAATAATCTTTCAGATTTCTCAATACTGAATAATTCATTTATACCTTCAACATGACTCCATGGAGCAATTTGACCAATAAAATCAACTAAAACTTCAACTTTACTACGTCCAACATCTTTCAAAGTTGCACATGCATGTCTATTCAATGAAGATAATGAAACTTGATCAAAATCAATGATACGTAAATGAGAAACACCTGATCGAGCTAATGAAACAATTGCATTGGATCCAACACCACCTGCTCCAACTACAATGATTCTCAATGATCTAATATTTTCCATACCTTTCTTTGAAAGGAAAGAATAGTTTCTAGTTAATTGCTCTAAAATCAAATCTTCAGAATATGGTTGTGGCAAATGAACAATAGTATTCTCAGATGTTCTAACCAATCTTGATTTCATTGATGTACTGTCAGAACTAATGGTGAGAGATTCTGGGATATTTGAACTTCCATCATTATCTTTCAATGGTGTTACTAAGTTTCGTATATAGTCCAATAATGTGAATGAACCATCATTCAAGTAGTATTTGTGGAAAGATTCAACTGCAACTGTAGTTGCTACAACAGTCAAGGTAGCTATAGGTAAGATGTAGTTGTAATTACCCTTCATGACTTGCTTAATGATGAATCACAACACCAAGAAAAATGATGAAAAGAAAATGATATGAAAAAAAAAAAAAGATTTCGAAAAAGAAAAAAATAATATTTGTTCCGCCGCCAACCATCAAAAGCCAAATGATCCAATAATGATATTTGATGATGGTGTAGTAGTGGAAGATTTAGTAAGTTCTTTATCACTTTCAAGGTCTTTCTCTTTGGACTCTTTTTTATTTGAATTATGGAATTCAGATTTATCAGGTTGTTCAGAATTGATGGCTAGTTTAGGCGAAAGTGTAGGTGATGGTTTACTATTGGTAGTAGCCATTTGCTTTTCCTGTCTTTCCTGTCTTTTCTGCCTTTTCTGTGGTTGTGAAGTATTTGGTTGTTCTCTATGTCTTCTTTGATTGGATACATTGTTTGTATTTGGTTTAGTTCGACTAGAAGTAACGGATTTATTAGTTTTCTCCATTTTAGTAGACTGATCATAGTTTTTATTCTTCTTTTGATTGACATCAAGTTTCCCATACCAGATGAACCAACCATCAACATTGGAATTTGTATCCTGTTCATACTCCAACTCTTCATCATCGATGAATGGATCATCAGTATCGTATTTACCAATACGTTTGTTGTTCACCATTTTACGACGATGTATTTCCTTCAAAACTAATGATTCCTTTTCAATATCACTCATTCCAGCAGTGAACTTAATCTTTAACGCCTTGACTATTTCATCTTCATCATTATAGTAACTTTCAGACCTAGGAGTATTGTTATTAGCTGTGTTGATATTATTAGCTATTATTGTTTCTGTTTCTTCTGTGAAATCTTCTACTTCATCATCTTCTTCCTCTCCTTCGTCTTCATCTTCCTCTTCCTCTTCCTCATCTCCTTCCCCTTCTCCATCTCCATCGTTACCGTAGTTCCATTTACCTTTCATTAATGGAACATTATTTGGAGTGTCATATCGTCCATACTTTTCTTCTACGAGTTTGACAAAGTTATATTCTGTATGAACGTCATTGTGTGTAGATAACGGTATTTCAATATCTATTATTACTGGTTCTGTTTCCTTTGGTGTCTTTTTGTCATGATTTTTGCTTCCCATGTTGTTGATATTGCTATTCAAAATAGGAGTTTCACTACTCGGTGTAGATTTCTTCTTTTTAACTGAAACTGATGGATTACTGTTATTTGTAGTATCTGGTTTGTCATTAGTACTTAAGTCTAATGGTAAGTCAACATCTGCATTGTTGGAGGTCATTTTAACTGACTGTATGACAGGAGAATTCATAAGATTGGATACTGACATTGGACTTATCACTTTACTCATATTGGAAGATTTATTGGCTGTATTTTCCTCAGTGTTCGTTGATCCACTGCTAGAATCCCCAGTATTGGGGTCTGATAGTAAAGATGAAATACTTATAACCCCGGTCATTGTAAATGTTGATTCAACTGCTCTATAAGAAGAATGGTCAAGAACAACCGTTGTTTATCTTGTTTAACATTTATCGATTCAATTATTATCTGGTCGGCTATACTTCCTTTTATGGACAGCCCACTTTCAAAATCAATGCTACATCAAATTCACATAATTTAAGGTATTCTACAGAGTGAATCAGCCTAATGGGATTATCATTACCCCTATTTGGATGTACTATTCTGTTATAAACCTGAAGTAAAGAAAAAGTGAAAAAAAATTAAAGGAAATTCAAACTAAATAAGAGACAAACTGTAAGTTATAAACTTTATAGTTCAGTTACCACCATTAAACCAATTAATTCATCAATTACCTGAGCAGCAAGTAATCCTGTGACATCATTACCAACTGAGTTAGGTGGTGTATTCACCTCAACAATATCACATCCAACTAACTTGATACCTTCAAGTTCATCCAAGATTGTCATTACTTCTCTAGAATTCAAACCGCCAGCTTCTAAAGTACCTGAATTTATCATACCTGGATCGAATGTATCCAAATCAAACGTCAAATATACTGGACGATCACCAACAATTTCTTTAATCTTCTGACCAACACCTCTAGGAGTTAGAGTATCTACATCTTTGGAAGTTATAGTTTGGAAACCACATTCTTGATCATGTTCTTCATCATATTCAATTATATAAGGAGCTCTAATTCCAACATGAACAGAGTGATTATATGAAACATATCCTGCTTCTGCTGCATAATGTAAAAATGTACCATGATTCAAACTTGAATACTTGGTAATACCACCTCCTAAAACTTTTGGATTCCAAGTATCAATATGTGAATCAAAATGAACAATTGCTAAACCATCATCTTCCTTACCGAATGTCTCATATGCACTTCTTATATTCATCAAACTGATGGTATGATCACCACCCAAAGTTATAATTCTTGTTTTATCAAAATTGGTTGAATTGTTTGTAGAATTATGCTTATGAATTGCACGTTGCCCTCTATACAATTGATTTAGAGCAATTCTAGCATCAAATGGGATCATAGGAACATCACCGCAATCTACAAGTTTCAAACCTGTATCATAAATTGGCAATCTGTAAAGTTTTGAATCTTTTGAATTGCCTCTAATTGGGGAAATACCACCAAATAATCTTCTTGAACCTTGTCTCACTCCATTTGGTCCAAATCTAGTACCTGGTGTATAAGAAACGCCGGAATCAAATGGTGCACCAACAATTGCAATATCGATATCCTCATCTAAGTTCTGGAAACATTCTTTAACCGGTAAATGAGCAAATGAAACAATCCCAGAGTAAAGGTTAGGATTGAATAGTAGATCTGAGACATCATCATTATCAGGGAACTTGATTGTTTGGGATTTATAGTATTCATTCAATGAGATTGATAATGGATTGGTAACCTCCTTAGGGTATGTCAATTCACCAGAGTTTATCTTCTCATCCTTGATACCAATTACCGAATCCGAATTGATCAAATCTCCAAATATAGTATCAATGAATGTATCTGGAGTACCCAAATTTTTCTTTCCTTCGTTAGTGTCAATAACTTTCAAGGATTGTTGAGGTAGTATATTACCGTATGATATATGAATCACCTCTGTCAGCAATACAGCCAGTTGCAATCTCATTCTTCTTTTGAAGTCTAGTTATAAATTATAATAAAGTATGATGAAAGTAATACAACTATACTTTACGTCTCTCATTCAATTAACTGTGCAGTTACTTGAATAGGAAAGTGCAGACGATATGTTGGAGTCAATGACCAAAAAAAGAGAGAATCGGGAGAATTACAGCACAGGACTATATCTATGTGTCTGATTCAATATAATACAGCTCTTTACACTGCTATATATATATATATATATGCATATATGTGGGGTGATAATGACTGCTCTAATTGAAAGAAAGCAGACACACTAAACAAATTAAGGTGACCGATATCTAACAGAGAACTTCAGAGTCAAATACATCACAATGGACGCGTCCCAAAATTCGAAATACTCATTTTGTGGGGTACATCAAAGTAAATTGAGTAATGTACTACAACAGGTTATTGGAAGACTAGAGTTGGAGACCACATAGAATGAGCGGTAATGCAAAGATCCAAATATCAGAAATAGTTAAGGGGATACAGAATCTCAGACCATATAGAGAAGGCTCCCTGATTCTCAACGAACAGCATTTCTATCAGAACTCTATTTTGAATGGATGGGCTAAAAAGAATGCACATCCAGTTACTTTGAGACAACTTGCTAATTTTGGGAAAAAGGTAACACCAGATAAACTAATAGCAAGTGCTAATTTTGTCCGAACTGAATTAGCTGTTAGATTGAGTTTGAAAATCAAAGAATTGCAAACTCTTCCTTATGAAGTGACTAGTAATTATCATTTGAACCAGATATACCAAAGCTATTATCATTGTTTTGATGCATTCAGGAAAGTTCAAAAAGTAGAATCACTAGAAGACAATGAAATATTTTGTGAATTTATCGAAAATGTGTTAGATAATCATCGTATTATCTTGCCACATTTGATGATGGGCGCATTAGAGGTTTCTATTTTAGAGAGTATGTCACCTCAAAAACTTGATGAGTTCATGTCTTCTATGTTAAGATCAAGAATCAGTAGAAGGGTTATTATGAATCAACATATCTGTATGTCTAAATCTTATAAAAGATCATGTGAGGATGATTTTGAGCTTGATGGTGAATTTGGAAAGGAAAAGCCACCTGATTATGTAGGTGAAGCTTTCCAATATTGTTCAGCTCATGAAAATTTAAAATTATCATATAATACTATTATCATTTTTTTGAAAAGTTTATACCCAGATATCACAATGCCAGAATTAAAAATAATTGGTGAAGATTTTAAGTTCCAATTTATGACTAACCATTTAATCTACATATTTACAGAAATTCTGAGAAATGCTCTAAAATCAACAATTGAACAATATATTAGATTGAGTCAACCTGGTAATGTGGGAATTCAATTGGATCATCCACAACCGGTATGCGTTTACATAACAAATAGCAAATATGAAATGACTTTCAAATTTTCAGATCAAGGAGGTGGACTTCCTTTTGATAAAATCGATTCATTATGGTCATTTTGTAAAACACCAGAGGTTGCAAGTAAATTTCTAGATAATTTCCATGCTTTACCGAACTTAAACTTATCTCAGAGGAAACCTATTCTGGCACATCAGTATTTCCGAAATAAAAAGGAAATTGCGAAGTTAAAACCGGATAAACTGCCAGTTGTGTTGGATGATATTGGACAAATGGAAATGAGTAATTCAGATAGTGGTAAATCAATTCTTTCATCATTAGCATCTCGTCCTTTTGAATATACTCTAGGTATCTCAATGCCAATGTGTAAAGTTTATACTGATTATTGGAATGGTACATTAGATATGGCAACTATTGAAGGTTATGGATGTGATGTATTCTTGAGATTGAAAAAATTAGGACATCATCATGATAAATTACAATTGGATAAAGCATAGAGATGGTATACACGGCTCTCCTTAGGAAAACATTTTTATTTATTTATTAATAATTCTTTCTTTATAAAATATAGAATTTACAATACAATACACTAGTTACAGAAACTTGATGCATGTTACCAACCATCACCCCATCCATCATCGTCATCCACTTCAATTTTTGACTGAAGATTCAAATTTAATTTCGTGACAGGTTTGCTCTTATTCAAAACTATTGGTTTTTTCAATGAATTAGTCTCTCTGGTTGTTGTTGCACCGAATGTACTTTTCGGTTTCCCAGTAATACTTTGCTTTGAAAATGCTGGTTTGGCATTCTCAATTTCCTCCTCATCAATATCCCAACCATCATCATCTTCAAAATCATCTTCAAGATCATCATTCAAATCAACGTTCAATGGTTTTTTATTCAAGTTTTCACTTGACATTGATTGCAATCTACCAAAGTTATTGTTGCTGTTCATACGTGATTCTGGGAACGGTGTACCAGAAGGTGTATGTAATGTTGATACAGTATCTAAAATGGAACTTCCTAGATTTTCCAATGAAATGGAATTCATCAAACTGTTCAAATCTGATATATCAACTTCTATATGATCGTCTTCTTCATTATGTGCAATATTTGATGCTTCAGTTCTTATCTTATCCATGTATAACTCAAAAGTTTTTTCTGCTTCATTTCTGATAACTGACGATTTATCTAACAATGCAGGAGCTAATGATGATAAAACTTTAGAACAACAAATTTCTGGTGTGAAATACTCAATAGATCTTTCAAATCCACGTACAGCACAAAGTCTTGTAACATAATCAGTATCCTTGAGTGCTTTACCAAATGCTGTAATCAAGACACCAACACGTGCATTGGGTTGCATTTTAGATGAGATTTTATCAAGACATATCACAGTATTAGCCCTCAATTTTGGATTGGTATCAGCCTGTAGTTTAGCCAAATAACGTAAAAGATCATTATTCAATTGTCTTTCTGTAATTTTGTCCATTATGAATGAAATTGACAATAGAGTTTCAGTACGAACTATCAAATCAGTATCTAAAAATCCAGTAACTAGATTCGGGTATATTTTATTTTGAACATCATATTTTGATATTTGGTCAATCACATGAGGTAAAATTTTAAGTAATATAGTACGTATCGCTCTATCAGATAATGTAAATGCTTTTAGCAGTATAGGTTTAAAGAATAATTCGAATGATTTAGATTCTCCATGTGATTTTTCAAAGATTAAAAACATCAAATATAATAATATAGTCTGAACGTTATTTTCATTAGAAGTAGTTGCATCAAAAGTTTTCATCAATTCAGGCATTACTTTGAAATCCAGAAAACTGACGGATATATTTGAACTAGCTAATGCTTTGAAATTTTCCAATTTCTCAGATAAACTTAGTATAGCAATTTGTGAAAAGTTGGAATATGCAATAATCTCGGGGGTCCCAAAATAAGAAGATTCACCATTACTAAGAAATTGTTCAACTGGCATTCTCAATCCGCAATTTGGAGATAAAAGCTTACTAATAGGAACCCCTTTAAAATTCCAGCTATTGTATTGGGTTTTAACATCGTTAGAAGTTGGATTTTTATTACTGAAAATCTGATATGATAACACACCTAATAAATACGAATCGAATTTCATAGCTTTGATTCCATTAAGTTGATTTTTGAAACATTCTGTACCATGAGATTCAAATTCTGGAGGTGTTATCATACCTCTTTGAGAAGTGAGTGCTGAATATGATGAGAATAATGTTAGATAGTCCATTGAGTTTTCTTTGTAGTTGAATGTAAATTCAAATCCACCAATTTTCCATTCACCTGATTCGGTAATAAATACATTTTGATCTCTCAAGTTTCCATGGATACATGAACCTTCTATATTGATAAATTTGAGTCCTTTTGCTATTTGGTAGATCCCCCAAACGGAGGATTCAGGTGAGATTTCATTAGTTTTTTCAGCTAAAGAAGAGGCACGTTCTGTAATCAAATAAAGAAACCTATCATTTTCAATAGTCTCAAAAACGGTTAAGACACCTGGCAATAATGACAATGCTTTATGTCTTTTCATTGAATTTTTAGCAATTGAAATATAATTAGAATTGTTTGGATTTCTCAAATCAAATTCAAAAATTGTAACTGGTGTTGAATCCTTGTCAGAAACACCATCGTAAATTTTCCATATTGAATTACTATTAGGGTTTTCACATAGGGGAATTACACGAGGTTCATTAAAAGAATATGGAATTGCAGTACCTGTGAGTGTACCTATTGTTTTAGCCAAAAAGTTCATGTTCTACAAAGAAATGATTAATGAAAATTAATGAAAAAGAAAAAGAAAATCTGTTGGTTACGTTCTAATAAACATTGAAAGTTTAGATCAACATGAATTCGTGTCGCTCCATTT
The DNA here is from genome assembly GCA_030579495.1 of Pichia heedii. NCBI lineage: Eukaryota > Fungi > Ascomycota > Pichiomycetes > Pichiales > Pichiaceae > Pichia > Pichia heedii. Next base: position 338,488 of record JAKTRA010000004.1, on the reverse strand, counting down.
TCCATTCTCCTGTTCTCCTCTATTCCTGTTCGTACTTCCTATTCAAAACCTATTTTTTCTTTTTTTTTATTTTCTTTATTAAACACATCAGCTAATATAATTCTATACAATAAAAGAACAAAAGTTACTTCAAACGTTAAATTAATTTCCAAACCATGTTTATTCTGATGCTTCTTGGAAACGATCGGAAATGGTTGATAATAACTTGTCAAATTCTGCATGAACCTCTTCTTGTCCTCTACTTGGTTCAAAGAACTTAGCAGATGAAACTGCGTGTTTGACATCAGATGTGTTTTCTGCTAGTTTAGACCATTGTGCACCAGATGCTACAGCCTTTTGAGCTTCATCATAATAAGAGACAAATGTACGCATCATATCATAAGTTTTCCAAATTGGACAGAATGCATCATATGTAGAATAACCATTTTGTTGTAGGAAATCTTCTTTGATTAAAGTAGATACATCTAAAACAATTTTATCTGAATCTGAAAGAGCTGATTTACCAACTAATTGAACAACTTGTTCTAATTCTTCAGCATTTGATAAAATTTCTCTAATTTTATCTCTTAATGTTGCGAATTCTGGATAATTTTGATCATAGAATTTATTTAAAACATTGGTATACTTTGAATATGAGATTGATGTATTAACAGATGGGAAATGTTTTCTTTGAGCTAATTTTTTATCTAAACCCCAGAAGACTTGTGTAATACCCAAAGTTGAAGTAGTAACAGGATCTGAAAAATCACCACCGGCTGGTGAAACAGCAGCAACAATTGAAACTGAACCTTCTCTATTTGGAGAACCTAGAGCAACAGATTTACCAGCTCTTTCATAGAAGGAAGCTAATTTAGCACCTAAATATGCAGGGAAACCTTGATCAGCAGGCATTTCACCCAATCTACCAGAAATTTCTCTTAAAGCTTCAGCCCATCTTGAAGATGAATCAGCAATCATTGAAACGTTTTTACCTTGATCTCTGAAATATTCTGCTAAAGTAATACCTGTATAAATTGAAGCTTCTCTTGCAGCAACGGGCATATTTGAAGTATTTGCAACTAAAGTTGTTCTCTTCATAATTGGTTCCTTTTTACCACTTATTTCAGTGAATAATTCAGGGAATTCCATCAAAACTTCCGCCATTTCATTACCACGTTCACCACAACCAACATAAATAATAATATCCGAGTTGGAATATTTAGATAATGATTGAGAGATAACGGTTTTACCACAACCGAAAGCACCAGGAATACAAGTTGTACCACCTTGAACACAAGGGAATAGGGCATCTAAAACTCTTTGACCTGTTAACAATGGATAGTTGGCAGATAATTTAGACGCTACAGGTCTTGGAACTCTGACAGGCCATGTATGCATCATTGAATATTTAGATATAACACCATCAAATTCGACTTCAATTAATGGTTCATCAATTGTGTAAGAACCAGCACTTGCAATTGAGACAATTGTACCTCTAGCTCTTGGAGGTAATAAGATTTTATGATCAGAAAGTAATGAATTTTCGAAAACTGTACCAAAGATATCACCACCAGTAATATGATCACCAATTTGAAATTTACTTGGAGTGAATTCATACTTAACTGTTCTTGATAAAGCAGGAGTATCGACACCTCTTGGGATATAAATTGATTGTGACATATTCTTAATTTCCTTCAAAGGTCTTTGAATACCATCATAAATAGTTTCCATCAAACCAGGACCTAATTCAACTGACAATGGTTTACCCGTTCTTAAGACTGGATCACCGACTGTAACACCGGCAGTTTCTTCATAAACTTGGATAGTTGCCTTATCTTGATCAATTCTAATAACTTCACCCACTAAGTTACCGTGACCGACTCTGACCAATTCATACATGGCACAACCAATCATATTTTCAGCAATAACGACTGGACCAGAAACAGAATAGATTTGACCATATAAAGATTCATTCTCTTCATTAATCGTAAGATTTTTAATTGATTTACGTGCGTTTTCTATAGCACCTGCCTATTTTAAATGAAATAATAAGATAAAATTGAAATTTTAGGTAGGAGGGGGAAGACAAAAGGTCAAAATCAAAAATATGTTAGTAATCAATTCAATGATGTAGTGTGTATATAATATTGAGACAATTAATTAACTGAAATACGAGAACTCCAATCAACAATCCACAATTGTGTTAAAATTGTGAGAAATAATATCAATTCCCTGTTCATCATATCTCATTCCACAGATTAAGCGTATACATACCATTATTAAACTTGTTTAAATGTACGCAAGAGATATACAATTAGCTCAACCTCTTAAGGGAAATATATTTACTTATATTTGAAAACGATAAAGCAAAGCGGTCGTTCTGTCTCTTCTCAATTTTATGCAGCCACTTCAATTTTTGTTACACAATAACTTTTCTTTCTTCATTTCTCACTTGAAATTTTAAGAGAAAAAAAAATTGATCGACGCGTCGTTTTAATAAGAAGATAATGAAATCTGTTTGAAGTCATATAATCATATGTATACTCCAAATGGATGTATTTCATTAGAGTTGTAATAAAGATGGAAAAAAATATATTGTTTAACAGTACTATTGAAAGTTAAATGAAAAGCACTAGAAATTAGAAAGTGGAAAGAGAAAAAAAAAGAAAAAGGAATGTTGAAAACAAAAATAAAACTCCTCATCAGGGGCTCGAACCCTGGACATTTCGGTCGACTTCTTATAGAATTCTTAAAAGCCGAACGCTCTACCGACTGAGCTAACAAGGAATTTGTTGAGTGTAAAAAATTTTACATCTAGATAAGGAAATTTATAGACAAACATCACGTGATTGAAATTGTTAAATTGTTAAATAATTTTTTAATATTTCCTCAAACAGTTCATGAGAATTATTTTAATTTTTAATATTTTTGTAGTACCATGATAATATTTAAAAAAAAGTTGTAATTAGATTTTCTAGTTAACTATCTATTCATAAAGTAAATAATTATTATTTAAAAAGCACGAATAACTATAAATATACAAAAGCTGAGAAGATATACATTATCAAACATTATTACTAGTTGCATCATTGGTATCATCAAGTTGTTTGACAATGGTACCTAGATCATCCAAAGCACAGCGTACCAATCTTTCAGTCAATGGTAAGGAATCTTTATCTATAGTGGATATTGAATTTGCAGCCAAGCTTACAGCTCGTATTATTTGTGTCCAATTATTAGTTATATTTGCAACAGCATCAGTACCTAGTTGAAGTTTAGTTAATTGATCGTTGAGTAATAGAAGCGTTTGTGAGAGTTTTGATGTTAAAGATTCTATGGATTGAAGACGATGGAGTTCTTCTTGTCGTTGGTGGGTAAGTGATTCAGCTTCATATTCGTTAAGAATAGAGTATCTTTGGGACATTGTATTGTATTGTATTGTATTGTATTGTATTGTATTGTTTATTCAATGAGAAATGCAATGAACTATTATTTGGAGTTCAACTTAGTGTACAAGACGCGTTTTTTCTTTTTCTTTGATTTTTTTTATTTTGAGTTTCATTAAAGATTTTCAAGATTTCAGAAAAGTTATATTGTTTACATTTTCTTTTTCTTTTATTTTTCATTTACTTTTCATTTACTTTTCATTTTGAATTGATCATTTAAACAAGACATTTGCTAGAATATCGCTGGAATTATGGTGAGAGTGTCTATGGATAATAAGAATGAAAATGCGGGGTTGTCACTAGTACTTTCTTCCCATCAGAAAGATTCAGAAATTGAAGAGATTAAACGAAGTTATAATATACAAAATAAGATACTTGCACAGAAGAATGAAGAACTGAAAATTAAAGTTAATGAGTTAGAGAAACAGCTTTTCCATTCTCAAAAACAAGTATTAACATTAAAAAATGAAAAGATTAAATTGTTTGATTTGTTAAAGATAAGTTCTAAAAGATTTAATGATATAATAGTTGATAAATTTGATAATTTAATTGATGAGTATAGATCATTTTTAGCAGAATTGGGTGTTGATGTTGAACGAAAGGATATTCCAATGAAATTAATAAATAGAATATCACAATTTGAAGAGGAACAATTGAGAAAATTCAATGCAGAAGATTTTGAATTTGATCATTATTGGAAAAATGTTAATGAAGATCTAGAGAGACGTAAGAGTATTTATTTCAAGCCAAAGGATGTTGTAGAATCAAATAATGAAGGTGAATTAGAGACATTAGTTGAAAATGAGGAAGAAGAAGATAATGATGATGATGAGGAGAAGAAAAGGGAAGAAATAGTTGAACCAGAATATGAGGATTATTGTTCTGGATTAATTCCTGTGAAACATGACTCTTTTATCAAGGAGAAAGCAGATAAACTATCAGTTATTCCATATCTTGGATTGGAGGTATCAAATGAGATTGGAAAGATTGAAGATAAGAATGAAGAAATGGTTATTGATGAGAGAAATGAAGATGAAGAAAAAGATGAAGAAGAAGAAAAAGAGAAGGAAAATGTTAATGTTAATGGAAACAATATAGATAATGAGATTGCAGAATATTCAACATGTAATATAGATTTTAATGATTTTAAACCAATTGAGACATTACCAGTTAAAAAAGCTAGAAGGAAGAGTTGTATTCCAAGAGAATTAAAGAATTTAGATACTGAGAAAACAAAGAAATGGCTTGGAATGGATCCATTAGATGATGATAGTGAAAGTATAAGTGAGAGACGTCGTAGTCGTCGTAGATCATTAATTGTGAATTATGATTTACCAATAATCAATAGAAGAGAATCGAATAGATTCCATAACAGCATATATATTGATGAGAATAAGGAGAATATGATTAATAAACCTAATAAAATGAATAAAAATAAACATATGATACTTAGAAATATTACCAACCACCCTAATCGAATTGTGAATGAAGATGGAGAAGGAGAAGGAGAAGGAGATGGAGATATAGAGAAGGATGGGAATCGAGATTTTAAGAATAAATCTATTTATGAGTTGGAGAATATGGATATGTTTGGAAGATATGGGAAAAATAAAAAGAAGAAGAGAGAAATTGCATCATCATTTGATATGTTATTGTAATATAATAAGCAACGGTAAAGTGATTAATATTGGTTAGTTTTAGTATACAAAGATTAAAAAAAAAAAGAAAAAATCTATACAGCCATTTTCATTTTAATTGGAGGATAAGGATTATAATCTACAATTTGGAAATCTTCAAATTTGAAATCATCAATATCAGTTACATTTCTTTTAATTTCCAATTTTGGGAAATTACGAGGAGTTCTAGTTAATTGTTCCTTTAAAGCATCAATATGATTTGAATAAATATGAGTATCACCCATTACATGAATGAAATCACCAGGTTGCATATCAACTACCATTGCAATCATATAAGTTAATAAAGAATAAGAAGCTATATTGAAAGGTACACCTAAACCCATATCACAAGAACGTTGATACATTTGACAATTTAATATTGGTTTTTCATTTGGAGGGAAATTTACATAAAATTGACAGAAAACATGACAAGGTGGTAAAGCCATTTTATTAAAATCTGGAGGATTCCAAGCAGATAAAATAATTCTACGATCATAAGGATTAGTTTTCAAAGTATTTATAATTTGAGCCAATTGATCATAACCTTTACCAGTATAATCTGTATAACAATCTTTATAATCAGCACCGAAATGACGCCATTGGAAACCATAAACTGGACCTAAATCACCAACTTCACGATTAGTTAAACCTAAAGAATCTAAATAAGATCTTGAACCATTACCATCCCAAATTTTGACACCTTTCTCTGAAAGTAAATTAGCATTTGTTGAACCATGAATAAACCATAATAATTCATGTAAAATACCTTTTAAAAAGACTTTCTTTGTAGTTAAAAGAGGGAAATTACCATCTCTAAGATTAAATCTTAATTGAGGAGGTGCAAATAATGAATAAGTACCAGTACCTGTTCTATCTGGTCTATATTCTCCATTGGAGATTATTTCTTGAACAAGATCCAAATATGCCTGTTCTTCTTTATTTGTCATTTAAAGATGAGAAGGATGATGGTATAAGGAAAATGTAGTTTACTGACAGTTTACTGATAGTTTATTGATATTGTATTTGGTGTATTTGGTGTATTTGGTGTATTTGGTGTATTTGGTGTATTTGGTGTATTATTATGATTGAAAAATTCAAATTCAGTAAATTACGCGTTTCAAAGGAAAGGTGCACGGATGGGAGAATTGTGAGAAAGGGAAGAGAAAGAGAAGAGAAAATTGACCAATGAGCGATTAGCAATAGCTGACCATACAGGTTGGATTGGGGGGTGTGTAGCGAATATGGGTGATAACAAGAGAGAGAGAGAGAGAGAAGAATGGGATTGTGAGAATATATTATGTGTATACTATCTGTATGTAGTAGATAGAATGTACTAGAGATAGCAAGTAATAGTAATAGTAATAGTAATAGTAATAGTAGTAGTAGCACAACATAATAGTATTACAACTGAATATAATATTATTAGAGTGGTGAAGTTATTGGACCAATTTTCTCACACAAATTTGAATTTGAATTTGAATTTTTCCATTTGCTGAGCTTTCTTGTACAAACTTCATTTTTTCATTTCTTTTACATTTTTCTCTTTTATTTGTTCTTGTATTTGTTCTGCTACATTTCTATTACAGTTCTTCCTTTCTTCTTCTTCTTCTTCTGTTCTCTTATTCTTCTTTCCTTTAACCATCCTCACCTAACTCCAAAATGTTCTCTCAATTCGGTTCTGCTCTTAAGCACGGTGCTGTATGTATTTCTATCAAATTAAATGATTAAATGACAACATGATTAAATGATTGATTGATTGAAGCGTTGATATAAAGACACCATAATATTTCATCATTAGACCATTATAATAATACACAACTACATTACTTTATTACTTTATTTCTCTATCAAATATGCAAGATCCAATACAATTTTTTTTGTCAATATATATGTATTTTTTTTGATGTTTAAGAATTTAGTTTCATATTATACTGAAAAATATTCATATTTACTAAATCATTTCATACTACTTTCAACAAACATAGCTACATACCTACACACATATAAACTTTTCCACATTTATTTACATTATATTACATTTATAACATCTCCATACCTTATACAACGCTCATTCTCAACAATCAATAATTTCATCGCGATTTTTTTTTCAAGTCTTCTCATTGGTTGATTTTTTCATTTTCATTCAATTAATTAATTTCCATACTAACATTTCTATTTTTTTTTATCAATTTTTTTATTATAGAGATCATTTTCAACTGCTACAAAGACTGAAGTTTCTTCAAATACGAAAAAATTTATTAATGTAGTAATTGCAACAACTGGTTTAACATCTGCATTTATTTTATACCAAGATTCTCAAACTGCTCAAGCAATGACAGCTGCAGAACATGGTCTTCATCCACCTCAATTTAATTGGTCTCATAATGGTATGTTTGATACTTTTGATCATGCCTCAATTAGAAGAGGTTTCCATGTTTATAGAGAAGTTTGTGCTGCTTGTCATTCACTTGATAGAATTGCTTGGAGAAATTTAGTTGGTGTATCTCATACAAATTCTGAAGCAAAATCAATGGCTGAAGAATTCGAATATGATGATGAACCTGATGATGAAGGTAATCCAAAGAAAAGACCTGGTAAATTAGCTGATTATATCCCAGGTCCTTATGCAAATGAACAAGCTGCAAGAGCTGCAAATCAAGGTGCTTTACCACCTGATCTTTCACTTATTGTTAAGGCAAGACATGGTGCTGCTGATTATATCTTCTCTTTATTAACTGGTTATCCTGATGAACCACCTGCTGGTGTTACTTTACCTGCTGGTTCTAATTATAATCCTTATTTCCCTGGTGGTTCAATTGCTATGGGTAGAGTTTTATTCGATGATTTAGTCGAATATGAAGATGGTACTCCTGCAACAACTTCTCAAATGGCAAAAGATGTTTCAACTTTCTTAAATTGGACTGCTGAACCTGAACATGATGAAAGAAAAAGATTAGGTGCAAAAGCTCTAATTGTTGTTACTGCATTATATTTCATTTCAGTTTATGTTAAAAAATTCAAATGGACTCCAATTAAACACAGAAAAATTGTTTACCATCCACCAAAGAAATAAATTTAATTATTATTATTAATTATTATTAAATCTGATAAATAGATAATACCTTTTTTTGTTTCTTCGCTTATTAAATAATTCAATTACATTCAATTACTTTCAATTACTTTCAATTACTTTAAAGTTTATCATTACATTCTCATTCTCTTTAATGAAATCTTCATTATTTTGTTAATTGAATTTAACTGTTATTTGAAAATTTAAAATACATTTTATCAAAAAAAAAAAAGAATTTTCAGTTATTTTCTTCTTCAACTACAAATTACACTCTCTCCAATATTCTTCTTTTCTTCATTTTAGAAAAACAATCAAAAAAAAAAAATAGAAAAAAAAAAGAATATTGGACTTTTCGAATATATTTATTATTATTATATCTTATATAAAAGAAAATATCACATTAATTTATGAATTTCCTAAAATCTAAATACAAAAACTCAAATACATGAATACAAGATTTCATATGAAAATGTAGAAACAAAATCTTTTCTTTTTGTATAGCGCGAAAAAGTAACTGAAATCAAAACTTCTCCTCTTCTCGTATAGAATTGTTTTCGTAATTTATCTCTTTATCTCATATTCTTTATCATATTTATATATATATCTCATTGATGACTATGCTAAAGCCCAATGAACACATAGAACCTCTAAACCCTTCCCAAGAAGTAATTGATTTCATAAAAGATGGCAACAACAATCTAGTCTCAACGCTGGATCATTTACCTTGTGATTTAGTAAGAAGTTTATGGATTATTCAAATGATTAACTTCAAAACATTGAAATTAGAAAGTAAAATTTCCAAAATGGTTAAATCAACACCACTTAAAATTGAAGAAATCAATCAATACAAAAAATTATTGATAAAATATCAATTAGAATCAGAATGTGAATCAAAATACTTGATATCAATTATTGAAAATCATTTATCTATACTTAACGATGATCGTATATTGAATAAAATCCTGTTGAGTAAATTACCAGGATGGACAAGTGAAGCTGTTGAGAAACGTTGGATTGATTGGCAAAATTATAAGAAAAAATTCTTAGAAGATAGGAAATTGATTCCTTCATCTAATATATTTGACTTATCATTGAAAAATAATAACTTGAATAAGAATACCCATACTACGACAAATAGTAACAATACATCAAAATTAAAAATTAAAATAACCTTAAAGAAACCGAACGCTATATTGAAGAATAAGAAAATATCATCATCAATTAATAAAGTCGTTAAACCTGATAAAAACTCCAAATTACAATCGAAAATGAATTTACAAAATAAATTACAAAGTAAATCAGAAGCTAAATCAGGAAACAAATTAGAAACCAAACTAGCTACTAAATCTAATTCCAACAACAACTTACAAGACATCTCCACCAATACTTTAATACCGTCAAATGAATCTATGTTGATTCCCAAAGTCGAAGAACATTATTGTTTCTGTAATGGTCCTTCATTTGGTAAAATGATTGCATGTGAATATACCAAATGTCCACATGAATGGTTTCATTTCAAATGTGTTGGTTTAATCAATGAACCTGCAGGTTTATGGTTCTGCTCAGATAATTGTAAAGAGAAATACTATAATAACTTAAAGAAAAAGAAGAAGAGGAGAAAGAAATGGTAAAAGTAAATAGTTTAGAAAAGAGTTGTAACTATTAAGACACACACAAAAAAAGAATGAAAGAGAATAGAAAAATATGAATAAGAATATAAAACGTTACTAAACAAAGATAAATAGAAAAAAAAAAACAACAACAACAACAACAACAACAAAAAAAAAAAAAGAAAGTTTCCAAATAACATAAATGAAAGTTATATTCACTTTTAATTCATTAAATTATAATCCAACCACTTAGAGCAACAAAGATTATCAAAACAATTGCAGTTAAAACACCTGCACCAGCTTTATCCTTTTGTGTAACATTAATTTCATTTTTATTAGACGTGTCACGTGACGTCAAACCAGCATTAATATCACCCTTTGATGTACCACCAGTTGAATTAGTTAATGGAGGTGCAACTTCCATTGCTAAAGTATTTTGAATGATTTCTAAAGCAGAAATTTGTTCACCTAAACCATACCAATTATCCCAAGCACCATAACTCCAATTAATACCACATGTATGACCATCTGAACCACCAGAACAAGATTTTGCAGCACCTGCAGCAGATTTATTAATTAAATCCATAATTTTATCAGAATAAGATGAAACTAATTGAGCACCTTGACCTAAACATCTTGAAAAAATCGATTTAAACGAACGTTGATCAGTATTACATCTACCACTTTCTTGACACATATGTTCATAAATAATACCTGTTGTAGAATTAACAAATGTATATTCAATACCTTTATAAGTTTCACTAAATCTATCTAACCATGTAGCATTATTTGTAAAATTATAGATATAAGCAGAACCTGCTAATAATAATGCATAATTATAACTCCAAGTTTGAGTATGAATTGTTGAACAATTATTTGTACTAATATTAGCACCATCATAAACTGAATAACCATTTTCCGAATCTTGAATAAATTTAATATCAACCAACCAATCCCAAACCATTTCAGCTGTATCGATATAAGTTTCATTTTGTGTATATCTTGCCAATCTAGCAGCCATTGCAAATAAACAAGCATTTGAAATTGTATTTTTATAATCATAACCTGAATTTAATTGGAAAATTTGCCATCTTAAACCACCACCACAATTTGCATTATCCCATCTTGATAACATTGTATTATAAACAGCTTGTGATAATGCTAACCAACCTGGTTCACTAGATGGTGGATTTGTAAAATTTCTTTCAGTTGCCTCCATAACAGTTAACCCCCAAAATGCTTGATCATCATTACCTTCAGTTGTTGATTGATTTGCAGGTATATAATTATTTTGTGCACCCCTTTGATGCATCATTGCATCATAAATAATTTGTTGATAAGTATCATTTTTACACCAAGCCCATGTATCAATCATACCACCAAATGCTTCACCTGCTTCCCACCAATAATATGGAGGTTGAAACATACCTACTGTTCCACCAATTCTAATACCTTCATAATAATCCATAATACCATTAGTTATTAAAGTTGCAGCATTACAAACTGAATCTTTATTACCTACGATTAGATCTAAACCATTTGAGAATGTTAAGAAAAATGTTAGAAGAATCATAGTGATTGAATTCATTCTATCTTGGAAATTAAATCGCTGCATACTTGCTAGGATCTAATTAATGATACTAATAAAAGAAGAAGAAGATAATATAACAATTAGATTCAACTTATAAACAAGATAATATATATTATGGATATTATCAACTGTCTACAATACGCTGAAAAAGAAAAACTGAAAATGGAACATAAGAAAAAATAAAAAAAAAAAATGGAGAAGTTTAAATTTAGTAGTTTAATGAAAAATGATTATGTCATAAAATATAAGTTGAAGTTGTCATTAAGAGGCTTATACATGTCTAAAGTAATGTATTTTCACAACAAGGCTTGGTATAGATAAAATATAAAACTGAATAAATAAATAAATATATACATACATATATATATATATATATTTTAAATGGTTAGTAATATTGAGTTTGAACGTATGAAATAATGAAAGTAATAAATATAGATAAGATTGAAAGTAGTGGAATCTCTGCATATGCTTTGTTTAAATTTGTTTGAATTTTGCATCATTTTTTGTTTGGATTTCTTTTTTTTTTTTGTGTTTCGTTAATAAGAATAAACTTGTAGATTTAAACAAGTTATTCATGAAGTAAGTTATAGCAATTATTTACCAGTGTAGAAAACTTCATCAATTGATGAAACAGTAACAGTTGCAACTTGGGTATGGGTTTTAATATCTGTGAAAATTCTAGTACTAGTTGGAACAGGAATAGTGGCAATATCTTCGACATTGATATCTTCACCACAAGTATTTTCAGAACATGGAGGTGGAACATCTTTAATTAAAGTATTTTGAATAATTTCTAATGCTGCAATTTGTTCACCTAAACCAAACATACCATCCCAACCATTAATCCCCCAATTCATACCACAAGTAACACCATCAGTACCACCAGAACATGATTTTGCAGCACCTTTAGCAGAATCATCAATAATTTTCATTGCTCTTGATGCATAATCTGTATTTGGAGCCAATTGAACAACTTTACCTAAAACTCTAGCAACAATTGCTCTAAATGCTCTTTGATCATTATTACATTTATTCCATTGAGCACATTGAAATTCATATAATACATTATTACCAGTTGTATTAAGCATATAATTTTCAACACCACCAATGAATTTATCTAATTCATTCCCCCATAATGAATCACCATCTGTTGCATTATATAAATAGACAGTACCCATAATCATTGTTGCATAATTATAAGACCATAAAGCACCATTAACAACTGGACAATTATTATTATCATCAATTTCTGAACCATCATTAACATTATAATAATTTGCACCATCTTTTTGATAAACAAACATTGATTTTTTCATCCATCTTAAGATTCTATTTGCAGATTTAATAAAATTATCATCTTTAGTATATCTTGCTAATCTACCAGCTAAAGCATAAACACCAGAAGTTGCAATTGTTGATTTATAATCCCAACCAGACATATTACTTAAGATTTGCCATCTTAAACCACCACCACAAGTATCTTCATCCCATCTTGGAACCATTGATTTATAAACATCTAAAGCCATTTCAGCATAAGAAGGATCATTATTATTATTTGAATATTTAGGGAAATTTCTTTCAGCAGCTTCCATAACTGTAAAACCCCAAAATAATTGATCATCATTTGCTTCAACATCACTTTGATTAGCAACATTTGTAAAATCATTATTTGGACCTCTTTGAGCATTAATTGCATCTTGAATAATAGAGACATAAGTATCATTATTACAAAATTTCCAAGTATCAATCATACCACCAAAAACTAAACCTGATTCCCACCAATAATAAGGTTGTTGAAACATACCAATTGTACCACCAGGTCTAGTACCTAGATAATAGTCCATTATACCATTAGTTATTTCTGTTGCAGCATTACAAACAGAATCTTTATCACCTACTATTAAATCGATTGCATTAGTTAATGAAGTATAAGAGGCTATTATTAGAGCAATATAATTTGAAGATAATCTCATTTCCTTTTTTTTCTTTTCTTTTCTTTTTTTTGGGGTTTTCTTCTTTGTAGTTCTACAAATTAAAGAAAATAAGGTTTGTGGAGAAGAGAAAGAAAAAAAAGGAGAAAAGAGAAAAGATTAAAGAGAAACAGAAAAGAGATATTAAGTTGTATTTAAGTATCCAAGAATAAATCTAAAAGGAAAACGAAAGGAGTTAAAGATGAGATTACAAAAGAAATGACATTAAATGAAATGAAACAGAAACATCTTTATAGAGAAAGTGAGTTGTCTGAAAAGTGATAAATATGTCGGAATTAACAGAAAGTGAAAACAACAAATAACTCTACAATTAATTACAAAAATAGCAACTTAATTGCTCTGACCAATTACGTCATCTGTTCACATTTGCTTTCCCAATGCGGAAGGCGCGCTCCGCCCGTTTCTCCTCTTTGGGTAATCATATTGTCAATTGCCTATTTGGGAAGACAACATGAAATTTTCCACCAATTTTAAATATTATAGAGTTACTAAACAAGTGATGAAAGAAAAAAACAACTCTCATTTCTGTGTCATAAAGGTTTGAAATGAAAATAATCTACTTTAATTTAATTTATTTTATTTTATTGTATTTTATTTCAATTCAATATCAATCTTCAGTCTTTCATTCTTGCTTTTATGTTTGGTATTGCTTGTTTACTCTTGCTTTGCTGGCTTTGCTTGCTTTTTCAATTGTTTGAATGAGATTTTTCGGTGTTTATTTTTCTAGATAAATAAAACGGTCCGCGATTTCTACAGAAATTGAATTTATAAGAGCTTACTAATATGGATAAATATAACACAAACCCAAAAGAAAAGGGGAATATAACTTTCTTTACTAGTTTCTCTGTAGTAATAACACCACTTGACGATATTTGAGAATGAACTATTTGAAAGGTTTGAAGAATATTATAGCTGGTGACAACAGTGGTGAAAAAATTGCTAATATTATAGAAGTCTCAGAAAAGGATTTTTCATGTAATTCATCTGAATGTCATAACAAATTCAAAGAATCATGCTTTGAATTAGGTCGAGATGTTGCAAATACTCCTTTATATGAAACTGCTAAACCAGTTGATTTACATTTCCTTGTATCTACGGGGAAAACAGATTGGCAACATAATGCATTTGCAGAATCTGGTACTATTCTAAATTTGGTAAGTTCAAATGCTGAAAAACTTGGTAATAAATTCTCAATAAATGTTGCAAGTAATGTAACTAATGAATCATTAAATATTATGGATAGTGAATGTTTGAGTTTGAATAAACTAGATGTATTGATATTACCTTGGTTTGTATGGATTCGAGGAATAACATCAAAGAATATTAATGAAATTTTCCAAATAATTGGGGATATTATAAAACAAAGTCAAACTGATGATAATATAAAGGGTGATCAAGCAGATAAACTAATTAGTGATTTGGCAAATTTTATAGACGTTGAAGTTAAAAAAGATTATAATTCATCATATATTCTATTATGTTCTCATAGAACTAGAGATAAACGTTGTGGTATTACTGCTCCAATTATGAGGAAAGAGTTCGAGTCTCAGTTAAAAGATTTAGATCTTTACAGAGATGCAAGTGATGATAGAAAGAATGGTGTAAAAGTAATGTTTGTTAATCATGTTGGAGGGCATAAATTTGCAGCAAATGTTTTGATATACAACAAACACGGTGAATTCGTTTGGTTTGCCAAATGTAACCCTTTGAATGTTAGTTTTATTATTCATGAAACTGTTATAAATCACAAAGTATACCCTAAAAACATTAGAGCTTGTTCAAAATTTGATTCTGTCAAATGGTAAAAAAGAAAAGGGAAGCTGAATAAATGAAAAATTCAGTTATTTGAAAAGGACAATGATATATGCTTAAGTATATAAAATGTTCATTATAAATCTATAGAATTCTAAGAATTTTTTTTTTTTACAATTCATCCTTTTCAACTGTAGATTTTGTAAGTTTTTCATCTTTATTTTCTTCTATAACATCCTTTGCATCTTTATAAGTTTCTTCTGTAACTAAAGTTTTAATATGATTCAATAAATTGATCTTCATATTAATCAAATCTTTAGTATCTGCATCAATAGCCTTTTTCTCAAGCATATCATTGAATTTAGCAAGTTCAGCATCAACATATCCAACATTACCAGCAATAAACTGATTAACAATTAATGCGTAGTATTTAACTTCGTTTTTGAAAATCTTATCATCAACTTTCTTTAATTCATCAATAAAAGTGGAAACATAATTTCTTCTTTCAACAATATTGATACCAATAAATTTTTTCAAAGCTTCCTCCATATCTGGAATAATACCAGCTTGATGATCTAATAATCCATTAGCCGCTCTCCTGGTACCAATTTTGGCATTAACATATCTAATCAAATCAGAAGATGTGAAAGGACCTGGATAAGTTTCAAATTTTGAAGTATCACCCTTTTCAACAAATACAATAGCTGGGAATTCTTCAATTGAATACATATTTCTAATCCAGTCAGTTGGTTCATCACCATTCTTTTGAACTTCACCAATAATAATCTTATCTAATTCTTTGTGGAAGGCATGAGATACGTCATCAAAAATCTTTCTTGCAGATATACAATCATCACAATCATTTTCTTTGGTGAAAACAATCAAAGCAGCTCTTTCCTTATTTTCAACTAATTTTTCAATATTACCATCATGGAGTTGAACAACTTTTGAAGGTTTACCAACTTTTTTACCCTTAACACCAACTTGATTCTGTAAGAAATTTCCGAAAAATTCGTATTCTCTTTGACCACTATAATCAATTGGATCAGATAATGAATCTGCTCTGAATAATTTGATAGTTGGGTAAGATTCAATATTGTATCTTTTACCGATACTTCTTGATTTATCAGCATCAATCTCAACAATTTGAATATCCTCAACATCTACGTAAGAGTCTGCCAATTTCTCCCAATCAGGAGCCATCTTTTTACAATATGAACACCATTCAGCAAAAAATTTAACAAATGATGTCTTGTCTGAATTCAAAACGACATCGTCGAAATTATTGTCATCGACAACAATCACGTTACTAGCCCAAGAAATTGATAAGAATAAGAAAGTGCAAATAGCTACGAGATTCATTCTCTAAATCAGTATTATCAAGAGAAGAGACACAGAAAAGAATAAACAAAGAATCAATATAAAAAGAAACAAAAAAGAATATGCAACAAAATGGAAACCTCATCATTTCCCCATGTCTACGCAGTCTGAATGACACGTAATCGAAATACTTGGAGGCTTGGTGACGATATTTTCTCATTTTCTTTTTCAATTTTTTTCAATTTTTTTTTTCAAAATGCTGACGTAATTACCTGAATTTTTCAAAAAATAAAAAATAAAAAAATTTTTTTTGTTTCACTTTTCAGTCATTTTCTAAGTATCTTTTTGACATCTTTTTAGATATCTTTTAGGTATTCCAACACAACCGGAGATGGATAACATTGTGAAAAGAAAGGAGGTGAAAATAGGCCAGCTTTGTCAGCTTTGCCATTGCAGAAAAGCAGTTATGAAAAGACCGAAAAACCTACAAAAACTGTGCAAGGAATGTTTTTTCCATGTATTTGAAACTGAAATTCATTTGACAATAATAAAGGAGAAACTATTCTACAGGGGAGAAACTATTGCTATTGGTGCATCAGGAGGTAAAGACTCTACTGTTCTAGCATCCGTTATGAAAACTTTGAACGAAAGATATAATTATGGATTGAATTTGGTTTTACTCAGTATAGATGAAGGAATTGTAGGTTACAGAGATGACAGTTTGGCAACGGTGAAGAGAAATCAGAAACAGTATCAAATGCCTTTAGAAATCATTTCATATAAAGATTTGTATAATTGGACAATGGATGAGATAGTCTCATCTACAGGTGTCAAATCAAGTTGTACATATTGTGGTGTTTTAAGGAGACAGGCTTTAGATAGAGGTGCAATAAAATTAGATATTCATCATGTCGTTACAGGTCATAATGCTGACGATATGGCTGAAACAGTATTAATGAATTTATTAAGAGGAGATGCTGCTAGAATTGAAAGTTCAGTCAATGTCACAACAAATTCAGTCGGTTCTCCAGTCAAACGTTCGAAACCTTTCAAATATACATATCAAAAGGAAATTGTCCTTTATGCACATTATAAGAAACTAGATTATTTCAGTACGGAATGTACATATGCACCGGAAGCATTCAGAGGTACTGCGAGAGTCTTGCTTAAGAATCTAGAATCCGTGAGACCATCTTGTATTATAGATATCATCCATAGTGGTGGTCATTTCAAGTTAAAACCAAAAAGAATACGTAATAATACCAAAACTACCCCTAAAAGTCCTTCTTTGAATAAAGAACTTGAAGTTAGAGCAAATGGTTCAGTTTCCATATTTAAAGATGGTAATCGATGTGAACGTTGTGGTTATCTTTCAATGAATAAAATATGTAAAGCATGCATTCTACTCCAAGGTTTAGAAGCTAATAGACCTAAAGTTATTTTAGGTGAATCTTCAACTTCATCCTCTGATGGTGCAGCTAAACTTTCAAAGGTTTTAGAGAGGTTAGCATTCTAATCATCACTCTAGAAGGGTGAGACTCCCATTTCATACATTCTTTAACTATATCGATATAAAAAAAAAAAGGAAGTGAAATATATTGGAACTATAGATAATAGGATTTATACAAAACACCCTCTAAATCTTCCAACTGTTCTTCTGTGAAGAATTTGGAGTCAATGTGCCATGTATCTTGTCTAGTCTTCTTAAATTGACTCAATGTATCTTTAGCTGCTCTTCCAATTGCTCCACTATAACCTGTACATTTAACCTCAAGAATAGTTAAAACTTCTGGTAACCATGATGGAGGTGGTGTCGTATATGGATATGTTTCAACAAGTGCGCAAAGTCCCAATGTTGCACCATGTACCAAATTACTCTGTTCAACCGTTAGTTTGACATTTTTATCGTTTTTATTCTTCTTTATAATTCTCTTGAATTTTTTAATATAAAATTTAATGATTTCTTCACGTTCGGAATCCAAGAATAAATGAACAAAAAGTTTGATGTTTTGACTGTACTGTTCCCTAATATATAAATGCTCATTGAACAACATAGAACATGTAATTTCCATTAATTTCCGGCGTTGTTGTGGTGTTCTCTCTAAAAATCTAACAGTACCGTAAACTCCAAAGAATGCCAGTGAATGTTTATATTGTGTAAGAGTTGGTGATTCCCATCCCATATTATTCTTTAGTAATTCAATAACAATATCATTATGCTCTTCATTGTATTTGATACTACCCAGAAGGAGAAATAAAGTATCAATGCTTATATTTGACAAATTGCATGCTTCTTTAACATTATCTAGTTCTAATACAAGTGGCAAAATATATTGACGAATATACTCGACAACTTCAACATTCAGGGAAGTTTTCAAAATTCTTAGTAATAAACCGTTAGCACCTTTGACATGAAACATAAAATCAGATGCAACAACATCTTGAGGTGATTTTCCCTCATTTTCCTTTGCAAGATTAATAGTCTTTGATAAGAACAATTTGAAATGTCCATGAAATAAGATATTCTGCTTATATTCAATAAAACCCATTCCTGATTTATCTTTATGGATTTTCTCCATATACTCTTCAAAACTATCAACATAATCAACCGTTTGATTATGCAAAATATCAAACAAAATTGCAGAAACCTCTGAAGAGATAATATCATATGGATGTCCCAAAATTCTAAACAATTTGTGTATAGTATGGTCAAAATCATGAAATCTATTAGTAACAGATCCTAGATAGCTCTTCAAGAATGATAATCTACACATTAGACCAAATGGAGATCGCTTGGAATCATTATGAACCTCAAAATCACAAATAAGGGAAAGGATTTTTGGTGTTCTTCTTATATCAAAATGACTAGATAACCACCATGAGAAAATTGACCACATCTTATAGGTTGATTGTGTTAAATCCTTCTCAAAAATAGAGTTCATCTTTTTGGAAATTTCTTCATCAACTACTTTCATTGCTTCCTGATTATTTTTACATGCAAATAAAATACCACAAAATACTTCACTTATTGCAACATGAGTTGGTCTTTCATCACCTTTATAAATTTCATCAGTTATCTCAAATAAGCTTCCCAATGTTAAGTTCTCAACATACCCATTCAAAATTAACGAAGTAATAGAAGTGAAAAAATAAACAATACCTGGAAAGAATGCAGATGTAGATTCAGATTCATCAATATGTGTCTTCAATAATCTCAATAACCAGTTTTTCGTTATAAGAGATGAGAATTCTCTTACGGCTATTTCATCATTCTCATTGAAGTTAAAACTTGCTTCCTTCAACGGAACGACAACATTTAAATCTTTGTTCCATGGATATGCCGGAATCCATTGTTTGTTATCAATGAAAAATTTAGGATTTTCAGTATTTCGAATTTCTCTAAAGAATTCCTCAGCTGTATTTTCTTTAGCGATGTCTTTGAATGGAACAATACAAGGATCTTTTTGATTAACTGAAAGCATATTATCTAAATCATAGGAATTATAAGCTCTTGATTCAACTGTATCAAACACTGAAGCAATCCAAAACATACCTTTCTTTGAAATTTCAGGGTGTGATCCATCAATGAATCTTAACATGGTTGACAAAGTTTTTCTTTCAAGTGGAATTTCAATATGAGATTGTATGGTTGTAATCAATTCTAGTACTAATAACATGAATTTCCAATTTAATTTACTTGAAAGGTGTAGAATTGAGCTGTTGACTAAATTGGATAAATTCTTATGAAGCATTACTTTCTTTTTCGATTTTGCTAATTTAAGAACCGAAATTTTCAAGTCAATATCAGAATCTGGTGGCCTAATACATTCAACAATTTCTTCATTAAAGATACAAACAGCAGCTGGAATTTTGACATATCTTTTAATGGATCTAAACAATCTCATACTCATAATTGTCACTTCATCTTCATCTAGTGCAGCTGATTTATATAACAGTTCTTCATATTTAGGTAACATTGACGAACTCTTCTCAACTAATCCTCTCAATTTTTTCTTATCAAACATGATCATAATATTTATCAAAACATCTTTTTCCTTTTTCAATATTGCTTGTTCCCAATCATTGAAAATATTGAAAATAGCACTGGTACAATTCATGACTCTATTTAAAGAAGTACCTAAAACACTAGCTGCATGGGTAGCAGTAACACCATACGGAGAAGCAGTTAATGAAACTAAATCTTTGATTAATATTTTATCCAATTTTGTAGGTAATCTAGTACAACATGATATACTAATCCTACTGCAGTGATATACTGCTAATCTTGAACCTAGCACTGATCTTGTATATGGAGCAAAAATACCTGGAAAATCTAGCATTGAAATAAAATGTAAGTTATCTGCGTATAATTCATTGTCAGTACTATAATAACCGCAATCATTGAGCCATGTACTAATACATTGAATTACCTTCCCTGTTAGCTCAATTGAACCATCACCAAGTGCATTAACTAAACTATGTAATGTTTTACCTATCTTTTGCCTTGTAGAATGTAGTTTGTTGTATGAAGGGTCAACAGCCTTTGAGATATCATTGGAAAAATATGGACCATATGTATATAAAATGTCAGCTCTTTTCGTAAGAGTTGGATCAACTGCATCTATAGACTGTGATAAGTTTGGAGTCGCCGATCTGGTTGGAAGTTCCGATTCAATTTCACTACTTATAATTGACATATTAGATGGGGAATTTGATCTTTTTATTTCAGTCTCAATTTCTCTATTGATTGGATTAATGTCTGATATCTCATCATCCATCAAAATATCATCATCTTCAGCATTATTATTGATGAGGTTGTTATTAGTTGAGTCGTTGACCTTTTCATTTCGTTGAATACTTTTTCCACCTATATAATTTTTACTATTATTTTTTAAAACTTCAATATTCAAAGACGAGATTGAATCTGATTTTGATATATTGACTAATGATGGAGATGATGAAAACATGTTATCAGTACCAAGTGAAGATTTGAGTTTTTCCAAATGTTTGTTTTCGTGAGGTTCAGTAAATGATTGATCAAATAAACAACAAACTCCTTTAAGAAGACCTTCTAACAGTTCAATATGGAAACTTAACTGATCAATTTCATCTAGTCCTAACTTTGCAGAATTATCTAACTTGTTTATTATTGAGTTGATGAAATTTATAGAAGGAATTGCCAGATTCTCAAAATGCTCAGCTGCTGAATCAACTTCAATATTTGTAGGGACATACCATTTATAATTCAGATATTTTTGGTCAAATCTTATATCAGAGAATTGGAAACCACCCCAACATTCTTCAGAATATTTACCTCCATGATCTTCAAGCCATTTATCTGAAATCAATCTTCTTTCAAGGGGCTTTAGATAAGATATTGTTGAAAGAGCACAATTTGCAATTAAAGCAGCACATAACCCTGCAGTTCCTTTCAAGTGGTAAGTATGTAAAATAATAAACTTTTCAATCTCCGGTAAATAAGGTAAGATTTCATTTGAGCTACCAGAAATGGCGCCACATAATATTCTCATATTCCAGATCAATCTCTGATCTCTACTTAAAACTTCCTGAGATCTAGAAACTCCGGCACCATGTTCAATTTCACCGATAATATGTGGCAAAAAGAAATCCATAATTCTCTTCAATTGGGATTTTGGATCTCTTCTTACAATTGCTTCTGCAATATTACAGAACACCAATGCAACTTCATGCTTAACATTATTAGTGACGTACTCAAAAAAGATATCTGCAATCACATTATAGAGTTCTTCACTAGTTGACTCAACTAAACTTTCAAAACAATATGATATCAGTGCACATGCTTGTGATTCTATAGTATTATTGGAATCAATTGCAGGACCCAATTCTAAAAACTTGAAACAATTATCACAAAATTGAGTCAAAAATTCTTTAAAGGATGATGTAGCGGATTTTAGTGCAGTTAGTTCAAATTCGGGATCATACTCAAACTTATCTGGAACATTTTCTTCCCCAAACTGTTTATTGATTGGTGCATTTTCATAAAATTTAGCCTCCAAATATGATAAATGTTGTGATGTGAAATCAATTGCACATACACCACCATCACCTAACCCATCACTTAAATCAGCAAAAGGAATAACGCTTGAAATGATGGTAATAAAATCTGTTGTTAATATTGTTTTTTCTGGATCATTAGAGTCGATAGCAGGAAGTAACATTGAAAGTAGTCTTGGGATATGAACTCTATATACTGGAAGTTGAACCATTAATCTTGCTAAATGTGTTAGCTGATTGATTACAATTGGAATTCTATGTGTGGAGTTAATCGATTCAAATGATGAATACCAATCCATAAGTAAATTATCTAATACCAAGTTTGGTTTCATAAAGCATAGCACTTGAAGTGCTTCATTGTAGTGTTTTCTATGTGATGATGATTTTGCTTGTGAGCCTAAGTGAATCAAAGGAAGTAATATATTGACAACTTCTTCAATGATTTTATCATTTAATTTTTGATTAGAAGGTAAACCTGTATAATTTGGATGATAAAGTGGAACCAAATCTCTGTTTTCCTTTTCACCTTGGATTCGTAAATGTAAACTTAATGCGATTTTCTTAACAACTTCAGATAAGATATTGGACCATGGACCGACATTTGATGGATGAATCAATGTATATATTGAGTCTGTATACGTTTTTAGAAAATCTAAAACACCTTCTTTTTCAAATGCATATTGAGAACTTAAAGAGTTGATGATGATTTGAGATATAAGTTTACAGTATTTGATCATTCTATTGTCTTTATGACGAATTTGAGAAGAGAGAAATAGTTGGTTCATCATAAAGGAAAATTGTTCCTTAGTGAATATACCATAAATTCCACGATTCAAAATAGAATTATCGTTAGCTCCCTTTTTCAAATTTTCAACTGCAATATTCATAATAACAGTGAGTAAGCAATTTATTTCTTTATCAGATTTATGTTTAACCCATATATCAAATAGTATAGGCAAGTAATAACGGATGTCCCTTTTGTCATAAGAAATTGAACCATCAAGGTTGGTAATAGGTTTCATAAAGTTCATAGGAAGCATTACAGTGAAATGGTTCAAAGTCTCTGAAATAGTTTGTGGAGAACATTTTTGCATGATTTTCTCAACAATTAGATGAGTACAGTTTTGATCAAAGAAAGGTTTGACAGTTAATGCGAAGGAAATAAGCTTTTTGAATCTGCTATCTTTCATACTAGGACCGAAAACCGTTGGATTCCCCAATGTTGAAGCAAACTCAGAATAAACTGGTTCCCAATCTAGTACCAAGCCACTTTTTACCAGTAGTTTCTTCTCTCTTGCTAGTAAATTTATTGCTTGAGTATAGAATATGATATCAATTGTCTGACCTCTTGATAAACATATACTATAGAAAACTTTGATCAACTTTTTAGAGATTTCCAAAGGAATTACTAATCCCATTTTCAATAAATTTTTCAATTCTTTAGTCCAATATTTCAATGAAATTATTGAAGCAGATTCTTTTTCAATTTTCAATATCGGTGTCGAATTTTCGGCATCTTCATCATCTTCATCATCTGAACTTTCATAGAAATCACTATCTTCATCGTTTTCATCATCTTCAATTGCTTCACTTTCATTACTATGTAAAGTTTCAAATTTTTGACCATCAATATTAAAACTCGAATTAATGTAAGTCTCTTGATCTTGATTGTTCAGAATAATATTTTTAGCAGATTCCAAATCTTCGATACTAATTGTCAAATTACCTTTCAAATCTAAACTCTTAACGGATATGTAAATATGTGCAATGATAAAACTTAGATATTTATACTGATCTCTTATAGTTTCTGTTTTGTAGGGCAACAGTGCTTTATTTTTCAATTTTCTGGATTTATTTGTAGCAAAGAATGGTGAATGTTCATCGGTTAATAATTTGATGGCTTCATCATCATCATCAATGATATCCAAACCATATGATTGAAGCCTTTCCAACTCTTTTGTCGTGTGAGAGTATGACGAATTCTTCACATGTGCATCAGATGTATTTGAGTAATCTAAAGTTGAGTTAGTTCCCAAATTAATTGGTCTCTTTGCATTTGGTTTGACAAAGTTGAAATCAGGAACTGGAGAACTCATTTTGATTGTTTGAATATTTGATTCAAAGAGTGTAAATTATCAAAAAAAAAAAATGAAAAAAAAAATGAAATTGATTAATAAAAATTAATTATATACTCTTATTTTATCGTCAATATCACAATATCACAATTTAATATTTGATAAGTTCAATCTGCTCTTCAAATCTGCAATAACTGGAGATCTATTCACTAGAAAATAATGAAAGAAAAGGTGGAGTTTACGCCAAGGGCAAAGAAATACAAAAAAAAATTCATTGATGTCTTTTGTTGAAAGAAAAGAAATGAGAAAATAGAAAATAGAAAAAAAAAAAAAAAATTCGCGGAGAACTTTGGAGGCTCATCAATCAATATTCTATTTAAATCATACTGAGTTGTTCCTTAAGTGTAGTATTTTTAACACCCACCCATTCCAGCACAATATGCTAATGACCATGTACGAGACATACCATTGTCTAGCCAATTCATTTGGAAATTATCCTGACAGAAAAATTCCCATGCCTTTTCAGGATTGTATATTGCTGAATTAAGCATTAATAGACCTTTCCAACCACTATCTATGGAATCAGCCAATTGACCAAGTGCCATTTCATTCCATTCTTGTGTCACAAATTCTGTATCTCTGATATAGTTGGACATTGGAGTAATGGGTATCATATGTATACCATGTATAAACTCTTTATTCATTCCAAAATACGTGGCATGATCTATCTTATTCTCAAAAATAATTCCTGATACTTTATTTCTGATAAATTTTGATGGCATTATCTTATTGTCATTTTTATAGAGAATATAAATATTCATTGCTCTTTTCTCAATTGATAAAATCAATGACGATAAAGTCATCAATGGTGCGTTATTGGTTATCATTGCCCATAATTTAATACCGTAATATGCATGATAATCTTCACTTGAACTTTCTTCATCTTTACCATCACCATGTGCAAATAATCCATTGGCAAAACTATGGCCATTGAAAAAGTCAAATGATCTGAAAACTGGGAAATAACTATCTTTATTTGAAGGATTACAAAAATCACGAATTAACGTCTCAACCCATGGTCTTGCATTATTTATCCATTCCCCATCCCCAAAATATTTATCGACCAAGGCAACCAATGATGCTGCATGAATATGATAACCATAATGGAAATGATGATCATTATAGAAACAGTTTCCAAAATCACAATAAAAATTACCCTCCTTCAAACCTGAAGTGGAAATAACACCTTTCCAATTATTATCATAACAAAGTGGAGCTTTCTGTTTGTTATCGATAAACCTTTGAAATGCAATCTTCATCTTATTCAACATGTTAATTGTTAGATTTCTATCTTTAATTATATAAGCTGCAACATACAACATAAATGCTCCCTTGTCTAATATTTTCCCAGATGTATACATGGAGTCAGTATTAGATTCATTGATAACATCAAAATTATTGATTTCACTTTGTGCAATTTCAGCAATTTTGAGTTTTGATTTTTCGGAATAACTACCAGTTCCATGTTTATCTGACCAAACATCATATGCCAAATCATCAGGTTGTAATTTTTCATGTAGTGTTAACTTATCTGTAATAAATGCAGTCATCAAACCTTTACATGTTGAGTCTAAATTCAAGTTCTCAGCAAGATTACTTAACATTGATGGATCTATTGATTCCACATGATGTGGTAAAACCCATTGCAAGACTTTATTAGATTCGGAAGAGCCGGCAATTTCATAAACAAAACTATAACTGCAAATTTTTGGATCAGGTGTTAAACCACCACTGAGTTCACAACCAACAACAAATGAACCTGCAACTTTATCATAATGTTTGATTGAATCATGATTTGGTAATTTGGCAATTTGAATTATGATCTGACCATTGAGATCCATAACAGATAATGCATTAGGTGATTGTTGATTCAATGAACTGTTGGTGTATACTATCCATTGGTTATCATCAAACAAAGTGAGAACATATTTACTCAAACCATTCTTTAAACCCCCCATTGGTTGCAAGATTTTAATTCCAACTTTAGATAAAATTTTAGGTGATATTTGACCATCATAAATACCTGTAATAAATCCCATACCTTGTACAACTTTAACGTTTAGTTCTCCTCCCTTAGTTACAAATTTTATACCAGCACTGAATCTTTTTAAATCTCCAACTAAAAAATCAACATTTTCAGTCTGGAATTCATCAGCACTAAGCATCATTGAACAAATTCCAACTGGGTTGAAAAAATACTTAACGGGATCGATATTAGGATCATCTCCATAAACTCTTTGAGATGCTGCAGTATGTGAAATACCTAGTCCTTTGAATTGATCATCTGATGATTTCCAAATACTGTATGGATGAGTCCAAACAGGTAGATTTTGTTCTTCTACTAGGAAATTACCATAAAAATTATTGGTCTCAATTGGACCCTGATTACTGTATAATCTAGGTAATTGCACAGGATGGAATGATGATGTTTGGATACAGGAAACTGGGGGTGATATTGAAATTGGCATTTGAAAAATATCACCAGTATTGACATGAACAGTTGAAGGAATTGAGTCATTTAAACTCTTGCATTGTGAACTTTCTTCAATAATATAATCTCTTGGTGGGATTGATGGTGGTTTCGTGGATTTAAATGCAGGTGTTGGTTGCTTTTCATCTGGATATTCTTGGTAATTCGGAGGTGGTGAATTCTGTGTATTCCCATCATTATTTTGATGCTTATGGAAATCATTCTTGATTCCTGAAACTATATTTTTAAACAGACCCATTATCGATGATTAGAAAGATGGAGAGTGTTTGATATATGAAGTATTTGGAGAGTAGTTACAATAAAGGCTGATATGAGATTAGAGTATCAAGGCACGATTTCTTCGCTATGATAAATTTATCTTTATGAGATACTGATGATTTCAATTCATGTCATATATTTTTTTTCAAAAAGACATCATCAGCATTTATTAGATAGAAACATGGTGAAGAAAGTAGTAAAAGTATGTGGGATCAAGTCGCTGAATGTCGCTGAAACAGCAATTGAAAATGGTGCATCATTAGTAGGTATGATTCTTGTTCCTGGTAGAGATAGAACCATTGATGATGAATCAGCTAAGGAAATTGTCAAACTCTGTGCTCAAAAACGAGCTGAAAGAGGTTGTAGATTTCAATCTTCTATAGAGTTATTGAATTATGTCAAAAACATTGACGTATCAGGACCTGAATGGTTTGAAAAGGTTGCTGAATGTATTGTTGAAAATGGACCCTTTGCTGTTGGAGTTTTCAGAAATCAGTCTTTGAGTGATGTTATAAATAAAAGTAATGAATTAAATTTGGATATAATTCAGTTACATGGATCTGAGAATATTGATGAATTTGTTACCAATATGAACTTACCTATTATTCCAAGATTTGTATTGAATAAACCAGGTATTGAAAATGCAGTAATCACACATCAGTTTTTAATCCCATTATTAGATTCAGAAGTGGGGGGTGAAGGTAAACTGATCAACTGGAATGATGCAACAACTTTTGGTCAAGATTTAAATGGTAGATATCTATTGGCTGGTGGACTCAATCCATCAAATGTTAATGAAGCATTGAATGTTGAAGGATGTTATGGAGTTGATGTTAGTGGTGGTGTTGAAACAAATGGTGTAAAGGATGCCATGAAAATAAAAGACTTTGTTAAGAACGCCTTGAATGCTATGTAAAGACTTGTAAATAACGTACAAATTTCCTATTTAAAATCAAGAGATGAATAATTAAAATCATAAGATTTTATATTTAGAATATGAAATCAGTATATAAAGAATAAATATATATTTATGTATAATTGGAATACATGGATGTTCATATCTTATATACTATAGACCATTATAGTCCTTAAGCAGAACCGGAAATGAAGAACCATTTATCAACAGATTTGTCAATTTCAGCATCAGGTAATGGATTAGCTTCTGGGATTTTAACATTTGGTTCATAAGATGGAGTGTCAGATAAAGTAGTATTAGTTAAGACAACACCTTTATTATTTTCAGTTTTACCAGAAATTAATTTCTTCCAAGATTCACGACATTCTGAGATAACTTCTTCAGCGTATTTCTTGTTTTTACATTCACCATTGAAGGCGAAAACATTTTCTGGTTTACCATCAGGGATTTTATAGATTCTGAACCATTCATTAGTAGCTCTTAATAAACCAGGTAAATGTTTTTCAACATCTTCGACATCTTCTAATTTAGAAGCTAAAGGATCATTGACATCAATTGCGATAATTTTCCAATCAGTTTCACCTTCATCTAATAAAGCCATAACACCTAAAACTTTAACTTGTTTAACTTCACCAGGATATGCAACTGCTTCACCAATTTCACAAACATCTAAAGGATCATTATCACCAGCAGCATTTGTTTCTGGGTTAATAACATTTGGATCTTCCCAAGTTTGAGGGAATGCACCATAATTGTGAATATAACCTTTATGTGGGAAACAATTTCTAACAAATCTTAATTTACCTTTTTTAGTATCTTGAATGATTGGATTTAAAGGTTCTTCCTTAGTAATTTCTAATTTTGCATTGGTCCATCTTGGAACTTCAACAACCATATTAAGGATTTTCTTAGATTCATCCGCATATAATGGGATATCATGGAAAGGAGAGATTGGTTTACCGTCCTTTTCAATGTAAACCTTGTAGTCTAAAGTGTTTTTAGCACCAACTTGTCTTGTTGTGTAAGTCATTGTTAAGAGTAGAGATGTATAAAGAAAGAATTGAAGATATAAAGAATAGATGAAAGAATGAATGGATGAAAGAAAAGACAGATTTACGTTTACGTTGGACGTTCTTCACTTTTCCCTCTCCGCTTTCCAATTTCATTTTATTATAAGGGTCATTTCCACACGGAGAGACGGCTAAGAGGCGCGTCGATGGAATTCTTGATGTTTGTTTTATCAATTCTGAAGTACAGATTATGTTGATGAGTTGTTTCTTTGTTTGTTTTTTTCTTTTTGATTCCAAATATTTCTTTGCAGAAATAGTACAATCTGAACATTTGCAGCTAAGATTTTGACGTATTCGACTACTTTGAATATTTAAGAGGTTCCCTAAATTGAATCGGATTGAAACTCATTACTTCATCATGTTGCATTATCTCATTATTTTTCATCTCAGGTGAAATAGCATAGAAGGAATTGATGTCGGACATTCTGGTAGAACCTAAAATAACATCATCATTGATAATCGAAGCAAAATCTCTCAATATGTTCACTTTTATAAAAACAACATCAGGAATGTGAAAATTCGATTTCTCAGTTGCTTCTTTCAATGCTAATTTTTTGATGAATACAACATTAGTACCCATGAATTTTGCAAAGTCTGCAAGTGCCAACCAATCATTAAAAAATACTTATGGAGTCAACCCCTTTACATCTGTCCTTAATACCGGTAATTGATCAGCATAATGTAAAACTTTAGCTGAAAATTTATTGGCATAAAGGTCAAAATCAAAATTTTGAAAAGTAAAGCAAACGAAAGCGTCATATGAAATTTCCCTTGAATCTGTTTAATTAATCTCTACTTAAAACGTATCCTAGTAAGGTATCAAGATTGTCGTCAATGGCACGACCATAACTAATCTGATAACTTTGTATCTTCATTCTGTTTGAATTTATATTCACTGGCACTTTTAATTTATCAATTTCTTTGAAATTCTGATATCTCCTATTAGTCATTAGTTTGGCAGTAAAAAAAAACGTTGGACAAATAGTATCTGATTCTGTCCAAATTAATGTCTTTTTCAACTTCCTTCAAATAGTAATGTAATTTATGTAAAATGGTTTACAAGGCAATGTATACTCTATTAAAAACCTAGTACGATGCAAAATAAATGAAAAAAAAAACCCTATATATATATATATATATATATATATATATAAGTAGCTACTGAAAATTCTGACACAAAATGTAGTTGTGCAATTGTTTTGATATAAACTCTAGATGTTGTACATCTGAGAAGATTGAGATTTCACATAAATCGTGGATGTAATGTTAGATAGTTAGAATATTTCTTGTATGAAGCTACAATTATAAGGTTTTGTAACATTTATTGACAGATTCTTTTTTTAAGTTTGTTTCTTGCAAGAAAGACTCTTGTTCATATGTGGATAATGAACTATTCAATTAGCTTTTTGGTTATTAGTTGAAGATATAAACAACAACTAAAACTTGGTACGACAGTTGCATTGGGGGGTGAAGTATTTATACAATGAGTATGTGATAAGTTTCTATCAATATATATGTAAAAAAGTCAGCAAATTCTAGAAAGAGTAAACGATAGATAATTAGTCTCAAGGCATTATCAATGGAGGTTGACATCATGTTAAGTGACACATGAAAATTGAATCTTCAAACATTTCATAAAGTATACCTCTTTAATAATTTTTACTTACAACTAGAGAATAAAAATACATGATGCAACTCAATAAAGCAAGTAGTTCTAAGCTTTTTATATGGTTTATATCAGAACTCTCGTTCTCTTTCAGCAGATCAAAATAAATACAATATTACAAAACAAATTATTAAAATCAAAAATCAAGAATTAAAATCAGATTAAAATCAAATCAAGTCAAAATAGAATTTATTACACAAATCAACCCATTAGTACATAATGGTTGATTCATAACTTGGAGGATAAGAGTCTTCTGTAATTGTCACTTTACCCTTTTCATTAAACTTGGCATTCATGTCTGTACATTGAACACCATGCTCACCACATAGCAAAATGATTTCATTACTGATACCTAACTTATCCTTTGCAATCCATAAAATTGGCTCTCTCTCTTCTCTGATTTCTGGTGGTTGATAAACAACTTTTTCAACTAAACTTTGGGAGATTGGCATTGTCCAATATTCAGGCATGTATGGACGATAACTAGAATATTCAAGAAATTGCTTTGGTCTCAAAAACCAAGTGATTGCATTTCTTAATCCTTTCTTGTATTCTCTACCAACATATTCTCTAAAATTGAATGCCATGTTACTATATTCATGGTTTTTCAACTTCTGTTTCTTTTGAAAATCAATCTCTGCTTCTTCAAGCATTGAGTATGTTCTTTCATTATCGAATTCATAATTACTTTGATTATATCCATCAGTATCCTTTGTCGATAACGTCATCTTTTTCTCTAATGTACCATTAAAACTATCTGTTCTATTATCACTTTTATTGGTTCCTGTTAATGAATCACTGCTACTTCTTTCATTATTTTTATGTTTCACAATACCATTTTCATCATCAGTGAAAAAGTAAGTTTTGCCAACTACATTCACTTGTTCCTTCCCAAAATCTTTAACTGGATAAACTCCTTTGATTGCACCAATTGGAACAGTATCCAAAACAGGTCCAAATATATACTTGAAATATAAATGTGCACAAACAGTTAGTATAAGCCAAACAGCTTCAAGAACAACACATGCCCAATTTTTTTGCATAACAAACAAAGCAATCAAACTAAGTTCGGCAAGATAGATACCAACGAAAACTTCAAATAAAGCAAGTGGATAATTTCTACCTCTGTTATCAGTAGTGTGACCTGAAACATAAACAAGTGAATACAATTGTGCAATATAAATTAATAAAAATGCAATGGATGTAAAGGCAATGATGATTGGTGCAATTATCGCATAACAAAGCATAATTACCGTAAATAATCCAAAAGTTCCATACATTGTTCCCCAAGATGGTGATGCTAACGAAACTTCTCTATTCCATTTCTGTCTTGGTGTTTTATCCAGAACTCTTCCAATAACAAAGGATAGGATTAACCCAACAATTTGTGCCAACATTCCTGAACTAATTGATAATCCTTGTAATAGCATATATGAAATATAGAAATTTGATGCAGGTGGTAAATTATTAGATAACATTTGCATTGCATTGGACGGATTATCAATTATAGATGTAACTGCTGATGATGCTGCTGATGTACATGTTGTCACCAAAAACACCTGAATAACTTGAAATGCAAAAAACCATTGTTGAGTCCAAAAATCCAATTGTTGTGTCGTTAAACATCCACCAAATTTACCCATCCATCTGATAATTGGTGGTACTAACGACATTAAAATTGATAATAATACTGATGGTAAAATACCTGTAATGATACCCATCAATACCGATGGCATATTATTGATAAACCTTAAAAAGGGAACCTTCTCTGTTAAATAATTAATATTTGATATACAACCAACTACTGCCACTGGTAATGCCCAGAAAATGATCATTAAAGTCAAAAATGCAACTGCATTTGACCTCTTCGTTTTTCTAGATATGAACCCAACTCCCACATTTTTCCAAATAACATCTTCTGGCAAAAAACTTTGAAATCTCCTTGATCTCTTGAAGTTTTCTGAATATTCAATAGCCTGATAAGCTCTCTGTAATTCGAGTTGAGTTGGAAACTCTAAAAAGATGGAACCAACTTTTTCTAGTTTTTCGGATAACTGTTTGATATTTTTTTGTTCATCTGTCAACTCCATATTTAGTTGATTCATTTCACCAATACCGTCATTGAAAACATTATGTGATTTGCCAATAATCGGTTTATATTTATATGTTGGTAATTTTTTGTCCTTTATATAGCTGTTTATTTGATCAATTGGTGTTGGAACCATAATATCTTCCTTTCCTTTATTAATTTTCTTTTCAACCTTGTTCCTAATTTTTAGACATTTATTGATTACTTTAATGAAAGCACTTTCAAGTTTACCAATCAATTTATTTCTTTTCTCCCAAATTTCTCTTGCTTTGCTTGTATCTTCCACAATGACAATTCTCTGTGCTGCTGGGAATAATTTCCTCAATGTATCTTCATATAATAAACCTTCATCTACATTATCAATTAATAATACTTTGGAACTTGGTAGACTGCTATAGAACTGGGTACATTGTAAGTTATGTCTGAATCCAGTATAATACACCAATTCTATGTAAATTGTATAGATTACAATACCAAAGAAAAACCAGGAACAAAACAAATTGGCAAAGACTCTCCATTTATGTGTATTATTTGAATATGAAATTATATTGAAACCACTTTGATTCCCACCACCTGTTGCATTGATAGCAAAAAGAATTGGCCATAGAATCAAGCCACAAAAGAATCCAACATTAGCCCAAAGAATCAAATATCTAAGGAAAAAATAACCATCAATTCCTGTCTGTTCAATGATAAAACTTGTTGGTCTAATCAATAAATCTGGTAGCCAACCAAAAGATGAATCAGAGAGTGGTGGTGCTTTCAAATGATCTGGAATAAGTTTATTGATGGTTCTTGGCCTGTAAACATTTGCATATTTATTTCTTAAGAAAATGAAAATACCAATGAAGATGGCGAAAATCACCAAATTGAATATAAGAGATGAAACAAATGCTGAAGTTGATGAACCTGTCTGTTGATCCGCCATTCTTTTACTCTTTACTTAATTTTTTATCAAAGAAAAGGAATTGCTAGAGTCTAAATAGCCAATGGAGAAAAAGATGTTAAAACTTCAAATATACTTATCATTTTCATCTTGTGAAATTAATCAATAAATTGACAAGCTTATATCAAACATGATATTCATCTCTATTTCTGCTATTTCTTTGTATAAATCAGACAGAAAATAACAATTTTATGGGCTGTGGATGAAATTTTGAAAAATTATCTACATATTTGTCGAGCCGCATAATCAATTTTCATGTATTTTATGTAAGAAATACAGTGGGACTTGTTGTTAACCCAAATTGGATAACCACCTATCCTATGATTTTCCGAATTGATGTTAAACAATCTAAAAACAAGTCACAAACTTAGACGAGTTATTCAAGAAGTTTCAATGAATGCTGCCGTGAAAAGAGCGTTAAAACTCACAAAATTGTCAATCATAAAGCAGATTTCTGGATAATGGCAAGGTTATATTGAGAAAAAAAAGGATATTTAGAAACAATGGAAAAGGTAATGGAGAAGAAATGAAAATATGAATTCTACAATTCAATCTGTGTTACTCTAGGAAGAAGAATTAGAGAGAAAGGAAGCTACCATGGAAACAGGTTGAAACAAAGCAAGAACAGCATAATGTAGTATTTATCTAATTTATTCAAAGAGTATTTGTATTATAATATTTTCTTAGTCTAGGATCATTGAAATGTACGTATTTTTACTTTATGCTTTTGTTTTAGAATATAGCAACTATTCAAAACATTAGGTTAAACATGAGTATCTCATTCCCTTCAAAATTTGTGTGTGCACGAGTAGCTCAGTGGTAGAGCAGCAGATTGCAAATCTGTTGGTCGCTGGTTCAAACCCGGCCTCGGGCTTATAATTTTTTTTTATTACACATTTCATTAATTTTTTGCAATATACGACGTTTTTCAAGAGAATCTGCGAAAACGGTGAAATTTCTAGAAAATTGATCTGTTTCGACGAAAAGGAAATAAAAATGTGGACACATGAACAATTTCATGAAAAAAAAGCTTTGATTATATCTTTTTAAACTCTTGAAAAAAAATATTCTTCCTTTCTTATTTTCCTGTTTGTCATTTCCTTTAATTAATTTTTATCTTGAATCAATAACTGCGATCTTTCAAGCATAAGCATTTTCCCACCATGTCTATCGTAATTCCTGAAATTGAACCCCCAAAGGCAAGAAAATTCATCAAGCAACCGGATGTTGCTCAAAAGAATAAACAAATTGCAGCTTTGAATGATCAAATCAAAAAGATTGAGTCACAAGTTACTTTACTTACAACTCAATTTGAAACAACAGTATCATCTAAGGAAGATACTGCTAAACGTCAAGCTTTAACTACTGAATTGAGAGCTATAATCTCAACTCAAAATGAATTCAAGAATAAGAAACAATCTATTAATGAACAGATCAGATTAACAGATCAAAATATTAAAAAGAAAATCAATGAGATTACTTCCAAAACTTCCAAATATAATTTCAAAACTGTTGATGATATTGAAAAGAAAATTCGTCAATTAGAAAATGAAATTGAATCTGGTTCTTTAATGTTAGTTGAAGAAAAGAAGGCTTTAAAGGAGATCACTGCTTTGAATAAGTTAAAGAAAGATTTTGCTGGTATTGAACAAATTCAAAAATCAATTGATAATGATAAGGCAAAAATTGCAGATTTGAGAGCTTCATTATCATCTTTATCAAATAAAGAAACACAAGCAAAATTCGAAGCGATTACCAAAGAATTAGAAGAATTATCAAATAAGAATAAAGGTATTCAAACAAAGAGAGATGAAATCTTCAATAAGAGAAAAGCTTTGTTAAATGAAAAATATGAACTTTTATCACAAATAAGAAAAATCAGAAGTGATTTTGATGCTAAATTCAAGAAGTTCAAAGCTGATATGGATAATGAACGTAAAAAGAGAGAAGAAGATGAAAAGGCATATGATTTATACTTGGAGAGAAAGGAACTTATTGGAGAAGTTGAAGATCTTGAAAAATTCACTAATGTCACTGATTCCAATGAACAAATTGAACTTATCAAGAGAACAATTTTATTATTAGATCCAAAGTTCCAATTTGAAGAAGAAAAATCCTCACCACTTTCTGTATTAAATTCTTCTTCAATTGATAACAAACCAGCTAAAACTGTTGAAGTCAAATTACCTGAAAATGCAGAAATTATCAAAAAGGAAAAGGAAGAATTTGTCTCTGCAACTGCATCAAAGGGTAAAAAGGGAAAAAAGAATAAGAAGACAAACAAAGGTGTCGATTCAGCCCTCTTAACTCAATTAAGTATTCTCAACATTACAATTCCTGATTCAACTGATAAATATCCTGAGACAATTGAAGCATTAAAGGAAAAGCTTGAAGCTGAAAAGAAGGCAGCAGAATTAAAGTCTGAAGAAATCAAGAAAGAAAATGAAAAGAAAATTGCTCAACTCAAGGAAAAAATTGAAGACTTAGGAAAGCAAATTCTTGAAGAATTAGCTAAAGAAAAGGAGAGAGCTGAAGCAAAGAAAGCTGGAGCTGAAAGTAATAAAGCAGAAAAAGCTGCTAGTAATGAATCCGTAGCTGAAGAAGTTAAAGAAGAAACTAAAGAAGAAGCATAATAAGAAAAAGTAAAGCTGAAAAATAAACTTTATTTTCCTATATGTATCTAGCAAGTAGTTCACTATCAATAGTTTACTTATAAATAGAATATATTTCAAAACTTTATAATTGTATTGAATCGAAAAAAATATAAAACAATATAACTGTTAAACTTATACACCATGGGAAATGTAGGATTTGTCACTGTTTTCAGTGTAAGCTCGAGTAACAAATTTGTATAGTAACACCACAAGCATTTTCCTCTAAATCTCAGGAGATAAAATCAATGCTGAGCCTTTATTTTCTATGGCTACATAATATAGGTTAGTAGCAAAAGGTTAGAATTAGTTAGCTTTTATACAACGAATTAATGAATTAAATAACTAACAGCTTATATCACTAAATACCCCAAGTTACAGAGAATACAATGATGATATCAAATGGACCATATTTTCAACATTTATCCAGATGTGATGGTTTTAGTTCTGTAAAATTAATAAAAGAGTGGTAAAATATTGAAGTATAAGAAGAAAATCAACATCAGATAGCTTGATAATGACTCTTTATGAGATATGTAGTTTCAGATTTGAGTAGCTGAGCTAGGAGCGTGCAAACTAATCAGTTCATATAACCCTTGGAGTAGATAATAATAGTATCATCATTCTTTTTTGATGGAACAGGTTCTACATCTGTCAGTAGAATTCAGTGTGTAGAATTGAAATATCTATCCTCTATCAATTGATCAACAACAACCGTGACAACAATGATAATAACAATGATAATAACAATGATAATAACAATGATAATAACAATATTGACAATATAAATACTAGCAAAAGTAACCAAAAAATCCTAAACACGATTTATAACATCCTTTAGTCAACTTTTAAAACTTAGAAATAAAAATAGCAAAATTTCAAACAGTCAGAAAACTTTTCGAATTATGACAATAGCAACAAATTCAAATACAGTATTCATCTGTAACAATGATAATAACATAAAATAAACAAGATGATTTATCAATTCATGAAAATAACAAAATATCCATTATCGACTACATTTCCCATACAATTGTTTATTGATTTGAAATAAAATAAATATCGTTTAACGGAAGCAACTTGACTATATATAATATGAAATCTATGAATTATAAACGATTTGATTTACTTTTCATCAACAGCATTCTGTATGATATCTTTAGATATGAACTTTTCGTCACCAATTTCAATCTCTCTCGATACACCAACATTTCTCTTTCTTTTCCTAATGACATTTTCAATATAAGCTTCACCTGCTTTATAAGATGATCTAACTAAAGGACCAGAAGCACAATATAAAAATCCTAAATCAAGTGCAACATCTCTCCAATAATCGAATTTTTCAGGTTTGATATATTCAACAACTTTCATATGTCTCTTTGTTGGTCTCATATATTGACCAAAGGTAACAACATCAACATTAACGGATCTCAAATCTTTCAAAGTTTTCAAGATTTGTTCATCAGATTCACCGAAACCTAACATGATGGAGGTTTTAGTTAATATATGATCATTGTTAAGTTTAGCATTTTCTAAAACTTTTAGTGATTGTCTATAAGTAGCCCTTCTATCACGGACATGTGGAGTTAAATCTTCAACAGTTTCAACATTATGTGCAAATACATCAAGTGGACTATTTGCTAAAGTTTGAACACTTTTCAAATCTCCTCTAAAATCACCACTCAAAACTTCAATTAAAGTTTTAGGAGCCTTTTCTTTAATCTGTCTAACAGTTTCACTTAAATGAGCTGCACCACCATCTGGTAAATCATCTCTATCAACAGTTGTTAAAACAACATAACCCAAACCCCATCTTGAAATTGCTTCTGCTGTATTTACTGGTTCATTTGGATCTAAAGCTGCAGGTTTCCTATTTGTTTTAACACTACAGAATCTACAACCTCTCGTACATGTATCACCCATTAACATAATAGTTGCAGTTGCTTCACTTTTTTTACCACCCCAACATTCACCAATATTTGGACATTTAGCCTCTTCACAAACAGTTGCTAATTTTAGTTCTTTAAGATCATTCTTAACTTGATGGAATGATTTACCCTTTGGAATTGGAACTCTTAACCATTTAGGTAATCTAGCATTAGGATCTTTACGTGCTGCTTCAAGTGGATCAATTAACATATCTTTTGCACGTCCACTGATAAAATCTTCAAATGAGGGACCTTTATTTAAATCATCTGAGAATCTTGTGACTTTTCTTCGACGTGTTATAATCTCACTTCCATCACTACCAATACTTCTATTGATATTGCTATTTAAACTATTATCTAAATTGCTGTTTAGAATTTTCACACTTGTAGTGAATGATCTTTTATGTATTTGATTGAATTTCGAATTTTTCAAATTTTTAACAAACATTATTTTCTATTATCTATTATCTATTTAATATTTTAGATTTTGAGATTTAAATTTTATATTTTATTTTTTTCAGTTTTAACTTTTGATATTTATTTGTTCAGACACTCTCTGATGTATAATCTATTTTTGTCAAAGAAAGATTATCGGAAAGAAGAAAAGGAAAAGCAAAGTCAAGAATCGGGTTGTCTTGTTTTTTCATGGTAAAATGAAATCCGACTATCTTTTTTTCTTTCGGGAACGAACACATCCGAGGGTCCAAGTCAGAAAGGAATGAGAAAAAAAAAAAAAAGAAAAAAAAACGAGTCATAATGACTCTGGTGTATAGTGAAATTTTTTTCATCTCTCACATGTCAATTTTATGAGTACAATAGGTACTGAAAATGTATTTATTTAGGTAAAGGTATATAGAGGTATATATTATGAGGGGAAGAGAAAGAGATTGTAGGATAAAAAAAAAGAAAAAAAAAAGAAAGAAATAAAGAAAAAAGAGAGAAAGTAAATTTATATTATTTAATTACGTATTATTCAATTAGGTAGATTTTGATTTGTCCAAAGAGAAAAGGACTTGCCAAGTATGGGGTATTCATTCTAATCACAACTGTAAACCACAATGTAAAGGTGGAACTATATTATTAGTATTACTAGTTGTATCATTGGTTGATTTTTTCTTTTCCGATTGATTTTTAACAATTGATGCTAGAATTTCTTGTCCTTCAATATCAGGGTATAATTGTAACCATGGATGTAACAATAGTTGTGTATAAGTTGGACGTTTTTTAGGATTTTTATGTAAACATTGTTTCACAAAATCTTGTGCTTCAATACTAAATTTATCAGTAGGTAATTCTGGTGGTTCTCCATCCACAATTGCACTTAATTGTGAAAAGACATTATTGTAAGTTTCTGGTGGATAAGGATAACAACCTTTTGATATTTCTAGAATTGATAAACCTAATGACCAAATATCAGATTGAACAGAATATGTAGATACATCAGGATTTGTATGTTTGATTCTTTCTGGTGCCATATAACTTTGACAACCAATATTGGTTCTAGCCAATGATGCAACTAAATTCCCACTAACACCAAAATCACATAATTTTACTTTACCAATTTCATTAACTAACATATTGGTTGGTTTAACATCCCTATGGATTATATTATGTTTATCTTTTAACTCTTTTAATCCAGTAACAACCCTTTTAGTGATATATGCTAATGCAACCTCACCTATTCCATTACCATAAACTTTATCTAATGATCCACCTTTCATAAATTCCATACACATATAGACAGCACCTTCAACGAAAAATGCACCATAAAATTCAACTATACAGTCTGATGAACAACTATGCAAAACTTCTAATTCCATTAAAATCTGTCTAAATTTGGAATCATCTAATTCTAATCTAACTTCTTTCATTGCCATTATAATACCTGTAGGTTTATGTAAAACTTTTGAGACAACACCATAATTACCATGACCCAATTCATCTAAAATTTCCAAATCATCCATAGAAATTCTAAATGAAGAACCATTTGAAAAATCTACACCTTTTGAATGCAATGATGCTTTACCTGAAAAATTCAAAGAGCCTGATTTAATATCGACATATTTAGAATATGATGCAAATGAATTACTACTAAAGTTACTATTATTAGAGCTTAATGAATTTATTCTATTATTATTGATATTATTATCGGATTGAATTGGACTCCTACTTGGTAATGTTTGTCTTCCAGATAATCCATCTAAATTCATCATCATTGGTTTCCTTTTCGAAGAATTTTCTCTTAATTTATTCATTGTTATTCTATTAGAATTAAGAGACATTCTACTCATTGAACTATTTAATGCATTCGAGTCGATATCTTTCTTTAAATTTATTGTATCGTTATTTGATGCTAATGATGCAGCGGATGATGACGTTGATAGTAATGAAGAAGAAAAAGATGGATGAGAATAAGCAGTTGATGACGATGCTAATGCAGATGATACTGTTTTCGTTGTTGCTGAGGACGATAAATCTTTGTCTGAATTGACAACATTATGAGAATTTGTAGATACGTTTGTATCAATTAAATCCACTAAAGTATTATCACTACTTGAATCACTTAATGAACTAAAGTTCAATTTCATTCCCCTTCTTTGAGATAGAGGTATTTTCTTTTTTGTAGGTGTGCCGGAAGAACAATCTGAAGAATTTGAATGTAATTTATGTTGTAGAAATGGTGGTTGATTTATTGGAGTTGATGCAGCACTACCATTCCAATTTTCAGTATTGAGATTTGTATTAATATTAATGTTTCTGTTGATACTCCTAGTAATATTGATACTTGAATCAGATGGTAAATCAGGTAAACTTGGTAATGATGGTAAACTAGGTAAATCAGATACAGTTGATAGTTTTGAAAATGGAGGAGCGCAATGAGATGTTGCTAAAGATTCCGCACTTGAGGATGGGGAATGAATCTTCTGTACTCTATTTAAGAAACTTATACTCTTATTGATAGGATAAAGAGGTGTCATATTTGTACTTGAATTTGAGTTCGAATTTGTGTTAGAGTTTGCATTTGAATTTAAATTTTGATTTGGACTAATAGAACTTTGTTGTTGACTATTAATATTAGAGCCATTTGAAGCTGTATTGGTATCATAGTTATCCTTTTCAATTATTTCATCTGTGTTATTGCTATTCTTATTGAGTCTAAAAGAAGTACGTCTTATAACGGAGTCATCTTCATTGCTGGTAGTATTTGATAACCTGAATGAAGTTCTCCTCGACAATGCATCCTTTTCATTATCTGAAGATATCACTGGAGAACTGAAAGTACTTGATTCCATACTTAGAGGTGTAGAAGGAGATTTACCAGGAAGTAATTGAGGAACTTTTGAGACAAGAGGTGACACATTCATTAAATCTTCATCATCTGATTCTGTTGGTAGTTTAGTCTTTAAAGTGGGCACGGATTCCATTGAAGATGATACCATACTAGTATCAGAAACTAAATCTGTATCTAAAGAGTTATCTGATTTACTCTGTGTTTTAGAATGTTGCATCTGTTGTCTCTTAGCTTGAAATGCCAACAATTTGGCTTGAACACCAGGGTTGATCCCCCTACTTCTGAGACCAGAAGATGACCGTGAGAGTTCACCGGTATTGTTGGACGACGGCTGTGGCATTGAATGGGAGATTTGAAACGTTTAACTAAATGAGGAAACACAGCGGATAATGTGAGTATAACTCTGTCTATATCAAGGGTAAGTACTGTCTCTAATAATGGAGAGAAAGTGAGTAATGAAGATAGAAAAGACGGGAAGAAGAGAAACATATAAGAGAAAGAAATCAATCATCATACCACAGTAAATTTATTCATAGTGAATCCCCGATATTTTTGGTGAAGCGCTCATTGGAAGTGGCAACAATTTCCAGAGAGTTGCTCTGCCCCTAAACAATTGAAATTTCAATGCTCAGCTCTTTTACTTCCTTATTTCTTCTTTGTATATTCTGTATATTCTGTATATTCTGTATGTTCTCTATGCTCTGTATGCTCTGCATTCACACAGTGAAGTGGTTTTGGTAGTATCTATAATACAACAAAAGTAATACCAGTAGTAGTTATGGTAGTTCAAGTCATCAGCGACGATCAGAACCATAACTGAAAGAAAGAAAGTTCAGAGGTATAATTAAACTCATGTAGAGAAAAGCTAGCTGACAATACTACATTGTTTGTGAATTATAAAGAACTCAACTACGGATAAATATCTTTACCATCACATCAATCAAAGTGAACAGGTAAGTAATCCAGTAAATAGCTAAATCTTCATGTGTGATCTCGGCAGGACCTTCCCAATTAGGCAATTTAAACTTGGCGACATGAAGGAGTTCCCCAGCCTCTGATAAGGTGTCGTTCAGAGAAAAAAACGATAAAATGAAAAGAAATTATAGATTACAACTAAGTTTCTTTCTTTCCTTCTTTCTTTCATCTCTCTTTCTTTGATTTTTTTTCATTCTTTTCTAATATTCACTTCTCATAATATTGAATAATCAATACAGTTGATTTATTCAAAATAATATCCAGCTATTAAGACTATGGCTGTAAACATATTTCCATTATTATAGTTTAATATCTTACTCTTAAAATATCAAACCAATGCCTTCTAACTCGAATAAGAATTCCTCTAAATCAACAAGTACAAAGATATCAAGGAGTAGAAATGGTTGTGCTATTTGTCGAAAGTCTAAAATAAAATGTGATGAACTTCGTCCTTCATGTATGAATTGTATGAAAAGTGGTAAAACTTGTGATTACTCAATTAAGTTAACTTGGGGTGGCAGACCTTATAAGAATCCTAAAGTTGAAAAACTCAATCCATTAGCCACATTATCAAGGATACAATTATCATCATCAACATCAGAATCAAATGAAAAGGTTAAACGTAATACTGATTTTATATTCGAAAATCAAAACCCAAGTCAAAAGCAAAAGCAAACGCAAAAACAAAGTGGAAATAAAACTCAGAATATGAGTACAAATGAAAACTTGAATATGACCAATACAGATAATGTACCTGATAAAAGATCTATAAATACCCATATCACAAAATATAAACCAAGTCTTGATCCTTCCGATAATTTGAATAATCTGATAAAACTCTCCAAAAAGAATGCTAAAGTTCCTAACTTGTTATCATACTCCAATATAACGAATCAACCGTATAATTTCAACAATGAAGCACCGACCAATATCACCAATCAGTATATTTCTTCAAATAATGGCCTCAATAAAAAGACTAACCCCGATAATGATGATAAAGACATTCAAGACAATAAAGACATCGATAATAACGACACAAAACCTGATGTTAAAGTCAATAATGATGAAAACAATACTATAGATACACCAAAACAGGATGATGACTCTAATAATTATCAATCTTTAGATCCGGAATTTTCCTTTTCTAATGCTAACATAACCAATAACATATCAAACGGTATAAAAACAGTGAATACAATGTTTGGTAACTTTCTTGATGAAAAATTCCCACATTCTGCACCATGGTCATTATTTGAAGAGTTTAAAAATCCGAATTTTATGAATGAAAATAGTAGTAGTAACCAATTTATAGATACTCAATCAATGAACATAAATAGTATGTCAAATAGTCAATCAGTTCAGAATTCTGATAGTAATGATAACTTATTCAGTTTAGATCAATTCGATGGTAATAATAATCAAAGTTATGAAAACAATCAACTCTCCAGTTATACAGATAATGACTTAAAATTGAATGATTTTGCACTTGATTTAAGTAAAATACATGACTTGTTAGATCAATCACAAGATAATTTATTTTCAATTCCAATAATAAGTGAATCAAATAAACGAAGAAGATTGAAAATTAAAGATGATGAGAATGAAGTAGCTGACAACAAATATAATAATGTACAGTTATTGAAGTATAATTCATTAGATATGGAATCATCAACATCTTCAATTTCAGAAGTTTTGGAACCAATTCCAAGAGGTTTATTACCCTTACCTGATTTATTATTAAATGTTCCTTATTATTATGATTCCTTTTTATTCTATCTAAATACAACGTCATCAATTTTAACACCCGCTGATTCAAATTTATATAGAGACAATCCTTTTAAGATAGTTTTACCAAAATTAGCAATGACGAATGATGGGTTAATGTCTTTAATAGTAGCATTTGGTTGTGCACATAAGAACTCATTGTTGAAAATTGATTCCTCAGAG
This sequence comes from Pichia heedii, assembly GCA_030579495.1. Classification (NCBI taxonomy): domain Eukaryota; kingdom Fungi; phylum Ascomycota; class Pichiomycetes; order Pichiales; family Pichiaceae; genus Pichia; species Pichia heedii. The sequence goes on along the minus strand of JAKTRA010000004.1, from coordinate 293,653 downwards.
ATAATTGATTCATTATTGAGTAGAGCATTATCTGATTTATTAGTTTTATTGAATAATAAAGAGACATGTACATCTGATTTAACATTAACAATTGTTATGTTATTCTCATCATTTTTAGCATTCAATTATAATTCAGATAAATGGAAAGTTCATATGAATGGTGCTAAGCAGATTTTCTTAATGAGGGGTTATAATAAACCATTTAATAAATTAGTTATGGATTTCCAAAATGATGAATCATCAATTAGTGGAGAAATAAAAAAATCCAAACTACTTTATTTCCTTATTAGATGGTTTGCATATATTGATATTTTTGCAAAGTTATCATCTCCATTAGAACCAACAATTGATGAGGTTTTCCAATATTGTAAGAAAAGTCCAGGTAATATAGATACATTATCACCAATATCTGATTCTTTTTCATCACCAAGTTCTAATTCATTTAATTCACCAATAACCAGCAATAGTTCTAAAGATTTGAGAAATAATGGGATAAATTTGAATGAAGATAATGAAATCACCAAAATCAAAATCAAGGAAGAAAATCAAATAAAGAAAGAAGAGATTGATGATGGAGAAGAACTACAAGATAATGAGGAGAATCAAATGGATTATGAAGTAATTGAAACGAATGGGTTATTAAAGGAAGAATCACATCAAGATATTGATTATATGCTTGGATTCAAGATTAAATTTTTACCAATTTTCTCCAAATTATGTAAATTGATAAAATATGTTAATTTAATTAAAAGATCTAATGAAAGTATGGGTATTTCAATGGTTACATTAACACCAAAAATTATTGAATCTGCAATTAATATACAAATGAAATTTCAAAAATTGAAATATACAGAATTTGATAATAAATCTAATACTGAAGTATCTAAATCACTTAATTCAATTATTGCAGCTAATCATTGTTTCCTTTTGATGGGATTAATTCAATTATATAGAAGAGTTTTATTAATGCCATCTAATTCTAATGTTATACAAGAATCTTCAATTGAAATTTTAAATACATTGACAAAATATTTAAATACAAAGGAACCTAATTCATTATGTGTTATTTTACCATTATTTATTGCAGGTTGTGAATGTCAAGATATTGAAAAAAGAGAATTATTTTTAGAGAAATTAAGAGATTTCCGAAAAATGGGATCAATTTCAGCTGAAGTTGCAATTGAAATTATGGTTAAATCATGGGAAACTAATCTTGATTGGTGTAGTATAATGATAAAAGAGAAAAAATCAGTTGTATTTTTATAGATTAATATAAAATGTATACATAGAAAAAAGAAAAATGAAAGATAACAAAAAAGGAGGAGGGGGGGTAATATAATATTCAGTTATTCATCATCATCAATATACAGTAAAGCAGGTCTTCGACCACTTCTTGAGTTTTTCATATTTTTCAAATTTTTTAAACGTTTTGATAATTCTTCACTCCTTTTCAATGAATTTTCAATTTCAATCAACTCTTCATGTCTTTGTAATCTTAAATTTGGATCAAAATCTGTAAATAAAGTAGTTGCACTATTATCATCATTTTTTTCATTTCTCTTAAATTTCAATATTTTTGAATGGAATTTCCATAAACTAGTTCGATGACAAACACTTAAAACTGTAATTTTCAAATCAATAGTAGCAATTTTATAACATTCAGTTTCTAAATCTGATGAGATATTAGAAGTACATTCATCTAAAACTGCAAATTTTGGTTGATGATAATATAATCTAATCATAGCTAAACGTTGTTGTTCACCAATAGATAAGAAATCTGGCCATTTTTCAATTCTATCCAAACATGGATTCATGAAAACACATGATGCTGAATCAATTATATTATTATTAGTAATTAATGATTTATGATTTAAATCATCATCAGATTCATCATCTGAATGATCATAATCCAATAAATATTCCAAATTAACCTTTTGTAATAAACTAATCAAGTAATCATCATCTTTTATTATATCATTTGAACTATTGTTTTGTTTAATTTTGAAAATTTTATCTTTATAATCATTATAAGAATCAGGATAAATAATTTGTTCACGCAATGTACCATAAGTGAAATAACTTCGTTGAGGTAAATAAAATAAATCCTTTTTTGAATAAGGAATAATCAATTTACCTGGATTTTGAACATCCCATAATCCACCTAAAATTCTGAAAAGTGATGATTTACCACATCCATTTGGTCCAATAATTAATAAATTATCACCTGGTTTAATTGAAAATGATAAATCCTTGACTAATAAATTTCCATTTGGTGTAATCAATGGAACATGTTGGAAAGTGATTTCATCACCATATTCAACATTAGGACCAACTAATAGGGCATTATCATTATTATTATTATTATTATTATCATTAACCGAATTTAAAGTATTAATTTGCATTTCAATTTTAAATGAATCATTAATATCCTTCAAGATATTTTGGAATTGAAATAATTCTTCAGAATAACCTTTTATATTTTGAATATTTTTCTTTGATTGGATTAATTTCCCTAAACTATCACTTGCCTTTAAAAGTAAACTTCTATTTGCTACGAAATCAGAAGATAATTTTGCAACTGATTCATCATCTTGAATAAATCCTTTTGTATAAACAGCTGTAAATGAAGGTACTGCACATAATAATAAACCAAATGCACCTAAAGTATATTTGAAGATAAAACTAACAGCAAAGTTATAAATTGCCATTCTTCTCAAGGACATTCTTTCAAATTTTTCATATTCGAAATAAGATACATCTAAGATATCAATTTCTCTTGAATGACCTTTAGCAAGTGCAATTTCTTCATTATTTAAAATTATATTTGAATGAAATTCTAAAAATTTATTTTCTAATGTATTTCTCATATTATTTAAGGAACTAAAATTTGGTGTAAAGAATCTTAAAATAAATGTTGATAAATTAGCAACCAATCCTAACATTAAAGCACCTTCTGAAGAATTTTCACTAGTTTTAGATAAATGATTAGCAGCAATTAATATATCTAATATAGGAGTTAATAATTGAGAAGGTAATATTGCACAATTATTTGCCAAATGTTCAACTGTTGAAGTTAATCTATGATTAGGATCTGATATTTTATTATTTTTAGAATTGATTAATTGGTATAAAGTTGATTGTCCATTAAGAGGTAAATAATCATTCAATAAGTTCAATGTTATACAATGACGAATTGTATTAGATAACAGATTTTTAGATCTTTCCAATAAGGAATTAGTTAAAGTTGTTGGGATTCCTAATAATAACCAAAATGTTAGATATTTAAAGAAACGTTTAAATTTACGAGAAATCAATGAAGAGACAATTAAACCATCAACTTTGGCAATATTAAGGGTAATAATAGCTTTTAGAATTAAAAGTATAATTTGAGATGTAAAATGTATTAGAGATTGATAATCATTTGAAGATAATAATTGTAATAGTATAGATAATGTTGGTGAATTATGAATTATTTTTTTCGATAATAATTTGATATCTTTTAAAGATTTAATTGATTTCCACCACGGTATTTTGCCTTTATTTGAAGTTGATTTGATATTTGATTTTTTTTCAAGTTTTAAATCTTCCCTTTTATTATTTTTCGAATTTGAACCAGTTGCGAAAATGAGATAAATGACTATACAATAACATGTACGAAGAATAGTTGATCTTTTCGAATTGTAGAATCTAAGCAGAGAATGGAAAGATTTGACAAGAAGGATATTCCCTCTAACGACACCAGAATCCATAATTTTCTTGTAAAGTTTAAGTAATTATAATTATAATTATAGTTATAATATTAATATTAGCATTAATAATGGAAAAATAAATCAAAGAACATAGTAATTTAATGATAGGTCTCTATTATATAAATAACCTATAACTAATAATAAAAAAAAAATCAAATTAAATCAATCAGAAACTGTTGAAATTGAGAAGGATTGAGCTGTATTTAAATTAGAATGACATGAGGAGGGGCAAAAAAGGGCAAAAAAAAGGGGCAAAAAAGAAGGGGAGAAAAGGGGACATGTTTCTAAAGTGTTTTTAAAATGTGGGGTTAAACTTAAATATTTTAATGAGCCACCTCAATTTTCTATTATATTCTATTAAGTACACTTGTTGATGGTGTTGAATCAATTTGTAAACGATGTGTAGGAACAACACGAGCATAATGCCATGAATGACGGAAACATAGTTCATGTGCAAATATCTCACCAAAGCCAATCATCATACCATTGATGAAAGGTAATACTAAATTGATTGCACATTTGGTAAGAAAATGACCTATACGGTTAAAATCAATATCAAACTCTGTCATTACTCTATAATATCTATAATATCTATAAGATAAATAAGAATAAGAATAAGAATAAGAAACATTGACAATAATTATCAATGACAATCATTTTTCATCAAATGTAAATTTAAATAAAGACTCTTTTGGCGCGGTGAATAGTATTTTATTTTAATATTATGAAGTAATTGTATCATTGTAGTAAGTATATTATTATAAATACAATTATTATTATAATAATCTACATTAAAATATATTCATCAAGTCAATGGTAAAAAATATTGCTATCCTATGTACATATCAATAAGAAACACTCTATCATCATCATTACCAATAAAGAAGACAAAGAATTCAATGATTTTTTTTTTTCAACAAATTCCTTCGCTGAAAAAAATTTGTTCGTAATTATTTTTTTCCATTTCAACATGTATAATTCATACGTGTATATATATATACGTATATTTATGAATAATTTAATGAATGGAATTTCAATATGTAATAAAATAATTTTGTCTTCTCATTTATTTTTTTTAACTCTTCAATAAGAAGAATGTCATTTGATAGTACTAGATTAGCCGATACTCCTGATAGTCATATATTAGATGATTTAGAAACTTCAGGAATAAATATTAATCATGATGATCATGAAGAAAATGAACATGAAAATGAAAATGAAAATGAAAATGAAAATGAAGCATCTGTAGTTGCTCGTGCATTAACTGCAATTGTAGATATAGGATCAAATGGAATTAGATTTTCAATTTCTTCAAAAGCTTCACATCATGCACGTATAATGCCATGTATTTTCAAAGATAGATTAGGTATTTCATTATTTGATGCACAAATTAATGATCAAAATGATCAAAATGAACAAAATAATCAAAATAATAATAATAATAATAATAATAATGATAATAATAATAATAAAATTTTGAAAAAGCCAATACCTGAAGATGCAATAAATGAAATTATACGTTCAATGAGAAGATTTAAATGGATTTGTGAAGATTTTGGAGTTCCATCAAATGGTGTTAAAGTAGTTGCAACTGAAGCAACTAGAGAAGCATCTAATTCAGTTGAATTTATTGAAAAAATTTATAATGCAACTGGTTGGAAAGTTCAATTATTAAGTAAAGAAGAAGAAGGTATTGTTGGTTCTTATGGAGTTGCAAGTTCATTTCAAGAAGTTTCTGGTTTATTTATGGATTTAGGTGGTGGTTCAACTCAATTAAGTTGGATAATTTCTAAAAATGGTAATATTAAAATTAGTGATACACCTGTTTCATTACCTTATGGAGCTGCTGCTTTAACTCATAGAATTAAAAATGAAGATATTAATGAATTATTTAATGAAATAAAATTAAATTATAAAGAAGCAATTCGAAAAATTAATTTACCAAAAAATTTAATTGAAGATGCTAAAAATAATAATGGTTTAAAATTATTTTGTTGTGGTGGAGGTTTAAGAGGTTTAGGTCATTTATTAATTGCTAATGAAAAGGATTATCCAATTCAAACTATTATTAATGGATATTCAACTACTTTTAATAAAGTTGAAAATATGTGTAATTATTTATTATTGAAAAAATCAATACCAAAATTAGAATCAAATAAAATTTTTTGTGTTTCAAATAGAAGAGAACAACAATTACCATCTGTTGGATTATTATTATCAGCTGCTTTTGAATCATTACCTAAAATTAGAACTGTTCATTTTAGTGAAGGAGGAGTTAGAGAAGGAGTTTTATATCAAATGTTAACTAAATCAATTAAATGTGAAGATCCAATTATAACAGCAACTAGACCTTATTCACCATTATTAGCACATAATTATATGGAATTATTGAAAACGGGTTTACCAAATTCAAATTTTAAATTAGTACCAGAAGAAATTGAAAATCGAATATTACCAGCATTATGTAATATTGCATTTGTTCATTGTTCATATCCAAAAGAATTACAACCAACAGCTGCATTACATGTTGCAACTAGTGGTATAATATCAGGTAGTCATGGATTATCACATAGAACAAGAGCATTAATTGGTATTGCATTATGTGAAAGATGGGGAGCAGAATTACCAATTAGTGAAATTAATTATTATTCAAATTTAGAAAAATTAGTAATTGAATCAGCTCCAAGAAATGGTGAAAGAATGATTTATTGGACTAAATTGATTGGTAAAATGATGCATGTTATTTGTGGAATTCATCCTGGTGGTAATATAAGACATGGATCATTAAAATTTGAATTTGTAAATAATGATACTAATATTAGTCATAATAATAATAATAATAATAATAATAATAATAATACAGTTAATAATACATTAATAATTACATTACCTAATGATGGAATTAAATATAGTTATAGTATTAAAAGTCGTGCATTAGGATTTCAGAAAAAGATTAAAAAATTGAACAAAATGTATTCATTTTCAGGTAAGGTTAAAGTTGTTGTTAAACATGATGATATTTAGAATAGAATTTTTTTTATATTATATTTATTCTTAACTTTTAATTTAAGTTTTATGTTGTTATATTATATTATGTTTCTATAATATATCCTTCTATATAAAGTATATATATATATATATAAAGGAATACAAAAGGGAAGAAAGAAAGAAAGAAATAGAAGTAGATAGTGGTGGGAAAGAAATATATTATTATAATAAAAAAAAAAAATCATGAATAATTGGAATATAATGGATAAATGAAGTTCAAATGACATGAATTGGGATATTCTAATTTTATTATTTTCATTTTATTAAAATTTACCAATTCCTCTACCTTCACCTAAATCATCAATAGTTTCAGATAAAGGTTTTCTATACAAGAGTTCCCAGAATCCTTGCTTTTTATAAGTACCATTTGCGAAATCTTCATCAAGAGATTTATTTGATTTTTGATTATTAATTTCACCATTTTTAGTCATTGCAGTAAAATTAGTTTTAACATTACCAATTAAACCACCAGTCCAATTAAATAAACCAACAAATATACCCATACCTAAAGATAAACCAACTTTTTGATTCAAAGGGATTGATTTAAAGATAGTTGCAACTAAAACAGCAGAAGAAGCAGCAATAATTTCATTTTTAGTTGATCTTTTTTCATTAAGATTATAAAGAGAATTTGAGATAAAACTATAAGTTGCAAGAGCAAAAGGAATTGATATGAAATGTCTTGGAGCTAATTCGAATAATTTAAGATATTTTTCTTGACCAGGTCTAGCAGAACCCATTCTATGTTGTAATAATCTTCTAACATGCATACCACCTAAGAAAATTGATGAATATATTGCAATTTTCTTTGTTTCAGAGAATGTATCGACGGGTACGAATTTTTCATCTAATACATCAGAATCTCTGAGAAGAAATGGTCTTGGTAATTTAAAAGATTCATCAGAAGACATTTGGGTGAATGTGTTGTATAATGAGATATAGATCAAAAGAAGTTAAAGGAAATGAAAGGAAATGAAATATAGGAAAAGTATTGTGTATTATACTTTTCTCCATCCATGTTGTAAAATATTTACTATTAATCAATTTTTCTTCTTCTTCTTCTTCTTCTTTTTCTTTTCATTCTTCTCACTTGTTTAAGGTCTCAGTTTCTCTCTCTATTTTCTCTTTTTCTCTTTTTCTCTTTATTTTCTTCTTCCCCTCACCATTTCTTCCAATGAGAGAAAAGAAAATTGAAAAAAAATTAAAAAAAATAAAAAAAAAAATTATAAAGAGAGAAAAGATGTGGTGGAGGGAGGGATGTGGGGATGTTGGGATTCGAACCCTGTACAACAATATAACTACACAGTTCATCTTATTTCAATTTCAATTTCAATTTCAATCTTGATCTTGATCTGTAATTTCTAATCTTTAATTTATATATATGAATATATATATATAAATATTGTATCATTTTCTCTCTTATTTCCTCCTCCTTCTTCTTCGTCTCTCTTTTCTTTAAAGGGTGCGATTATATAGTATAATATAATATAAATAAAAATAAAAATAATAATATATACAATAATTATTGACTCCATATACAATATACATTTTAAAGAACAAAATTAAATCATGAAATTGAACAAATTGTTCAAATTAATTGAACATTCAGTAATTGATGGATTTTGCATATAACCAACCATAAGAAGTTTTGCTTTAAAAAAATGAGTTAATGTATAAAATTATTGAATGAAAGATTACATCTTCAATTAATTCTATTGAACTATACTTTAAAAGTCATCATTCTATATAGAAGAAACCTTATGTATGGTTTCATATTAATTATAGAATAGATATATAGCTTCTAATAGTTCTAATAGTTACTATATCAAGTAATAAAAACACACTTAATTAACACATTAAATAATTCCATCGTTCCATCGGCAAAAGAAAAGGAGGCGCAGGAAGCGGAGGCTCTTCTTCTTATTAGTAATATTTATAATAAATTTTTTTGACACATCTTCTATAACCTTCTAAAAAAAAAGAAAAAAGGCCCGAGATGTCCCAAAAGGGTAATATTTAGAGATATGTTTATAATCATGTCATTTACTAATAAAGGATAAAGGGGGGGTGTTTAATGTACTAGAATATATAATATAGTATAGTATATAATATAGTAGAATAGAATAGAATAGAATAGAATAGAATAAAAGAGTATATCCTTATATACATTACTTTCCTCCTTTAAGTAATGTAATAAAGAGTCTTGTAAATAAATATTATTTAATTTGCCATTTAGCCTGTCTGTTTTATTTTTTTTTTCTCTTTATTTTGGCTCATTTTGTCTCATTTTGGCTCATTTTGTTTCTATTTGACTCATTTTGGTTATTTCCGTTTTATTTTTATTTATTTCCTTATTTCTTTCTCCCCCACAAATATTATTCATTGTATCTTTTCTATTTCATCTTATTAACAAACTTACATTGTTTTATACTTATAGAAAGTTACAAAAGCTACAATTTCAAAGTTTGCAAGGTTACAAAGGTTACAAAGGTTTTAAAAAAGTTATAGGTTACAATTAGTTCTTCCTATCCCGCTGCTATCCCGCCTCTTCTCAACTTTTCTCTTGGTGTCCTTTCTTAATACTTTCTTAATACTTTCTTAATACTTTCTTATCAACCAATTCTGCTCTTTTCACTGTTTCTCTTCTTTTCGTTTGACAATATATTAAATATAATAAATATATTGAGCTTTTTCTTCTTTCAACAAGGAATTTCATTATCTCTATTTCATATACCAACAACAATACATTTTCCTTCTTTCTTTTTTTATTAATTTTTGACAAAGATGCTTATAATCACTCAAGTTTTTTCATTCTTATTCATCTTTCTGCTGGTTTTGATTAATATAAATTCAATACTTAACAATGATGATATTGTAGATTTCATATTGACTCAATCTTCCTCCTCATCTTCATCATCATCATCATCATCATCATCATTATCATTTTCCAAATCTTCATTATTCAATCCTTATTCTCATATCTACATTAAACAACAATTGAATTCTAGATTACCTAATATCAATGAACCTTTACGTGATTTAAAATTCGGTAAATTGAATTTCTTACATACAACTGATACTCATGGTTGGTATATCGGTCATACTAATCAAAGACAATATTCTGCTGATTGGGGAGATTTAATATCATTTGTTGATAATTTATCATCAAAATTATCAAAAAATAATCAAGATTTATTATTAATTGATACAGGTGATAGACATGATGGTAATGGTTTAAGTGATTCAACTGATTTAAATGGTCAAATATCAAATAAAATATTTAAATTCTTAAATTATGATTTAATAACAATTGGTAATCATGAATTATATAATGAAGATATTACTAAATTAGAATTTGAAACTTTAGTACCTTATTATGGTGAAAAATTCATATCAACTAATGTACTTTATTTAAATGATGATAATTCTTGGGTTTCATTTGGTAATAAATTTAGATATTTCAAATCAAAAATCAATAATTTTAATATTTTATCATTTTCATTCTTATTTGATTTTAAAATGTCAAATAATAGAATAAAAGTAATTCCAATTGTTGAATTGATTAATCAATCTTGGTTTATTGATTTATTATTGGATTATTCAGAAAATTATTCAGTTGATATAGTTATCATTTTCGGTCATTTACCTGTATCTCATAATTGGTATGAATTATATCAACTTCATGATGTAATTAGAAAATATTTCCCAAACACTTATATTCAATATTTTGGTGGTCATTCTCATATTAGAGATTTCTCAATTATTGATAATTTATCAACAGGTCTTCAATCAGGTAGATATTGTGAAACTATAGGATTCTTATCAATTGATAATTTACCTTTAATTGATAATAATAATAATAATAATGAAAATTATATATCTGAAAATATCGATAGAAAATATATTGATTTTAATATCCATTCATTCATGCATCATTCAAATATAACTAATTTAGATAATTTCAATACTGAAAAAGGTTTATATGTCTCAAATCAATTAAATCATTATAGTAATGATTTAGGATTGAATGATATTTATGGAATTGTACCTCAAAATTATTATATTTATACTTCGAATTATTTCGATGAAAATAATAATCAAAATTTTAATGATAAATCACTTTTAAAATTCATAGAAAATGAAATCTTACCTCAATTAGAACCAAAAATATGCAACAACAACAACAACATCATCAACGACAACAATAATAATCACAATTTTAAATCAAATACAACCGATAGAATCATAATTGTAAATACTGGTAGTATAAGATATGATCTTTATAAAGGTGAATTTACAAAAAATTCTTTATTCACTGTTTCACCTTATAAAAATAATTGGAATATTATACCAAATATACCAACTAATATTGCAATCAATTTACAAAAAATCCTTAATGATAATGAATATATCCTACAATTAGAAAATCCTAATATTAAATTGAAAAATCCATTCCAAATTGCTATTGAAAATAAATTAACCAATAATGATACCAATTCAAATTTCGATAATGTGAAAAATTCTTCAAATCATAGACCAATTTCATATGGTTATACTACAATCGATGATCTTGGTAATGATGGAGATGATACAATTCATAAAAAATTCCCAAATTTCAAAATGCCTAATGTTATTCAATCTTATCAATATAATAAAGATGATATTAATGAATTTACTGATGTAATTTTCTATGATTTTATTCAACCTTTCATTGATAATGCTCTCAAAATTGCTTGTAATGATAATGACAAACTTTATCAAGATTTAATTTCCAAAATCACAATTTATAATGACTGTCCGAATGAATATAGTCTAGGTCAATTACTTAAATCATATGCACAAAGTAATTGGCAATAATAATAATAATAATAATAATAATAATAATAATAATATACATCCATGCATACCACAAACTAAAAAAAAAAAATATTCAAATACAAATCTAATGATATCTTCATATAATTTCTTTCTTCTGTTCTGACGTTCCTGGTTTTAATCTTTTTTTTTTAATTTATTTTCTATAGACCTAATTCAGCTAATATATATATATATATAACATAATATAATGATTTAATACCAAATCTCTTCTTTTCTTTTCTTTTCTTTTCTTATCTTATCTTATCTTTCTGAAAGAATAAATAATTAAAATTTCACTTCTCGTACTCCTCGCACTCCTTGCACCCCTCGCACCTGTTACAAAGTAACACGCTCCATTTGTGTAAACCCTAATTACCCAATACGGAAACAAACGCAATTCTTTCTTCTTCTCGCTAATAATTGGAAAATTTGGAAATGTCAGTGATTGAAATAACCAACATTTCCAAAATCAATTTTTTTTTTATCTTGTTATTTTCCATCTTTCTTACAATCTTCTCTTTTTAATTCTTTTTAAAAAATTTTCAAAACTTTCATCTTCATTAACTAACTAATACATATTCAAAAATGGGTAGAGGACCGTATGTATTCACTTCATAATTGAAATGATATAAATTTGTTATTAAGAAACTTGGTACAAAAGGTAATTATTCTTACTCTAAATAAATTTCAAATAGATGAATATATACCAACAATATGTTGTTTAATATATTCACTTTGATGTTTATTTTCTAATGTTCATTTTATTGTTGAACTTTTTTTTAATTGTTGTTTGAATCCTTCCCTTAGTTTAAGGGATTTGAGATTTATTCAACCTACGTCTTATAAATTCATTTTATAAGTCGTATGAGGACAAGTTTGTCTATGAGAAAGGAAGAAGAATAACAAAAAATTAAAAACAATGATAAATAGAAACTTGAATCAACAAACTATTGCTTGATTGATTTATAGCTTCCTATTTGTTTTAATTTCTTCTTCCTTTTCCTCAGTCTTTGTATTACCATGATTTCAATAAGTAACATCTCCCCATTGTTGATGAATAACGTTTACTAACTCATTATTATTTGATAATACAGAAAGCACCACATGAAGAGATTAGCAGCTCCAAAACACTGGATGTTGGATAAATTATCCGGTGTTTACGCACCAAGACCATCTGCAGGTCCACACAAATTAAGAGAATCTTTACCTTTAGTTGTTTTCTTAAGAAACAGATTAAAGTATGCTCTTAATGGTAGAGAAGTTAATGCAATCTTAATGCAAAGACATGTTAAAGTTGATGGTAAAGTTAGAACTGATTCTACTTTCCCAGCAGGTTTCATGGATGTTATTACTTTAGATGCAACTAATGAAAATTTCAGATTAATCTATGATATTAAAGGTAGATTTGCAATTCACAGAATTACTCCTGAAGAAGCTTCTTATAAATTATGTAAAGTTAAGAAGGTTCAATTAGGTAAAAAGGGTATTCCTTATGTTGTTACACATGATGGTAGAACTATCAGATATCCAGATCCTTCAATTAAAGTTGGTGATTCAATCAAATATGAATTGGAAACTGGTAAAATTTCTGAAGTTATTCCATTTGAAACTGGTAAATTAGCTATGGTTACTGGTGGTCGTTCTTTAGGTAGAGTTGGTGTTATCACTCACAGAGAAAGACATGAAGGTGGTTTTGATTTAGTTCATTTAAAAGATTCTTTAGATAACTCTTTCATTACTAGATTATCAAATGTTTTCATCATTGGTAATGAAGCAGGTAAACCATACGTTTCATTACCAAAGGGTAAAGGTATTAAATTATCCATTGCTGAAGAAAGAGATAGAAGAAGAGCTATTCAAGGTTTATAAATTAACTGATTTATTTCCATATTTCACATATATATAAAATGAATAGTTTTGAATTTTTCATAATTTCTTTTTTTTTTCCTACACATGTTTTGAAAGAATAAATAAGAAAGAGCTTTAACTCCTTTTTTTTTGTTTCTTTTAAGTTTTTTTTTCTGCTTTATAGAGTTTTATTTCAATTATTTTTCCGTTACACATACATTACAATCGTTATTGTTCATTCCGTTTATTGTTGATTTTTCATAGATTAATTATAAAAAAAGAAAGCTATACCGATTCGTTGATTTTTTTTATGTGTGTGTGTGTGTGTGTTGGAAAATATTTACAGAACAATTGAAGTTTATGGAAAAAGAAAACATTGTTATCATTTCTTAAATGGATATTCAATTTCTTGATCTTTTCTTTTCCAAATCTTCTTTTTCTTCTTTGTTGGAATATACTCAACAAATATGTTTTCACAATGTAGTTTTTTGAATTTCCTAATAAATCTAGGATCCCATAATTCAGATGCAATACCTAAATCTTTACAACATCTCATTAATGCATTACTTTTACAACCTTCAGTAGCAGTTGGAATTCCTTGTTCTTTGAAAAACGTTTGTTCACCTCTAGCAATTGAAACCAATCTACCATGAATTACTAAACCATATTCTCTAGTTAATAATCCACCAGATTCTTGCATTTTAATTAAAGTCTCAGAACGTGGTGCTAACCCCCATGCACCAGCTCCAAATGCACGATTTAAAATCCTTCTATATTTAATTTCAGGTAAATATAATAATCCATCAGGTGTAATTTCAATATCATCATCCGGTAACTCTGCATTCAAAATATTTTGTGCTTCAACACTAAATGGGGCATTACCTAACCCATGGAATGATTCTGACCAATTTTTACTATCAATATCAGATTTCGATATTTCTTCTTGTAATAATGAAAAATCATTTAGTGAACTAGTGAATGCATCTTTCAAATTAGTCATATTTTTATTGGATAAATTTGATTTATCATTTGTAGACGGTTGGAAGTCACGATTGATATTAATAACTGGATCAACAGCTTTACCAACAGTAGATGAATTCGATTTACTACTTGTGTTGGAAATACCTGTACCAAACGCTTCTAACATATCATCAGTAGAGAAATTTCGCATTTGAACATGACACAATCTCCGGAGAGAAACTGTAGTTGGTATTCTCACTTTGCAGAGGTACATTCTTTGCATTTCTTGAAGAACTATAACCTTATCACTGTATAGACCCAGATAATGAACAAAAAAAAAAAAGAAAAGAAACAAGAAAAAACATGTTTCATGTGAAGTGAAAGTGATGTTTGTCTATCTCCAGTGGAAAATTCGGAAAATTCGCAATAATCTTTTCTGAAGAATTTGTTGAGATGAAATGAAAAGACACGTCAATTGTCATTGATTCACTTTTGATTGCTAATATTATTTTTTTATTCATTAGTTTATTCTATTCCTTCACCCACCAACTTCATCTACAATGGCTCCAAAGAAACATGTCAAGAAGAATACAAGTTCTTCTGCAGGAGTAGTGGAGATATCTAATGATGCAACTCGAGATTCTTTGTTACCTGAAGAATTAATCACCACAACTTCACCAGTTTCCAAATCATCTTCTCAAATCTACACATTGGCCAATATTCTTATGACAATTGCAGCATGCTTCACTAGATTTTATTATATTTGGTATCCTAGTGAAGTTGTTTTCGATGAGGTTCATTTTGGTAAATTTGCTTCATATTATATTGAACGTACTTATTTCTTTGATTTACATCCTCCATTTGCTAAACTATTAATAGCTTTCGTTGGTTGGTTAATTGGTTTCGATGGTAAGTTCAAATTCGAGAATATCGGTGATAGTTATATTGAAAATTCAGTTCCTTATATTCCTTTGAGATCACTATCTGCTATACTTGGTACTTTAACAGTTCCTATTATGTTTGAAACTTTGAAAGAATGTAATTACTCAGTTTGGACTTGTATATTAGGTTCAGCGATTGTTGCATTTGATAATGCACATGTGGCTGAAACTAGATTGATTTTACTTGATGCAACTTTAATTATCTCAGTTGCATGTTCAATCTATTGTTATGTTAGATTCTCTAAATTGAGAAAAGTCCCATTCACCTTTGAATGGTATAAATGGTTAGCATTCACAGGTGTTGCATTATCTTGCGTTATTTCAACTAAATATGTCGGTGTTTTAACATTCTTCTCAATTGGTATTGCAGTTGCAATCGATTTATGGAATCTTTTAGATTATAGAACTGGTTTAACAATAAGACAATTTGTAAGACATTTTATTGCTCGTTTTGTTTTATTGATAGTTGTACCATTTTTCATTTATCTTGGTTGGTTCTGGATTCATTTTGCTATTTTAACAAAATCAGGTCCAGGTGATGCTTTTATGAGTTCTGAATTCCAAGAAACTTTAGGTGATTCAATTTTAGCTAGAGAATCAAAGGAAGTTAATTATTATGATATCATTACAATTAAACATAAAACTACTAACTGTTTCTTACACTCTCATCCTTATACTTACCCTCTACGTTATGAGGATGGTAGAATTTCATCTCAAGGTCAACAAGTTACTTGTGTTCAAGATCAAGAAGATGATGCAAGTAATTATTGGGAAATCTTACCAACTAAAGAATTCGATGATGGTAATAAATTGAATCATCCAGTTATTCAAGGTGATACATTTAGATTAAGACATGTTCAAACAAATGGTTATTTATTAACCCATGATGTTGCTTCACCACTTTATCCAACTAATGAAGAATTCACTGTTGTATCAATTGAAGAAGGTGATAGTACAAGATATCAGGATACATTATTCAAATTTGATCCTGTTGATAAAAAGACTAATGAAATTTTGAAAACTAAAGGTTCAATTGTTAAAATTTTACATGTTCCAACTGTTGTTGCAATGTGGACACATGATGATGTTTTATTACCAGAATGGGCATTCTATCAACAAGAAGTTAATGGTAATAAACAAATCCAACAAACTGAAAATAATTGGTTCATTGATTCAATTATTGGATTATCAGGTGAGAGAGCTAAATTTATTCCTAAACCAGTTAAAACATTACCATTTTTCAAGAAATGGTGGGAACTTCAATTTTTAATGTTTGAACATAACAATAAATTATCGAGTGAACATCCATTTGCATCACAACCAGATGCATGGCCTCTTTGTATGTCCGGTGTATCATTCTGGACAGATAACGATTTAAGACAACAAATTTTCTTTATTGGTAATATACCAGGTTGGTGGTTTGAATGTGCAATGATGTTTGTATTTTTGATTATTGTGGTATTCGATCAATTAACAGTTCAAAGAAATATTCATATATTAACTAAACAATCAAGATCAAAATTATACTATACAGTTTTATTCTTTTTCAGTTGTTATTTGTTACATTATTTACCATTCTTCTTAATGACTAGACAAAAATTTTTACATCATTATTTACCAGCTCATTTGATTGCTGCATTATTTGCTGCATCAGTATCTGAATTTTTATTTACAAATAATAGAAATATTGAATGGTGTCATAAAAGTGAGAAACCTAATACTTTGAATGTTTATTCATATGTTTCATTTGTTACATTGTTATTAGCAATGTTGATTTCAAGTTTCATCTTCTTTGCTCCTTTAACTTATGGAAATGTTTCATTAAGTGTTAAAGAGGTTTTGAGTAGAGAATGGATGAATATTAAATTACATTTCAGTAAATGATGCCATTTTACTCCTATGTCTTTCTTATATATATGTATATATATAAATATATAGTAATCTAGATTATATTTATTAATTATCTCTTACAGGGAATGGCAAGTATCTATGTAGATGGTTGTTAATTTCAATGAATTTCTTTTCAGATTCTGGAGTTATAATTGAATGTCTAATCATAAAATCAATTATAATTGCACCACAATTATCTTTAAATTTACCATTTAATAAATTTTCTTTGACCTCATTCAAATCCATCAATTTAAAATCTTCTGATTCATTATCAACTGGATATGGTACAGTATTTTCATCCATAAGTAAATCATAAATATATTCAATTTCAGGTTGTACGAGTCCCGATTCCTTTGAAAATTCAAATGGTTTTAGTTGGTATAAATATGAGATAGCACCACAAGATTTAATATGTTGGGAAACATAGTTTTCAGATAATCCACCTTCTTCATAACATTCTTTATAACAAGTTTCTATAGGACCATATGGATATCCTAAACCTCCAGCAATTGTATTATCCAACATTCCAGGATATGTTGGTTTATTAGCTGCTCTTCTAGGTATCCATAATTTGAATTCACCTGTTTCCTTCGATATAATATATCCATTGATATGAACACCATACATGACAACTCCGAAAAGAGGACACATTGCACGTTCAAGATGGAAATAAATTTCATTATCTTGTCCGTAAATTGTATATTTTTCATTTCTCCAACCATCAAGTGTTTGAAATAGTCGTAATGATCTCCAGTTTTCACCAATTTCTTCTAGTAAAGATTCACGTTTTTCAATAGTATTAAGGGATTCGTTGAATTGAACAGTTTTCAGTTTTTCATCAATTGTGAACGAATTCGGATATGCCATTAATGCATTGACAACAGGTGGAATTAAATATCCTAGATTGAAACCGCCATTGTGGGATTTTAATGTATAGACGTTTGAAATGAAATGGTTGTATTTATCCTCATGTGGATATGGAACAACATCTACCTTTTTCACCAAGTCTAAATATGTTACCATTACTCAGTTGGAGAAGAGAAGGAGGAGAATGGAAAAGATAGAAGAAAAAAAAAATAAATAAATAAAAAAAGAGTGAATATCATGCATGTATTTGTTGATTATGGACCTATTCGTTATTTAATTTTCTTTTCAATGCAATCAAGGAAATATGTACTTATAATCTGGATATTACTAAAGGTCAATTTATAGTTATATGAAGTTGTGTAATCATAACCATGTTTGTTATCATGTTCTGAACTTTTGATAAGAAAATAATCTATAGATGTTGTATTATTCTCAGAAAATAAAGTACCTGTAGAAGTAGATCCAATTTCGTCAAGTTGATTCAATTTAGAATCAAATTTAAACAGGGATATAATGTTATTGGAATTTATTGTCTTGGAAGGTACTTCTACCCCCATTTCAAAATGTACTTTGATGTAAGGTTCATATTCATCGACTATCAAGTCTAAGGTATTTGATGAATGAGAATCGTCTAAGATTGGTGTATTCGTTGATGCCGAATTCAGTATATCTCTCGTATATTGAAGTTTATTAAATTTGAGAAAAGTCTTATAAGTACGAGGGGATGTAAACATTTCAAGATTTTCGTTGGGTGAATATTCAACGAGAAACATGTACTTTAGAAAAGATCTTACCTGTGGTGAAGAGATGTTGAAATATAGTGTATAATTATCCTTAAAAATGATGTCATTAATAGAAGATTGTATTGACGATAAAGCCAATGAGTTGAAATATCTATTTGTTAGTAATATACTACATAATGTACCTGCAGAAGAGAATTGCAGAACTTTCAATTTTAACTCTTCAGGCAACTGTACAATGGTAGACATGAAGAAAAGGATGGTAATAGTTGTAGATAAAAGGTTGATAGTATTAGTATATTTGGTAGAGCATTGATAATTAGTGAAAAGTCCGAAACTGTCGGAAAATTCGGTAAAAAAAGACGAACTTTCTTTTTTGTTACCCGGTCATTCACTCTCTTTTTCCATTTTTGTTTTTTCTTCCAAACTGTCGAGCGCTCTCTTAAAGAAGGAGAAGATGGAGAAGAAGGAGAAGATGGAGAATTAAGTAAAGGAAAGTAGTAGGTTCTGAGAAGCATATTTTCTATTTGTATATATACATACAAGCATTGGACAATGTTCCCCAGATCCACCTTAAGAGTACTAACAAATGTTAGATGCATGGCTACCGAAGCTTCAGATTCCGGTAATACAACAAGTAATTTACTCTCTAAATTAGCTTCAATTGCTGGAACTGATGCTCAAAAAACCACTGACATGAGTAAATATAGAAATAAAAATCAAAATCAAAAGAATACATCAACATACAATGAATCACGTAATAATGATAGGAATACATCGAAAAGGAGACAATTCTCAGATAATCAAAACAGAAACTCATACAGAAATAATCGTTCATTTAATAACAAAAATAAAAAATCTTCAAATTATAGAACAATAGAACAAAAGAATGAAGCTAGAGGTTTCAGCAATAACAAAAGAAATTTTGAGAAAAAGACAGTTTCAGATTACGATAGATTTAAGAATAAAAAATTAAGAGATTCAATCAATGGTAATGTCAAATCTTTGAATGAGAAAGGTAATGAATTTGCTAATCAACTTGAAGAGAAGGCTTTGTTTATTGGTAGGAAATTCTCATCTGAAACCAAACCAGTTGTTCCATATGTTAAAGATTTAGCTGCTGTTGAATTTATCAGCGCTCGTGTTAAACATTACTCTAATATCTATGAACCACAGGAAAATAAATTCGCAGAATTTAATAATATCTCGAAACCATATAGACCTTCAACAGTTGGTAAAGTAGATTTAGTTCTATCTAAAGATAAGATTTCACATAATGCTGAATCTCGTTTCTTGAAAGCTTTGGAACAAATTACAATGAGAAGAGGTTTTAAATTAGTTGATAATGAAAAGAGAAATGTAGAATTTTTACCACCAATTGCATCTATTTACCCCTATGCTAATACTTTACTACCATCCAATTTGAAGAGACCTGTTGCTAATCTTAAGAATTTGAACAATGTGACACCTGAAGAAGTAGATTCAACAATCGCAACCGTGGTAAAAGGTATCAGATCTGAATTGAAATTTGATCCAGAAGAAAAATATAAAACCCCACAATTAAGAGTAAATGCTCAAGTTGTTATCAATGGATTAAACAGAAATCCACAATTACAAGTAGATAATCTTCATTTAGCTATAGCACCAGCAATGTTAGGTAATGCACCTGTTAAATCTATTCCACAACCTATTCTTCCTCCAATGAAAGTGTAAAAGAAGAACTGAGAAAACGAAAAAAAAAAAAAGTTTCTTCCTTCTTGTATATAACGACGCGTCTTTATAATCCATATAATTTCAATTTTTTTTTTCCTCCTTTTTCCATGAAACTCTTAAACGTCTCGTCCAAAAAAAAGAGAAAAAATCATCATGAATTTCAATTCTTTGGAAAAGTCAAATTGACAAAGTTGAAGTTCTCTTTTTTGAAGTTTTAATTTTTGAAAATCTTGCATTACCCCAACTAACCATACACCATTCCATAATGTCCATGTTTAATACATTGAGTAAGCGTATGCTTTCTTCTTCTAGAATACTACTACAAAAGGAATTACCCAATCTAGATCCAAAAAAGGTCAACCATATGCAATATCTACTCAACTATTATGACCCAGAAATCGTCGATACTATCCTCAAAGCAGAGAGTGCCATTGATCCAAAACATTATGCCAACAGGAAACTAAATCCAGTACAATTTGCTCCACATTTCTTAACAGATTTTACCAAGAAAAGTGAATATTTCGATCATCAAGAACAAGATCCAACAGATTTTACTAAAATTTCACAACCAAATAAGATTGATATTCCAAAAAACCAAATCTTAGATGTTGAAGGTTCAAAGAAACGTTCGGAATTAGGTGAATTAGCTAAAAAATTATCCTTAGCAACTGGTTTTAATGAAAGATATATTATGGGTTTAAAAGTCAAAACTTTAGTTTTGAAAACTGTTAGAAATCAAACTTCAAAGGGTAAAATCAATTCTTTCTATGCTCTAGTATGTGCAGGTGATGGTAATGGTATGTTAGGTATT
Source organism: Pichia heedii (assembly GCA_030579495.1). Lineage (NCBI taxonomy): Eukaryota > Fungi > Ascomycota > Pichiomycetes > Pichiales > Pichiaceae > Pichia > Pichia heedii. The sequence goes on along the minus strand of JAKTRA010000004.1, from coordinate 272,229 downwards.
GGTGAAGGTAAAGATCCAGAAGAACCAAGTACTGCGATCTTGAAAGCACATTGGCAAGCTGTTAAGAATTTAGTTAAGGTTCCAAGACTTGAAGATAGAACAATCTTTGGTAATATAGAACATAAATTTGGTGCTAGTGTAGTTCATTTAAGATCATCTCCTCCAGGTTCTGGTTTAAGATGTAATCCAATGATCTTTGAATTGGCCCAATGTGCAGGTATAAAAGATTTATCTTCAAAAGTTTACAGATCAAGAAATAAAATGAATGTTGTTAAATGTACTATAGAAGCATTATTGAAACAGAAAACAACAGAAGAAATGGCTTTAGAGAGAGGAAAGAAGGTGGTCGATTTGAGAAAGGTTTATTATTCCGTCGAAAAGAAATGATTTTCTCATCGTTTTACTGTTACTTCATCCATCTTTTTATTAATGATATTAACCCTCTGTATATAATTAATAACTAATAATAAAGATAAAATAAAGTTACATCTTTTTTTCTTCTTTTTTCGAATACTTTTCTTTTCGTTGACTATACTATACAAGTATCCCTATACATGATATACAAGGATCAGTTGAAATTATTCAATATTTACTCTTTGCCTTCTTTGTAGTTGCTTCTGCTACTAACTCTTCAAATATTTTAGCTTCTTCAGCTTCCCATTTACTTCTTTGAACATTCTTAAACACACTACCAATTAATTTCAATGCTTCAGCTCTTTCAATTCTCTTTGATAATGGTACACTCTCATCATATAAAACTCTTGATACAACATCTCTTAAATTTGAAGATATTTCCATATGTGATCCTTTCCATGCAGCTGCTAGAATCTTACCCATAAGCAGTTTTGCCATTTCTTCAACTTCTTCTTCAGTTGGTACAGGTCCTTCATCTTTTTTCTCTTTACTATCTTTATCTGCTTTTGTATTCTTTCCGTCTTTCCCAGTATCATCATCAACATTATCTTCTTTTGATCCATTTGCATCTCCTTCCTCTGTTTCTGTATTCTTGTTTAATTCCCTTTCTCTTCGATCTGACATTTCAGTTAATTTTTGCATAGTACTTTGTGCATCTAATGCCATACTGATGGTTGAATATGTATCTTTAATAATACCTCCCTTTTCCTTTAGTGTACCTAACCATCCTCCAATACCTAATATTGAATTCTGCGATTTAAGGAATGTATTAGCCTTATTGTAATAAATAGAACCTATAGTATGTAAAATTTCTAAACCAAAAGATTCCATTTTCAAATTTTCAGCTTCAAGTCTAAATTTTTCTTGAAATGATTCTTTAATATCTGGCGATTTATCAGTTTCAGTATATACCGATAATCTATTTATTAATTGATTTACTAATTCTTTTTGAATTTCTTCTCTATGAAGTCTTTGTTCTTCCTCTAATTTTTCCTTCTCTAACTCATACTGTCTTTTCCTCTCCTTTTCAACTAATTCATGCTGTTCTTCAGTAGTTAAATTACTCAGATTTTCATCACCTAAAAATTTACTTGACGAATTTTTTAAATTATTGGTATCTTGATAGTATTTTTCCCCATCATCTTTCATCCTTTTAGCTTCTTCTTCTTCTTCAGCTGCATTATTCTGTAACTCCATTTCTTTTGTCATATTTTTCAATAGAGTTAATTCTCCAATATATGGTATGAATGCTTCACCACCGAATATTTCATCAAAGAATTTTTCAGGATCTACCATATTATCAGAACCGGCTACTTCAATACCATATTGATCATATTTCATTCGTTTCTCTTTATCACTCAATACTTGATAAGCTTCACTGATTTTTTTAAATGTCTCTGCAGCTTCTTCATTATCAGGATTTTTATCAGGATGATACTTAATTGCCAGTTTTCTATATGCCTTTTTTATTTCTAATTCACTGGCAGTTGTTTCAACCTGTAGAAGTTCATAGTATGTGGTATCTTTAACCATCTTTTTGCCTGATAGAAGATAAACAGAAAAATAAATGATCAAAAATGAAAAAAGTAAAAATACATAGAAAGAAGGAGAAAAAAAAACATGAAAAAGCAAAAAAAGCAAAAAATAAATTTGAATTTTATTTTTTTTTCTAGATGATTCATCACATCAATTTTTTATTCTTTTTAACATTTACAATTACATTCCATTCTTTTAGGTACTTTTTTTTATCAATAAATAGAAACATTATATATAAAATGCATGACATCTATTACTATATATAATCTAAAGACCTTCTCTTCTTTTCTTTTGGGCTGGAGTACATGGTTCACCATTCAAAATATCCTCCTTAACGAGATTATCTGCATTCACTCTTTTTGGAATATAATCTAAAATTGACTCTAATTTTTCATCATTTGCAACTTTAACAACACCATTATCATCACCCATTATAATATCACCAGGATTGATTGTTTCAATATAAGGTTCAGGATATCCATCAATCAAGATTTCAAGTGGAACATTGATACCAACCATTTTAACAACAGGTCCATGAGCCGCACTACCTAAACCATATGAGAATACATCTCTATTTAATTCTAAATGTTCATCAATATCTCTAATTCTACCGAATACTACAGTACCTGAACTTTTCAAATATGTTGCTCTAGTTGACATTAAACCACCATATAAAGCATTAGTCATTTTAGTAAATGGAGCATCTTTTTTCTGTAAATTAAGAGTTGTTGCAATAACTAAAACAGAATCTTCTGGTAAATTATCAATATAACCACCACCAATTGCTTCTCTTGGATCATCCTTTGGTGCAAATAAGATTGTATATGCTTTACCAACCATTGTTTTACCATCTTTATTTGATGAATAACGTTTTAAATTAGGTAATGATCCACCATATTTATTCTTTTGTTTAACTAATGCATCTGACATATCACATGTTGCATACTTGGAAAGTATTTGAATAAGTTTCTTTGTTTCGTGAGACATTGTTTGTAATACTTTACAATTGAATTGATGTTAATAAAGATGGGAAAAAAAAACAGTTGAAATATTCATGTCTTTATGAAATCAAATTTGAATTTGCTGGGGGAAGGAAAAAAAAAGGACATCATTTCTTTAATATAATAGACCCGTAACTCCGGAATAATCTCCGATAAAATTTTCTCCGGGTTTCCGGAATGTTTCCCAAAAGAGGCAATATTGAGCGTCGATGCGTCGATGAGATAAAAAAATAAAAAAAAAGGGTCAAGGCGTCGATGAGACGATAATTGGAAGGGATGGGTGTGTGTGTTGTGAAAAGGTGGCTCAACACTGACATTGTTATCTGTCAATAAGGAAATTCCCCAATGTGTGTGTGTGTGTGTGTGTGTGTGTGTATTATCATCATGAAATGACATTTTGATTAATTTCCCTTTTTTTTTATTTGTGATGTTTTTCATGTTGTGATAACTTTTTCCTGAATGTTCCTTTGAATCTTTCCTGAACTGACAACCTTGGCTAGTTAGTATTACTATCATCATTACCAAATTTGTAATCAATCTATCTTGCTATTTTCTATCCTAATCAATCTCAACTTTCTCTTATTTTTTTCCTATTCTATCATATTATTCTTATATTATTTTTTTCCCTATCTTTTCTTCAACTCTGCATTTGCTTGATCTTTGCAATTAACTTATTATAATGCTTTACTATCATGCAATTACTCTTTTAACATTCCTCTTGAATATCTTATCCATAGATGCTATTCCTCTCGCGCAAACCCATTATTCTCTGGACATCTTCAATAAAGAACAACAATCTTTACCCTTGAATAGTTTCAAAGATTATATCAAATCCTTTCTTCCAGATTATATTGATAGACAAGTACCTTCTAAAAAATATATTCATGATGGAATTCAAAGTATCTATACCTTAAATGTGACCAACAATGAAATTTTCGAACTATGGATCGAAGAACAATTTAATAAGTCATTCTCTAGAATATTAGACAATATAGGAGGTATAGGTCCTAATCTTGAAACTGTCTCTAAAGGTGCCGTAATCGCTTCCCCTTCTAAATCAAATCCAAACTATTTTTATCAATGGATTAGAGATGCTGCTATAACAGTAAATTCAATCGTTGAATATTTAATTGATAATAATACTGATAATTTGAAATCCATCAATTCTTTGAAACTATTTTTCGCAATAGAATCTTATATAGCTAATAACTATAAACTTCAAAGGCTAGATAACAAATCTGGAACTTGGAAATCGTTAGATAGTTTAGGTGAACCTAAATTCATGGTAAATTCAACTTTATTTAATGATCATTGGGGTAGACCTCAAAGAGATGGTCCTGGTTTGAGAGTTATAACAGTTGCTAATTATATCAATTTATTAGAAAGTAATAATTTGACTGTTATTTATCCAGAATTGATTCATAATATATCATTTGTCTATAATGAAATCATAAAACCTGATTTAACTTATATCGTGCAAAATTGGAATAAAAATGGATTTGATTTATGGGAAGAAATTGATTCATTTCATTTATTTACCTCTTTAACAATGTTGAAATCTTTGAAAATGGGTATTGAATTATCAGAAAAATTCAATGATCATCAATTCAATCTTAAGTTGAGAACTTCATTCATATCATTAAGGATGTTCATCTTAATTGATTCTGGGTTTAAAGTACCTAATATACCATATTTGGTTGAAACACCATCTTTATTAAAAGAAGGTAAAAGGTGTGGTTTAGATATTGCATCCATTTTAGCTTCATTGAGATCTCATGATTTAGATAATCCTACTGATATTATTGATATTCCATTCTCAATTCATGAATCTTCAGTTTTCAGTACCTTAACTGCTTTAATTACTGATATGAAATATAGATATCCAATTAATCATAATGATGGTACTTTCAATAAAGGATTTGCATTAGGTAGATATCCAGAAGATTTATATAATGGTAATGGAATAAGTGAAGGTAATCCTTGGTTTATTGCAACAGCTTCTGCATCTGAGTTGATATTCAAGTTAGTTTATTATCTTCATTATCATAATAAAGATCTTATAATCAGCAAGGATCAATTTTCATTCTATTCAAATTTGATTAGTTTAGATCCAAATACAGATTCTGATACTGTAATCATTCCATATGGTTCAAAAGCATTTATCGATACAACTTTATCATTGATGAAATATGCTGACGCTTTTCTTGAAGTTATTAAAATTCATGTAGATGAAGATGGTCATATGAGTGAACAGTTTAATAAATATAATGGTTTTATGGAAGGTGCAAAAGATTTAACTTGGAGTTATGGATCTTTTTGGAGTGCAGTTAGATGGAGGAAAAGAGCAGAAAAAGTGATAGCTCATAAAATTGAATAAATCCTTTTTTTCTTCATATATACATCTTTCAAATAAAGCTTTTATTTATTCTATAAATATTATTATGATAGATTGGATAATATGAATACTTTATGTCTTGTGTATAAACTCTGTATAGATTGTAAAATAATTTAAAAAATGAATGAATTTCATCCTCTGTATCACTAATTTGCAAAAGCAACTTCTTCTGGTAGTTCAAATGTAATACAATACATAAGTTTACATGGTGCAACTTGTCTAACCAAATGAAACTTGATATTTTTTATATCAATATTGTAATTCAATTGATCAACAACTTTAGAATGCATTCTTCTTTCCAATTCTTTTTCAACATCACCTTCAATTTCATCTTCCTTATATTTTTCAAAATGATGAACATTAATAATCGGTAATTTATATCCTGGGAGATTTTTAACCTCCTCCTTTGTCAATCCTTTGAAGCTATTACTGTATAACCCTCTATATGCATCTACAAATGTTATTGCAGAATCTGGTAAATTCATAACATAATGTGATACGAATTTTGGAACTGTAAATTGTGACAATACTTTTCTTTTTGGTGATTCTTTTCTTAGTTCTATTTTCTGTCTTTTCTGATTTACATTATTCTTCTTACTCACATAGCTAATTTCAGGATTTGATTTTTCGAATTTAGATATTATATTCAGTGATTGTTTGATGAACTCTCTTCCATCTAAATTAAATGGTTTGACAAATTTATCTACTTTATTCTGTTCAATATTGATCTGCAAATATTTATATGATTCTGGATTGAGATCATTCGCAAATACGAGACATGGTTTTTTCCCTGCTGGGATCGCAAATGGTCCAACACCACCCATTACATCACAAACAATTTCGCCAACTTGGAATGAATTGATTAATCTTTCATGTTCAGTAGCAAGTCTTGAATTCCAATACACTTTCTCAAAGTCAAATGTAAATATACACCCACTTTCCTTTTGAGTAACAATGAAATTATCTTCTCCAGCTAATATCTCCATTTCAAATGTCCTAAATTCTGATGTTATATTGTTAGTTTTATTCACAACAGTTTTAATATTTGGAAACTTCTCATATATAATTTCTCCGATGATTTTCCTATATGGCATGTATTGTTCCTTCAAATTTAAGTGTGCCAAATGTCCAGCAATAGTAAATGCGCTAGGACATTGGTCAATCAATTCATCTGGTAAAACAGCTTTCAGAATATCATCATAAGCCCAATAATCAAAACCAAAATTCAAATCGTGAATTTTATAGAATGCTCCCAGATGTTTCAATCTATCATAAACTTCAGCAGGAATTGTAGTTTTCAACATTTCAGGTTCATAATGTATGTCAGATTCATGTTTTAAATCTTCTTCAGTTACTCTTATTTCCTCTTTCAAAAGTAGTCCCTTAAGTTTAGGATTCTTTGCTTTTATATTAGATAATATTTCTGATGATAAACTTTCACTGTTCAATTCAACCAAGGAAGTTTGTTGAGGTAAAGAAAGTGCAATATGTTGCTTGTTATTGCCTTTCCTATTGAGAAATTCATTTATGCATTTAATATCAGGCAATACCAAAGCCCATACTTTTCTATTTACGTTGAACTTTGATTTATCAAGTTTCATCATTCCAACATTTCTTGGGGGTTTTAGTTTGGTTAATTGTGTCATTGTAGTTATCTTTCTATTAAACTCTCTAAAAATATGCATATATTATGTGTAATTTTCTTCGTTTTTCTATTTCTAGTTCAAATTATATACCCCAACAACTGTATTCACTGTTTGGTAGCATATATATACTCCGTATCAACCTAAACAATACAGAAAATATGGATCAAGTTCAACGATGAAAATTTCTAAAACTGTGAAATGAAAAAAAAAAAATATCATGTTGATGATTCGAAAAATTCATCTCACGTGACCTGATTTTTGACACTCTCACACTCCCGCCAGCATGTATATATTCACTTTTGATAAAAACATCAACTATTTACTGTACTTCATATTTGCATAACACTTTATTCCTAACAAAACTGGTTTACCAAAATACCACGCATTGAATCAATGATACATTTAAAAGTGATATTCATATTACCATAATGTGATAATCAAAAACTCGATGAGGTTTTCAAAGCACATCATGGACGGGGCAATTCCAAAACTTGACTTCATCCTTTTTTGCACATATTTTTCAATTGACTTAGTTTTGCCTTCATAATGTTTTGATATATTGAACTATAGTGACTCCTTTCTTTCTCTGTAACTGAATCAATTGTCTACAGACTATAAGATAAAAAGAAGGAACTCATAAAGTATCATGGAGGATTACTTCATGTACGATAATTATGTGCAAGATCCGCCTGAATCTAATACAAATAATAATGAAGCCGGTAATGATGGATTCACAAATAATGTATCCAGTGCAAATAATGAACCAGTAAATCCAAATTGGAACCAACAACCATCAGAGAGCTCTGTACAATTGGAAAACTCAACAAACCAACATCCATCTATAAATGAAATTCCTAAAAAGTCGGCTCGTCAATTAAGAGAAGAAGCAGAGAAAAAGTTAGATGCTGATCTATATTTTTCTTATAATACAGATAATGACCAGCCCATATCTTCAAAAGAAATATATCTCATATTTGATGAGATTCGTTCTATTTTCGGTTTCCAACGTGATAATTGTGAAAATGTGTATGAATTATTCATGTCACAACTAGATTCTAAATCTAGTCGTGTTTCTGCAGACAAAGCTTTGATATCTCTCCATGCAGATTATATTGGTGGTGAACACTCGAACTATCGGAAATGGTATTTCTGCTCAATGATTGATGAAGATAAAGATTTACTAGATGGTATAGATACATTGAAAGATAAAAAGAAGAAGGAAAATTTAGAGTTTGATTTTTATGCAACTTCAAAAACACAAATCGTGGAATATAATTGGAGAAGAAGAATGTATAACCTCACGCCAAGTGATATGGTTTATCAAATTGCACTTTATCTAATGATTTGGGGTGAGGCTAATAATATGAGATTTGTTCCCGAATTATTATGTTTTATTTTTAAATGTGCTTTAGATTATTTTGTTTATAGGAAAGAAAATGATTTAACTGAATGTTTCCCCGAATATGATTACTTGAATCGTATCATTACTCCATTATACGAGTTTTATAGAGATGGTCAATATAAATTTCATGATAATGAATACATCAGACGTGAAAAGGATCACAATCAAGTTATTGGCTATGATGATATGAATCAACTATTTTGGTATTACAAAGGTATTAAGCATTTGCAACTTTCAAAGAATGGTAAAGAGAAATTAATTGATTTGCCAATTGAGAAAAGATATGAGAAAATTGGTGATGTTATATGGTCTAAATCTTTCCGGAAAACATATAGAGAAAAACGTTCATGGTGGCATATGGCAACAAATTTCAGTAGAATTTGGATTATTCATTTGAATGTTTTTTGGTATTACTCAAGTTTTAATTCCCCAACGTTATACACTAAAAGTTACAATTATCTTTTAAATAATCAGCCAACAATACAATCAAGATTTTCAATTGTTGCATTGGGAAGTACTGTTGGTTGTGCTGTTGAAATATTAGCAACAATTTTTGAATTTTCATATGTACCAAAAAGTTGGCCAGGAAGACCGAATCTTTGGAAGAGATTGATATTACTTATCATTATAGCCATTATCAACTTTGCTCCTTCAATCTTTGTTTTAGGATACATTCCAATTGACATGGTTTCACCTACAGGTTTAACGGTTTCTATCATTCAATTTATTGTTTCTTTGATAACAACCATTTGGTTATCGTTTCAAGCACCATTTGATATGTTCAATATTTCATTCTTCAATAAAAAATTGTATGATCCAATTAAAATATTCACTGCGTCCTTCCCAAGTCTAGGAAGAACAAGTAGAGTAATATCTATTCTTTTATGGGTTTTAGTCTTTGGGGCCAAATTTACTGAATCATACTTCTTTTTAACACTTTCATTGAGAGATCCAATTAGAAATTTGAACCTTATTGATTTATCAAGATGTTATGGTGATAGTCTCATAAAAGAGAATTTGTGCAAATACCAAAACAACTTTGTTTTAGGCCTTATGTTCTTAACAGATTTAATTCTATTTTTCTTGGATACCTATCTTTGGTACATTATCTGGAATTGTGTTATCTCATTATCATTATCATTTTCCAGTGGTATTTCAATGTTATCACCATGGAGAAATGTATTTACAAGGCTTCCAACTCGTATTTATTCCAAGTTATTGGCTACTTCAAAAATGGAAGTGAAATATGAACCTACTTATCTTATATCACAGGTATGGAATGCATTTATTATCACTCTTTTTCGTGAACATATGGTTTCAGCTGATCAAGCTCAAAAGATGATATATTCGTTAGTTCCTGATGAAACAAATGGGGGTATGGCATTAAGAGCACCATCATTTTTTCTTTATCAAGATGATAGTGGGAAAGAAATAACCGACTATTTTATACCAAATTCAGAAGCAGAAAGAAGAATTATATTTTTTGCACAAAGTTTAAGTACATCTGTTCCAGAACCAATCCCAGTTGAAGCAATGCCTCAATTTACTGTTTTCATCCCACATTATGCTGAGAAAATTTTAATGGAATTGAAAGAGATAATTAGACAAGATTCAAGTTCTAAAATGTCATTATTAGAGTATTTAAAAGTCATGCATGAAAATGAATGGAAAAATTTTGTAGCTGATACTAAAGTTTTAGCACTATCAAAGAAAACTACACAAGAAGATCAAACCGAGTCATTACCTGCTTTAATGAAATCAGAAAAAGATTTTGTAGATAATAAAATCAATGATTTACCTCTCTATTGCATTGGCTATAAATCATCAGCTCCAGAGTATATTATGAGAACACGAATTTGGGCATCATTGAGAACTCAAACATTATACCGAACAATTTCAGGCTTTATGAATTATATGAGAGCTATCAAATTATTACATAAAGTTGAAAATCCTGAGATGGAATCTTATTTTGATAGTCCAAAACCATTTGAGAATTACTTAGATATTCTAGCGAATAGAAAGTTTAGAATGTTGGTCTCAATGCAAAGATTACAGACATTCAATGAAAATGAAATGTCAAACTTGAAAGCAGTGATTAATACATATCCGTCAATTTTGATTGCATCATTACTGAAAGAAGTGGATCCTGAAACTAATGCTGTTAAGTTTTATTCTATTTTATATACTGTTGAAAAGAAAGCTGATGAAAATGATCCAATGAAAAAGGGAAATACATTGAAGCAAAAATATAAAATTCTATTATCAGGGAATCCAATTCTAGGAGATGGTAAATCAGATAATCAAAATCTATCAGTGATTTATTATAGAGGAGAAATTATTCAAGTTATCGATGCAAACCAAGATAATTATCTAGAAGAATGTTTCAAAATAAGATCAGTACTATCAGAATTTGAGAATTTGGAAGAAGATAATGATAATCCATATATTCCATCAGTACATTATAAAAACAAAAGTCCTGTTGCAATTGTTGGGGCAAGAGAGTATATTTTTTCTGAAAATTCAGGAGTTTTAGGAGATGTTGCTGCATCAAAGGAACAAACATTTGGTACATTGTTTGCCCGTACTTTATCTGAGATTGGTGGAAAATTGCATTACGGTCATCCTGATTTTTTGAATTCAATTTTCATGTGTACAAGAGGTGGAATTTCAAAAGCACAGAAAGGTCTCCATTTGAATGAAGATATTTATGCTGGTATGAATGCAATATGTAGAGGTGGTAGAATCAAACATTGTGATTACTTTCAGTGTGGTAAAGGTAGAGATTTAGGATTTGGCTCAATTTTGAATTTTACAACTAAAATTGGTGGTGGAATGGGTGAACAACTTCTTTCAAGAGAATACTACTATATTGGAACCCAAATGGCATTAGATAGGTTTTTATCGTTTTACTATGCTCATCCTGGTTTCCACATCAACAATCTTTTCATTATGTTCTCATTGGAAGTGTTCATGTTGACTGTTATCAATTTAGGTGCTTTAAACTATGAATTGATTCCATGTGTTTATGATAAAGATATTCCAATCACAGATCTACAAATTCCACTAGGATGTCAAAATTTACAACCTATTTTAGATTGGGTTTATAGATACGTTTTATCAATATTCATTTGTTTTTTCATTTCATTTGTTCCATTAGTTTTACACGAACTATCTGAAAGAGGGTTATGGAAAGCTGCAAATAGATTATTTATGCATTTCATGTCACTATCACCTATTTTTGAGGTTTTTGTTTGTCAAATATATACTGATTCATTAAAGAAAGATATAATTTTTGGTGGTGCAAGATATATATCAACAGGACGTGGATTTTCAATTACAAGAGTTTCATTTACTAAACTATTTTCAGCTTATGCACCAACATCAATATATTTTGGATCAAGATTGTTTCTATTATTATTATTTGCTACTATTACTATGTGGCAACCATCAATATTATGGTTTTGGATTACATTGGTTGCTCTAACATTATCTCCATTTATATTTAATCCTCATCAATTTTCTTGGACAGATTTTTTCATTGATTATAGGGAATTTGTTAGATGGTTAAGTAGAGGAAATTCTAAATGGCATTTCAATTCATGGATAACGTATACTAGACTTACAAGATCTAAATTTACTGGTTTCAAAAGACATAAATTAAAGGATTATAATGAAGAAAAAATAAAGGAAGATAATAGAAAGGCACCATTTTTCAATGTTTTATTTGCTGAAGTATTAGCACCTTCAATTCAAACATTTTTTATAATAATTGCATATATGTTTATGAATTCACAATCAGGTGTGAAGGATCCAGAGGATGTGAATTTGATTATCAGGTTGATTATAGTTACAGCATTCCCAATAATATTGAATACTATTGTGTTGATCATTATATTCCCATTGTCATTATTTGCAGGACCAATATTATCACTCTGTTGTATTAAGATACCATCAGTTTTAGCAGCAATTGCACATTTATGTGCTGTTATGATTCATGTTATTCAATTCGAACTAGTTTGGGTATTAGAAGGATTTAATTTTACTAGAGCATTAATTTTATTTGTTTCATCAGTATTTTTACAAAGAACTTTATTTCAAGCGTTTAAATTGTTAATGTTGAGTAGAGAAATGAAGGAAGATTTAAGTAATAGAGCATGGTGGTCAGGGAAATGGGCATTATTAGGTAGATATGCACTGACACAACCATTAAGGGAATTTATTGTGAAAATCAGTGAAATGAGTTTATTCAGTGCTGATTTTTTTATTGGACATGGTATATTGATATTACTAACACCGTTGTTATTTGTACCATATATTGATCATTGGCATTCATGTATGATTATGTGGATCAGTCCTATGAATAAATTAAGACAACCCGTATATACTACATCTACAGAAAGAAGAAGGAAAAGAGAAGCCAGCAGGTATGCTGTTTTATACTTCAGTGTGTTACTATTCTTTGCTATTATATTGATTGCACCAATTGTGGTTACATTAGGATTTGAAGATAATGTTAGAGCTCTGTTACCTGAGGAATTATTTGGATTGATCCAACCAAATCATCAAGACAACAATGATACTGGACCGCGTGCACCTAGTAGTATACAACGTGAGAAACCAGCACCAACGACATACTCAACCTTTTGGTTATAGTTCTTGTGGTTTTGGGAGTAGATTTAGAAAATTTAGTTGTAGTTTTAGTTTTAGTTTTAGTTTTAGTTGATTGAGTGTAGCAAATTGAAATTGTAGCAATGAAAAAAAGAAAAAAAAAATATAATTGGGCAGCCACGCCATTTTTCCAAGATGGATACCGTTTTGGGCAAAAAGTCAATACCCGCCTGTCAATCAGCCTAAGCGCGACGGATCACGGTAAAACACTCGTTTCTTTTCTTCTCTTCTGAGGTGGTTTTGTTGAAAAAAGTGGAAATAGCAATCTAATAGCAAATTTTAACTTAGAGGAACTTAACTTTAACTTGGGTTTAACTTCATTTTCGTTTTAGAATCTGATATATCATCTTTCAAGAGTATTTCATTCTATAATCGTATCAAAGGGATTTATAATGTTATTCAACAAATTTTCTGCCGCTGCAGTAACAGTTCTAAGTGCTTTAACAAGAGTTACAGCAGATGATTTCCCAACTATTGAAGTTGTAGGTAATAAATTTTTCTACTCTAACAATCAATCACAATTTTATATTAGAGGTATTGCATATCAAAAGGATGTTTCAAGTCAAGATAATACATCATTTGTTGATCCATTAGCAGATGAAGAAACATGTAAAAGAGATTTACCATATTTGACTCAATTAAACACCAATGTTTTAAGAGTTTATGCATTAGATGTTGAAGCAGATCATGATGCTTGTATGAAAATGTTCCAAGATGCAGGTATTTACATTATTGCAGATTTGGCTGAACCAACATTAGCTATCTCAACTACTAATCCATCTTGGACACTTGAATTATATGACAGATATACTAGTGTCATTGATATGATGCAAAAATATGATAACGTTCTTGGTTTCTTTGCTGGTAATGAAGTTATTACTAATGATACAAACACAAACTCCGCTCCTTTCGTTAAAGCTGCTATTAGAGATATGAAATCATATATCTCTGAAAAAGGTTACAGAGATATTCCTGTTGGATATTCTGCAAATGATGATGCAGATACTAGAGTTGCATCTGCAGATTATTTCTCCTGTGGTGATAATGATGTTAAGGCAGATTTCTATGGTATTAATATGTATGAATGGTGTGGTGAATCAACTTTCAAAACTTCAGGTTACCAAGATAGAACTGAAGAATTTTCTAATTTAACTATTCCTGTTTTCTTCTCTGAATATGGTTGTAATGAAGTTCAACCAAGAAAGTTCACTGAAATTGGTACTATTTTCTCAGATGATATGACTGATGTTTGGTCCGGTGGTATTGTTTATATGTACTATCAAGAAGTTAATGATTATGGTTTAGTCAGTGTTATTGATAACAAAACTGTTTCAACTATGGCAGATTATAAATATTATTCATCAGAAATTAATAATATTTCTCCAACTACTGCAAAAGTTTCAGATATTTCAACTTCTGGTTCAATCTTAGCATGTCCAACAGAAAATAAAGTTTGGAAGGCTAAAACTGATTTACCACCAACTCCAAACAAAGGTACTTGTAATTGTATGGAGAAATCATTATCATGTGTTGTTGTTGATAAAGTTGATGAAGATGATTATGAAGAATTATTCAGTTATATCTGTGGAAATATTGATTGTGATGGTATCAATGGTAATGGTACTAGTGGAAAATATGGTGCATATTCTTTTTGTTCTCCAAAAGAAAAATTATCATTTGTTCTTAACTTATATTATTTAGATCAAAATGAAAATAAATCAGCATGTGATTTTGATGGTTCTGCAACTCTTGTTACTCCAAAGACTGAATCATCATGTAAATCAGTTTTATCAGCAGCAGGTGTTTCAGGTTTAGGATCAGCATCAGGTGTTAAACATACTAAAACTTCAGGTGATGATAAGAAAACCAAAACCGGAACAAAGGCTACTACTTCTGAATCCAAGGAAGCAACTACTACTTCATCTAAGGCAAAGGAAACTTCAAGTTCTGCAACAGTTTCATCAATTTCTTCAACCAGTAAAGGTGATGCAGCTATGGTTGGTTCATCATCTGTTATGGGATTCTTTGGTTTCATTGCTGCTCTATTATTATAAATTTAAAATAGATAAATTGATGAATTTGAAATTTTTCATTTTCATATAATCATATTAATTGTTTTGTAATAAATTTACAAACAACTCAACTAACATTAGATGTATGTGTTCCAACTTTTTTTTATTTAGATTTGACTTTAACCTCTTTAATTCAATACAGAAGACAAAAGATGGTTGTTATTTGATTTTTTACAATGTTTCTTTGTTTGTTTGTTTGTTTCATTTTTTTTTTTGTTCTTCTTCATATTCTTCATTCTCTTCATTCTCTTCATATCATACTATCATTCCTTGTTTCCTTGAATTTAAAGCTTAGTTTATAATCAAGTTCATTTTCTCTCTTTTTATTTCATTGTTTTTGTATTTCCCGAATATATTAAATTATAACAAAAAATTAGTTTATTTTACATCAAGTTTTCCTTATATTTCTAGTACGTTGTAGGTATCTTCTACATTACAAATATTCAATTACTACTCCTTTCCCCTATATATAAATCATATATATAAATATTTACACATAATTAATACATTACATAGTGACTATCCGTGTACCGTGTTGCCAAATAGGGTTCTACTTAGCAACAGGTGATAGCTTCTTAGTCCCATGACGCAATTATTTGACACTCCAAAGCCTCCCATACACACTCTAGACACAAACTATATGCACTCTAGACACACATTATGGGAAGGAGGCTTTTCTGTTTATATTTTTCTTCATCAAGATGCGACACGCCTCGTTCTTTGATTTTGTTCTGGACTGTGTATTTGAAGGACCCCCGCACTCGAAATCGTGTTTGTGAGTGTTGATATTTCGATATCTTGATATGATTAATTAAAAATAGATGTTTAATTCATTCAATTGATTGATTGATTGATGTATTTATTTATTTGATTGATTGATTAGTTGATATATTTATAGGTATGCGTCTGCCCTCCCCCTCTCTGGTGTCGTAGATTGTTTCGTATGTTTGAATAGTTATTTATTTACTCTGATCTCTTCTTCTACTTCTTTTTCACTTGTTCTTTTTCCACTTCTTTTTATTCTTGTGTTTTTGATCTTCCCTCTTTATCTCTATCTTTTACTAATTATTTCACTTTCAATTAGATATACATCATGAAATTGACAAATTCATTCGCTAGCTTGTCGGCTTTATTGTTCACATCTTCAGTCATTGCTGCTGATTTCCCAACTGTTGAAGTCATTGGTAACAAATTCTTCTACACAAATAATGGTTCTCAATTTTATATCCGTGGTATTGCTTATCAACAAAACACTGCAGGTTTAGATACAAATGCTTCTTATGTCGATCCTTTAGCTGATGAAGAATCCTGTAAAAGAGATATTCCATATCTTACACAATTAAACACTAATGTTCTTAGAGTTTATGCTCTTAATGCAACTGCTGACCATGATGCTTGTATGCATGCTCTTCAAGATGCCGGTATTTATATCATTGCAGATTTATCATCTCCTAAAGAATCTATAATCACTGATGATCCAGAATGGACTATAGATTTATATGAAAGATACACAGATGTTATTGATATGATGCAAAAATATGATAATGTTCTTGGTTTCTTTGCTGGTAATGAAGTTATTACTAATGATACAAACACAAACTCCGCTCCTTTCGTTAAAGCTGCTATTAGAGATATGAAATCATATATCTCTGAAAAAGGTTACAGAGATATTCCTGTTGGATATTCTGCAAATGATGATGCAGATACTAGAGTTGCATCTGCTGATTATTTTGCTTGTGGTGACAACGATATCAAGGCAGATTTCTATGGTATTAATATGTATGAATGGTGTGGTGAATCAACTTTCAAAACTTCAGGTTACAAAGATAGAACTGAAGAATTCTCAAATTTAACAGTTCCTGTTTTCTTTTCTGAATATGGTTGTAATGAAGTTCAACCAAGAAAGTTCACTGAAGTTCAAGCAATCTTCTCAGATGATATGACTGATGTTTGGTCTGGTGGTATCGTTTATATGTATTTTGAAGAAGAAAATAATTATGGTTTAGTTACACTTGATGGTAATAAAGTTTCAACTTTAGAAGATTTCAATTACTTGAAATCTGAAATGGCTTCAATTCATCCAACTTCCGCAACTGCTTCTGTTGCTTCTGCAAGTGCTCATGAATTAAAATGTCCTGCAACTAGTTCTGAATGGAAAGCTGCTACTATCTTACCACCAACTCCTAAGAATGATGTCTGTGAATGTGTTATCAATTCCGTTCAATGTACAATCTCTGATGATGTTGATGAAAAGGATTATGGAGATTTATTTGGTATTGTATGTGATTTCATCTCATGTGATGATATCAGTGCCAATGGTGAAAGTGGGAAATATGGTATCTTCTCTTTCTGTACTCCAAAGGAAAAATTAGCTTACGTTTTGAATAAATATTATCTTGATCAAAATGAAAACAAATCTGCTTGTGACTTTGATGGTTCTGCAACTATTGTTAAAGCATCTTCCGCTTCAAGTTGTTCAGCAGTTTTGAAAGCAGCATCTGCAAGTCAAACATACTCAGAAGGTGCAACATCTACTAAATCATCAAAAACTTCAAAGAGTACTGATAAGACTACTAAAACAAATGAAAAATCTTCCTCTACTGCTTCATCAGTTTCTAGTATCAGCTCCACTTCTAAAGGTGCAGCAGGTAAGGTTGACTCTCCATTACATTCAGTTGGTCTTTCCTCAGTTTACTTATTCACATTAGTTGGATCTGTTGCTATTGGTACTATTTCAATGATTTTATTATAAGGGTTATACATATCATTATTTTTTTTTTCTTACATTTCATTTCATTTCATTTATATTCATCGTTTCAGCTCCTTTGGTTTTTATTTCCTAAATAAACTTGTGTATTTTTTTTTTTCAATCAAAAAGAATAATAAATTCACATTAAATAGTTATCTTTTATCTATAAATTGCTGTAAAGTTACTATACAGTGAAGGTGAAGTTTATTTGATCATGAAAATTTCCTTTAATGCTGCTTCATCCATAACAGCAGCTCGTTTTTGTCTGATCCACTTAGAACGTAATGCCATTCTACTTCCAGGAATATTTGCTGTACTGAGTTCTTCTTTTGGTTTCAGCATTGACTCTCTCGTGATGTCCAGTGATTTATCTTTCTTTTCCTTCGTTTCTTTCTTTGATTTCTTGTCCTTTTTCTTTTTCGTATCTTTCTTATCTTTCTTATCTTTCTTTTCCTTTTTATCTTTCTTCTCCTTCGTTTTCTTTTCCTTTTTATCTTTCTTTTCTTTCTTTGTTTTTTTTTGTTTAGGTGCACTTATATCATCTTCTTCCTCATGTTTCCTCTTCTTATCAGTAACCGTATCAATATTCTTTAATTCTTTCTTTGATTTATCCCAAGTACTACATAATGTACTTCCCTTGACAAAATGAATCCCCCAACGACCATTTATAATTCGTTCATTTCTTTTCCTATCAACTTCTTTATTTATTTCTTCTTCTTTACCATTCAGTCTACCCAATAAACGTTGAAATGCATCTAAATGAACATTTTCTCCACTATCGAATTCATCTTGTTTACCTCTTTTCTTTGCTAAATTTGCACCTAATCCCAGATTATCATTTTTAAGTGTAATTTTGATATGTGATGTTACAGAATTGTTTGTTAAACCTAGCCCACTACCTGGATTCCATCCAAGTTTCACCAGATGTTTATGTCCAAATCGTTCTGTATTATTTGACCAATTTGTATTTCTTGGATCCAATCCAAACCTCTGTTTCGTTCTCGTTCCAGCAAGTCCCATATTAAATGTTATATATTTCTATTTGTATTCTATGCTCTGGTATCCCAATTCCTAATTCACCAATCTATTGCAACTATATTACGATACTGTTATCTTTTGATATTTTCACACAAAGAAAGCAAAAAAAAAAAAATTTTTTTTTAATTTGAAAAATTTTGAAAAAAAAAAAATCTTCAGTGCACCACAATCAATTTCTTCATTTTCTTCAATTTTTCCTGAATTTTTCAAACAAATTCGTCTTTCAATGAAATCGACATGTCGTTTCAGTAATTTGATTTTCTTATTTGTATTTTTTTTTTTTTCACTTGACAATAGAATTGGTTATATTTGAACATTTCAAGTTCAATTTATTTATTTCGATTCATCTTATTACTTTATTTGGTTTGAAAAGCTGTTATTTTCATTTTTTTTTTCTCTTTCAAACTGGAATCCAAATATCACTCTAGAACAGATCTCCTTCCAATCCTCTTCCAGCTATATCAACTATGTCCAACATTCCTCAGGATATTCAAGAAGTATTAGGGAACCTACTTTCGGCCCTTTCTTCAAATGACAACACATTTCGTAAAGAGGCTGAACTAGCATTAAATAACGATTGGTGTACAAAGGAGAAAATTGATGTTTTATTAGTCTTTCTCGCAGAACAAGCATCGAATGGTAGTACAGAAAATATTAGAGCATTTGCAGCTGTGTTATTTAGACGTTTTGCAATTAAATCTCCAAATTATCAAGAATTTTCACTCACAGATAGACAAATTGATCAAATTTCAACAGCTGCTAAAACTGAAATTCGTAAAATACTATTACAAGGTTTTACTAATCAACAAACTAGAAATGTTAGACATAAAATAGCAGATGCAATTGCTGAAGTTGCAAAGGATAAATTTCAATGGCCTGAATTATTACCAACTATATTACAAGCAACTATAAGTACTGATTCAACTATGAAAGAATCTGCATTCAGAATAATCGCAACTACTCCTCAAATCATTAGTAATCATGATTTAAACGAATCATTCTTGAAAATGTTCCATTCAGGATTTGAAGATTCTTCAGATGATGTAGGGATTGCAACATGTACTGCTTTTATTGCATTTTTTGAAAACTTACCAAAATCAAACTGGTCAATATTATCACAACTATTACCAAATCTGTTGAATTTACTACCAAAATTATTATCTAATGGGAATGATACTGCATTGGCATCTGTTTTAGAAAATTTAATAGATTTAGCAGTTTTAGCTCCGAAAATTTTTAAGCCAATGTTTGAAACAATCATTGGTTTCTGTTCTCAAGTTGCTCAAAATAAAGATTTAGAATCAAATGCAAGATTAACAGCTTTGGAATTATTAACAACTTTCTGTGAATCTTCTCCAAACATGTGTAAAAGGGAACCATCTTACTCGTCAACAATGGTTATAGTTACATTGAAATTAATGACTGAAGTTTGTATTGATGATGATGATTGTTCAGAATGGAATAATACTGATGATCCAAATGACGAAAGTGATGAAGAAGAATACAATGCTGCAAGACAATCACTTGATAGAGTTGCATTAAAATTAAATGGTCAATGTTTAGCTGGTCCTTTATTTGAATATTTACCTCATATGTTACAATCTCAAGATTGGCGTGAAAGACAAGCAGCTTTAATGGCTTTATCATCTGCTAGTGAAGGTTGTGCTGATGTTTTAAGTTCTGAAATCCCAAAATTGTTAGATTTAATCATACCATCATTAAATGATACTCAACCAAGAGTTCAATTTGCTTGTTGTAATGCATTAGGTCAAATGTCAACAGATTTTGCTAATTTGATTCAAAGAACTTCTGGTAATAGAATCTTACCTGCTTTAATTTCAATGTTATCAGTCAATCATGTTCCACGTGTACAAACACATGCTGCTGCTGCTTTGGTTAATTTCTGTGAAGAAGCAACAAAAGATATTGTCGAACCATATCTTGATGATTTGTTGAATAATTTATTAAATTTATTGAAATCCTCTCCTAAAAGATATGTTCAAGAACAAGTTATAACAACAATTGCAGTTGTTGCCGATGCTGCTGAAAATAAATTTATCAAATACTATGATACTTTGATGCCTTTGTTATTATCTGTTATGAAATCTGATGTTGACAAATCAAATAGACCCTTAATTGCTAAATCAATTGAATGTGCAACTTTAATTGCTACAGCAGTTGGTAAGGAAAAATTTAGTCAATCTGCAAATGAAGTCTTGGAAATCTTTACTCATTTACAAAATAATTTACAAGGTGATGATGATACCGTTAAATCATACCTTGAAAAAGGTTGGAGTAGAGTTTGTAAATTAATCGGTAAAGCTTTCTTACCATTTTTACCAGGTGTCTTACCTCCATTATTAGAACAAGCTAGAGCAACACAAGATATATCTATTGTCGATGAAGATCAATTAGAGGAGATTAACCAGAATGAAGATTACGAAGTTATTCAACTATCTGGTAAACATATTGCAGTTCATACATCGATTTTAGATGATAAAGCTGCTGCAATTGAAATCTTGAAATTGTATGCTGATGTTTTAGATGATTCATTTGCTCCTTATATTCCAGAAATTGCTAATGAAATTGTGATTCCAGGATTGGATTTTTACTTACATGATGGTGTTAGAGGTACATGTGCAGTAACCATGCCTTCACTATTAAAAGCATGTATTGATTCCTCAGGATCTTCTCAATCAAACGAATCCTTCATATTATGGAAAAGTATGGCTGATAAATTGATCTCGCAACTAGATACAGATCCCGCAATTGAATTATACTTTGCTTATTATTACGCATTATCCAAAGGTTTAGAAATGATGGGACCACAAGCTTTGGATGATTCACAATTGATAAATGTTTCAAAGGCAATTAATACTAATCTCTCTGAAATTTATGAAAGAATATCTTCACATGATAATGTTGATGATGACTATAATGAAGAAGTATCCGATTATGATGATGATTGTTCTGATGATGATCTATTAGAAGAAGTCGGTAAAGGTATAACAGCAATATTTCAAAACTGTGGTGTTAGATTTATCCCAGCTTTTATGACATTAACACCAATAATAGATAAATTCTTAAAGGAGGAAAATCCAATATTAAGAAAAATTGGTATCAATGCAATCTGTGATTTAGTTAAATATGGTGAAAACGAATCATTTAAACTCAGTAATTTATTCCTAAATCCTATTGGTGAATCTTTAACATCACCAGATTCTAAAGTTCGTGAATCTGCAGCTAAATGTGTCGGATTATGTGCACAATCTCCAAGTTGCTCTGATTATGCATCATTCTGTCTAGCATGTCTACCATCATTAACACAAATGTCAAGTATACCGGATTCCAAAGCACCTGATAATATAGATGCAACAGAATTCATGTGTGCTACAATTGCTATTTTGATTCAATGTTACGGTACACAAATTAATAATATTGATGATTTAATAGATTCATGGATTAATTTACTACCAGTTTGTCAAAATGTTGAAGCTGCTGAAACCGCATACACGTTTTTAACTAAATTGATTCAACAACAACATCCAAGTATTAAGGCTAAGACGTCGATTGTAGTTGATAGTGTTATTCAAGCATTACTCTTTGCTTCAATTTCTGATGATACAGCTTTGAATGCTACAAATGCAGTTAAAACTTTGTTATCATCATTACCACAAGAACAAAGTATGGCTATGATAAATGGTTATAGCGTTGAAGCACAATCTGTCATTTCTAAATGGTTTGTATGACCATTGATTCACAACTTTATATAAATTTCTCTTTACCAATTATATTTTTATAACATTTACCCTTTGTTAGTTTGTCTTAGTTAATTACACAAATATATCAGATCGCTTATTTTCATTATTACTACTTGGATAGAGTTTTGAATTTTCATATATATAAAGCTAAATTATAAAGCAAGTGCCTTTTTATAAAAATCTACATCTAAAATTACTGTACCTTTGGCAATTTTTGATGGTTTAAGAGTTGATGGATGAGATTTAAGAAATTTATGTAATATTTTGAAAGGTTTGGATTGACCATCATCAAATAACTCAACATATTGTCTTAATAGATTGCTTGCAATAACACTCTTACAAAGAATTTCAGTAATTAAATCTAAATTACTTGAATGAATAGAATATCCTTGAGTATTTTGTATAGCTTGTGATGAGTTGGAATATTTATGTGTTGATGTACCGGACGATAGATTGGATGATGGTGACGAATTAGACGATGATGATGATGTGGGAGTATCCGTAGCTTTTGATTGGAAAAGCTTGAAAATTAATATCGATGTTGGTGAAATCATTTTCAAATTTTGATAATTAAGAGATCTTATAGATTTGAATAAATTTAGTAAACCAAATTCCTGGAAAATTATCAAAGAAGTTAATGAAAAATCAAATGCAAATTCACTTAATAATCTTGATAATGAATTATCAATATAAAATCTACTCGATTTCAAGCATTTATAGTTTTCACTTAGTATTAATAAACTTAAATTAGAATTGATATTCAAGACAATTAGTGAATTCAATAATTTGTAATTGAGTGACTTGGCTGATTTGAAACTACTGATTTTAGTTGAGATTCCTTGTCTAAAAGCATTTAGTGGATAATCATCATTGACTGTAGCTTCATTTGTTGTTGAAAATAAATCTGGTAATCTCAATACATTTGTTTCCATATTCAGGTTTTTCATAAACTTATAGATTTTAGATTTGACTGATAAAATCAAAATTAATAAAGATTCAAGTAAATTGATTGAATCACATTTGATTATTGTTGAGTTGTTTTCAATCTCCATTAGAAGATGGTAAATTTCACCAAATGAGTCCGATTGTAAATCGATATTATTTTCAAAAGACATATCAGACCTATAAACTGGGGGTATTGATCTAAAACCTAAGTTATCTTCATAAGTTTTTGGTATATTATTCAGTGAAAAGCCAAACTTAATGTTATTGATGATTATAACTATCAAAGTTTGAATTTTATCAATTAATGCATGCAATGAGACAGAACATCCAATATCAATCAATAAGCTATTCAAATTCATGAAATCTTCATCAGAATCCAAATTTAAATCGAGATTAATTAACGAGAGCTTCAAAATAGTTAAGAAACTTCTCTCCTTTGTATAATCCAATTTCAAATTTTGATCATAAAATTCAAAAATAGGAATGAGTGTAGAAATATTCAGTTCTGATATATTGTTTGAATCCGAAATACCTAAAACTGATAAGTAATTAGAGTTATTATATTCCAAAATAAACGAATGGAATTGATCCTTCTGTGATGAAAAAATATTAAAGTTCAATAGAAAATTTGCTGAAACTCTCAAAAGCAAAAACATAGAAACATCTCTAATGTTAGAATCTATCATTTTCTCAGATTTGGAAAAATCATCCAATCTATCAAACTGATTAACATTATGTGATAAATAAATAGTAAGATAATCAATGATTTTTGAATTTGAAATGGTATTATTGGTATAGTCAAATAGAGTTTTAAAGGTTATATCATTATTGAAAAGTTCATTTAGTCTGATAATATTTGAGATAATGTCCATAATTAACAATTTATGATATGAAGAGTAAAATATAATATTTAGCAGATTTGTCAGTTTGGTATCAGATACTAAGGAGGAGTCTTCTAATAGTATCAGCATTTTAAACCTGTACATAACTGAGCATATTGATGGTATATCTGCACATATTGTTGTTGAGATGGAAGTAAATGTCGATAAAAAGGAAGATGATGCAGTGGAGGAAGAAGAAGAAGATGATGATGATGGTATCGTCAATGATGAAGATGATATGTTCAAAGTCTTCGATTTTAAGTCAAAAGAATAGAAGATATCATTTGCCATATTTGATTTATTCAAGCTTTCTGATAAGAAATGAAACATATCGGTATTGAAACAATGGAAAACTAATAATAATGTGAAAGATTTCTCCAAAATTTCAGATCGATTGCTCTCAATATTTGCAGAAGATGATTCATTCATAAATTTGATAAAGGGAGTGATCACATTAGTTTTCTCTGAAGTTAAAAGTTTACCAAAGTTCTGAAAAGCGTAATTATTATGTGTCACTGGAAGTTGAAAGTGATATTTGAACATTGATAACAATGACAAGAGCAATAAATTTACTTTACGTGACGAGTCAGCCGTTAATGGTACTTCTGTTAGGAAGTTATTGATATGTTTAATTGTCATTATTACTGAGAGAACAGTAATAAGTTCCATCATGTGATCTTCTCTAATGTTTTCATCTGGATCAGAGAGGAGATTTTTAGTTTTACTGTGCATTTCTTCATCATATGTATCCAACAATGTTTCCAGTTGTTCATGTATATCATTCAAAAAGGATTCAGTGGAATGGATATTTGAATTTTTGTCATTATGCTGAGAAAATCTTGCAACAATGTCATCCAATGACAGAGTAGCTGGCATCTTTAGCTATTAATCTTTGTTGGGGGGAAACAGAAAAGAAGAGAAGTTGAGTGTAGTTTACCATAATAAAGAATGTCAATGAAGATTTCAACATTTCCAGCTGAGCATTGGAATTATGGCGGCTCATTCAAATTTTTCAAATTCTTAGTTAAAAAGTGAATCATTTCCCAATTGGGGGAAAAAATTGAGGACGAAAAAGAAACAAAACGCGAGTCGCTGGAGTTCGCCGGAATCGCTTGGAACTGTCGGTTAACTAACTCCAATTGTATAAAAAGGGAACCCTGGAACCTTTCAATTGCTGTGGTAACGGGACAGGTGTGTGACTATCGGTGATTGAATGTAGATTAATGTAGAATAAATTGAAATAAAAGTAGAGCAAATTGAGTATCATAATGGTGTGATTATCTCTATAAATCTCAGTTAAATCAATTAGCAAAGTAAGATGTCCAAAGTATACCTCCGTAAACCTATAAATATAGAGTCATCCTTATCTACAGTTATTCTTTTTCTTTGTTGAAATATATATATAAGTTTCTTCAAATAACCAATATGAAAACCGCTTTATTAATAATTGATATGCAAGAAGATTTCCTTCCACCAAATGGATCATTGGCAGTTGCTGGTGGAAGAACACTCATTGAACCAATTATTAGATTATTAAATTCTAGGAAATGGGATGCAGTTATTGCTACACAAGATTGGCATCCTGTTGGTCATGTCTCATTTGCAAAAGATCCTGCTGATGTTTTCACTGTGGTTGATGTCAAATCTCCATATGGAACAGGAGAAACAATGAAACAGACATTATGGCCCGTTCATTGTGTTCAAAATAGTAAAGGTGCTGAATATCCTAAAGAATTGGCCGATGCTATTTCTAAAGTTGAACAAAGTGGTACTCCTACTTTACATTTACATAAAGCTACTGAAGTTGATAAAGAATGTTATTCATGCTTTCGTGATGTTTGGGGTAAAGGTGATACTGGATGTGAAGCTTTCCTACGTAAACATGAAATTACAAAAGTTATCGTTGTTGGGGTTGCATTTGATTTCTGTGTTTTACATTCAAGCGTTGACTCTGCTCGTTGTGGTTTTGACACAGTTGTTATTACAAATTTATCCAAACCTGTTAATCCAGATACAACTGACAGTTTAAAGAAGTATAAAGAAAATAATGTATCCCTTGAGGAATGGGACATCTGAGTCTTGCAGATGGCAAGTTGCATATCTGTATAAATCTATAATGCAATAATGATACCTGAATAATTGAATCATGATAACCAGTGACTCAGTGTAGTAAGAGTCATGAGTGGATTATTTCTATAAACTTGATATTTATGAGTATTACGTAATAAATTTCCCAAATTTTAACAATATGTTGAAATAATTAAAGTAAATAATGTTAAATGTATACTCAGTGAACAACACTCTTGGAATACTCTTTAACAACAATACAAGATCCAATGAGTTTTGATTTTGGGAAACTGTTAGGGAGAGGTGATGCATCAACAAAGACAGATGCAGTGCTTAAATACAATGAACGTAGATTTTACCAAATGGCTACCTTCTATGGATTTACATTACTCACTTATATTGCATCTAAATTAGCTTACAGAGGAATTATCTCTCGTCGATACAATCCAACATTTTTCCAACATAATCATGTTCCTCCTAAGTTTAACTTCTACAAAGATGCTATGTCTGCAGTAGTACATGCATCACTTCTTGCTACTACATCTCTTGGAATGATTGGTTCAGGGGCATTCTGGTACTACGATATTTCTTCTGTTAGAGAATTTACTTTCCGTATGAAGAAGTTCCTTGGTGGTGACGAAGCAGAGAAAGCATTGAAAGCTCTCCCTGAAGATGAAGAAACCAGACAAATAACAGCTTCACTTGATGATATTTTAAGTGGTAAAACCGATATCCTCAACATGGAAGATGGTAACGAAAATGGAAATGGAAATGCTAAGAAATAATTGGATATAAATGATAATGATAATGTGTTTAATCCTCTAATTACATGTATATAATAAATAAATAAAACAGTGATCTTTCTGTCATTTATCAAATCAATAAATTGTTTCGTTATTTTGGTAGTGTGTCCCAGAATATATTAAAATATTATTATATATTATATATTATATATATAATACTTCGCATACACACGTGCTGCTAACAAAAAAAAAATTTTATAATCACATAAACCCTCTTATACTTTATTATAAATGTATTTACTTGATGGTATAGAGAATATTGAATAGAATACAATGGAGAGCGTCCTTCTATACATGAGTACCAGGAAGGTATGAAAACAATATGGAGGGGGGAAAAAATTCAGCAAATCAACTAATATACCGATAAATCAATCATTAGTACCGTAATTACGGAGTAAGTATGGTGAACCAAGAGTGTGTATCCTTATACAGTTTGATGATGAATATTTTCTATTTCATTATTCTTTCTTCATTCTTTTGTTTCTTTTACTTCTTTTTCTTTTCTGTACTTGTAGTTATATCTCCAAAGTCTATTCATCATGTCATCGGATAACTATGAAATGAACCCACTAAATGAAGAGTATATTTATTTAGATCCAAACAAGGAACATCTGTTACCAAGTTATATAAGAAATAATAAATGTGTCAAAAGTATACTCATTCTAATTCTCATATCATTCTTATATTTGATGATTTTCATTTTACCAAATTTGGCTCCTCCAGGAGTTCAAATTCCAGATATTAAGATGGTAACTAATTCTAAAATATATTTGCATCCTGTAATACCTGCAAAATCTAAGGGTAAGCAACCAGATCCTGATGACCCGGTTGAAGTTTTACCGGATTTTAAATCTCTAGAATATGCTTCAGTTACCTCTTCTTCAGTAGTAAAGGAACATTTGGACAAGTTAGAATCTTATGAAAGACAGAACGGTTCAGATTTGCACTTGAAAAAACGTTCCAAGAGAATGATCCTGATAGGTGATGTCCATGGTTGTTTGAATCAACTGAAAAAATTACTACAGTTGGTGAATTATGATAACGGTATTAATGATCATGTTATTTTATTAGGTGATTTCACTAATAAAGGTCCAGATTCTATAGGTGTTATCAACTATGCAATGAAACATAATATTGATTGTATCATAGGTAATCATGAAGTAGCATTAATGAAAAGATATTCCCAATTTCATGGTTTCAAACCTCCATCTTTCATAAATCATGAAAATAATTCAAAAACACCATTGGAAATAAAAACAGTCTATGATTTAGATGAATTAATGAAACTGGCTAAAAAATTAACTCCTGAACATATTACATTTATAAGTAGATGTTCTCCAATCAAAAAACTCGGACCTGTTCCTCATTATACAAATAAAAAGCAAACTAAACATGCTAAAATTCAAGCAAACGGTGTTGCTGTACATGGTGGTCTTCTTTGGACTAAAGGTATACATCATCAAGATGTTGAAGAAGTAACAACAATGAGAAATTTACTACCGCCTACATGGGAAATTCCAACTGATGATAGAAATGAGAAAGTTGGCGGTGTCAAATCAGTACCATGGACTAAAATCTGGAATGAAAAGCAACTTGCCATTTATGAAGATGGATTAGATTCATTAACTAAGTCCAATCTTACATTAGGAACAAAAGTTTTCTATGGGCATGATGCTAAACGTGGTGTTGTTTTAAAAGAATTCTCCAATGGTTTGGATTCAGGTTGTGTTAAAGGTAGGAAACTAACTGCTGTAGTAATATGGTCCCAATTACTCAAATCAAAGGAAAAAGATGATATTGTTTACAAGCAAATGACTGTAGATGTTAGTTGTAAAGACGTCTAACACGTGACTCTTACCTGTCAGAAGAAAACATTTTCTTCATTTCTTTTATTTTCCTTTTTCCTTTTTCCTTTTTCCTTCTCGTTGTACTTTCACTTTAATATGTAGCTAAATTATTTTCATGATTTGTAGAATATACGGTTTTGTTAATAAATATATAATAATATTAAATATGAAGTTGACCGTTGCAATTTTTTCTGGTCGTCGATTTTTCCATATTACATCCACGAAATTCAATATAACAACTGCGTTATGTCCAGGACAAGGTAACGTTTCTCCTGAAATTTTCAAATTGACACATTATCAAATAGATCATCTCAAGAGTGATTATTACAAAGATTTGATTAGGCATGCACAAAATATACTACCCGATATTCCAATTGCCAAATATTTCAGTGCACAAACTTTCCCAAATAAAGATATTCAATCTATAGAATTGAGTACTACTTCTCTCGTACAACCATTAGTTCTACTTGCAACATATCTCAATTATTCGATATATAAGAAAACGACGGGATGGGATGTTAAAAACGCAAACTATTTATTAGGACATTCACTCGGTGAATTATCAGCATTAGTTGTACAAGATGTAATCTCATTAGATGACGGACTCAATATTGCGTATAATCGTGGTTTACTAATGGAGAAAATTATAAAACAACAACCGGATGGTGAAAATTGGGGGATGGTAGCTTTGATGTTTAAAGAAAGAGATTTCAATAGTATACTGAAAGTCTGTACTGAAAATATTAAATTTAATATTTCTAATATCAATGGATATGATCAAATTGTTGTTAGTGGTGAACAAAATGAACTAATACAAAAACTAGCTAAACTTGATGAATATCAGAAAACTTTAACAGGAGTTGGAATGTGGAGAAGTAGAATAAGGAAAGTATGGTTACAGACTAAAATTCCTGCACATAATTCTATATTTAAAGATATGGAAGATGAACTAAAGAGTTTAATAAAGCTAAAAAGTGAATTTTTGAATGTTCCAGTAGTCTTGAATGTCAATGGTTTCACTGTTACCAAGAATGCACATACGGTTGTTGATGGTTTCGTCAAAGCAACTAGTCGTCCGGTTCAATTCGCCAAATGCCTTGAAAATATAATTCTATCGAATGAATATAATCTCAAAGAGAATGAAAGTTTCAAATTTGTTAATGTCAGTGATGTCACTTATGGATTAACGAAACGATTTTTCAAAGATGATGAAAGATGTCAAGTTTTCGATTTAATCAATGAAATAGGTGAAATCAACAAAACCGATGTAAGTCAATAGAATGGATTGTTGAAAACGATATGAATTTATCTAATTGGAATGAAATTACCAACTATACAACTTGGAATGTTATATCTATCTCTTCTGATTGTAAAACTGAAACAGCAATTTTTCTTTTTTCTTCCATCTTTTGTACGTAGATTACAACTCGTTAAAACTGCCTTTTGAGTTTTATCAAATGCAATAGCACCATATTTTTCCCAGAAATTAACACTACTCTCTTCTGTCATTAATTCATAGATTGTCAATTTACCATTTTTGAGATCTTCAATGGACACATTAACTAAAGAAGCAAATTCTTTATTACCTCTATAGATTTCTCCTGTACGTCTCCATAAACATGCAGGAATTGCCATTGATGTGAAAACACGATCATAATCCAACAACATTCTCTCAAAACTTTCTTCAACTAATATCAAATCGATATCTTTCAAAGTTTTGGCAATTGCACGAAATCCTGGTCTGAAAGTTGATAATGGTTTCAAAATTCTACTTCTTGATGATGTTGACATATATTTATCCATATAAGTTTGTAATCTTTGATATCCTTTAGCATAATTATAAGGTTGTAATAAACCTGCTTCAAGTTTCGCATTTATAACTTGTTTCAACCTCTCTTCTGGTGAAATTTCAGTAGTTGGGTCAGCAGCTGTTAAGAAGAACTTATCTCTTGCTGCATCTGAGATATATGGCACTGATGATACATTTGGATTTACACGTTGCAAGTTTGGAGATTTCTGATAATTTAGTTGTGCTTGGCTTTGATTTGGTGTTTTATACGAAGTTAAATGAGATATCCCATCATTTATTATAGTAGGGAACTGTGGTTGTTGTGGTTGTTGTTGTTGCTGCTGCTGCTGCTGCTGCTGCTGCGGTTGTTGTTGTTGTTGTTGTTGTTGTTGATGATGATTTTTATTATCATCTTGAGTTTGGAGATCATTTCTCAGCAATTGATTAGAATCTATTCGAGAATCTATAATTCCTGTTTGATTATATTGCTGTTGTAATACTTTTTGTTGTTGATTTAACTGCTGTTGTAATAAATTCAGTTGTTGATGGTTCATTTTAGATAAATTCTGTTCGTAGTTTGTTGAGGAGCTGTTATTAAGAGCAGCTAAATTTGTACTTGAACTTATGAAATTTGTAGCTTCAAGTTTCTGTAATAATGGATCATTCGTTAAATTGATTGAATCCATCATATCATTGTCGTCAATCATCGATAAGAATTCAGTTAGGGAGTTGAATTCTGATCCTGCATGTTCGGAATAGAAAAATGGTAATTGATTTATTGTGGCTGACGATGGTAAGTTATTATAAACTTTATTCAATGATGTAATCGTGTTTGAATTTGACGTGGTCATTCCGTTACTATTGTTATTGGCGTTAGTATTCTCTGATACAGTAGTAGTTGTCGCAGTATTAGGATTGGTTGTAATAAAATTATTCGTCGTTGCAGTAACTGTAGCATTTGTTGTTGTTGCATTTGTATTATTGATAGTATCATCATTTTTATCAACAGAAGTTTGACTTTTCAATTTCTGTTGTGATATAATTGCATTGTTGATATTATGGGATGTTGCAGATATTATTGGTGCCTCTGATAAAGGAGAAGAAGGTCTTGGTTTACTATTGTCATGACATAAATGGCCAATATTTCTCTTTATACAACGTTTGCAAGGTCTTGAATCGTCGCAATTCATATGGGACCTACGACAATAAACACAAGCTGTGGATACTTTTTTCCTTTTCTTTGGTGGCTTTTCCAATGTTTCATTAGTCTTTGGTATTGAGTCACTTTTACTTTCCTTCAGAGCTGTTGATTCATTGTCATTTGATTCTGATGGTTTTTCAGAAGACGTCTTTTCCTGTTGTTCTTCAGTTCCGATTTTGTTATCATTTTTGTTTTCATTTTTGTTTCTAACACCATTATCCTTGGAGTCTATACCCTCAGGTTGTACAGTATCCAAAGGTGTCTCAGTATTATCCACCATTGCGTAATCACCAATCTATTGACAGGAACTACCTAATTTCAAAAACTATGATCTACATTCCATATTGGAAATTATTTCAATCTTCCTTTTGTTTATGGTAATAATTCTTGAATGAAATGAAAAAAAAAGAGAAATTGTATCCACCGACGCGTCGTTCAATGCCATACTCTTATCTATTGACTTTCTTCTTATGGAGAATACAGGTTAATGACATGTCGTTCATATAATGTATACGATAGAGAGGTTCTTTATATGAGGAGGAAGGTAATGTGATGCATCACATTCTTACATAAAAGGTATATAAAACTGTGGATTATTTTAATGGCAAGATACTACCAAATGTAAAGAGACTCATCTCTTGTTCTTTCAGACTATCGATAAATGGCTACGATAAAGAATGCGTCCTCTGCCGTTACAGCATATACTCCGAAACGACCAATTGCAACTTCCAAGAGGAGATTCTCTATTACGAAACAGCGAGTTGTTCGATCTCTGACCAAACCCAGAAGTTCAGCATACAGAAGAAACAGAAAAATACATCATCGTCCTGTGTCTCTTTCAATAACAGTTCCGCCACAGTTACTCTCTCAGGATGTGTCACAGACAGTTCCTCCTACGGATTGTCCTTCAAATTATACACCTCCACAAACCTCCACTTCTAACATTCCTACACTACTACTATACATGGCTATAGGAGCTACCCTTCGTCTAATAAGAGGTTGAAAACATCAATGATGTCGGAGATTATTATATATCCTATACATGATATATCAGTGTGTCGGGTATCATTGCGGATATTATAGCGGGGATCTCCGTATCCGCCTTGAACATCTTCTTTTCCAATATTTTATTTTCTCTTGCTGATTTCCCTATTTGGTAGTCATTATCTTTGATTTTTTTTTCTCCATTCTTCTTAAGGAACTGTTTTCAAATCCTTTTTGTTCAGATATATTGAGAAGATATAAATCTTACAAATCCTTGGAAATTTAAATTATATAATACATTTCTAATCAACTTTATTTTGATTTTATTTTTTCAATTAGAGTATATCACGTTTTTTTTTTCATTGTCACAATATCATTACTTTATTTCATTACTTCTGATTTCCAATAATATTAACATTGAAAACATAGAATGACGCTAGCAGCTTTGTTTTCGACTAAAAGGGTCAAATATCCACGCTATGAAACTGATGATATAGAAAAGAGAAATGCTAACGATCCTTTGATTCAACCTCAAAAGAGACTCATGACAAAGTTTCTATTAGATAAAAGAATACCTCCAATTCCTACAGATGATGAAAGAGTCGAATTCCCATTTCGTAATACAAATATCATCAGTGAAATATTCTTTCTATGGTGTCTCCCTATTCTTCGTGTTGGTTATAGAAGAACTATTCAGCCACAAGATTTATACAAAATTTCAAAAGGTTCTACCTATGACGTTGAAAGAAGATCCATAAAATTCTTATCACATTTCAATGATATGAAAAATAAATATGAAACTAGATATCTTAAAAAGAATAATATCAGTGATACTCCAGAAAATCGTGAGAATTTAAGATTAGATGAGAATTTCCAATATCCAAATTATCTTGTTTTGTTAGCCATCTATAAAACTTTCTTTTTTGAATATACAACCGCAGTTTTCTGTAAAGCACTTGGTGATACTGGAGCAGCATTAAACTCTTTGCAAATTAGAGCTTTAATTAATTATGTTCAAAATAAAGCTTTAGGTCAGGATGTTGGCAAGAGTGGTTATGGATTAGCTGTTGGACTCTCATGTATCGTATTCTTCTTTGGTATTATGTATGCAAGAAATTTCAATGATGCTGCCTTTACTGGTGCCGAAATTAAAGGTGTGTTGAGTAAAGTATTATTAGACAAATCTTTCAAATTAGATAGAAATGCAAGAACAGAATTTCCTCCTTCAACAATCACAGCTTATTTAGGGAATGATTTATCTAAGATTGATCTAGCAACTAACTTCTTCCCCTTTATTGTTTGTTTACCAATTGGTTTGGGTATAACAATTGCATTATTGGCAGTTAATTTAGGTGGAGCTTCATTATCTGGTATTGCTTGGTTTATTTTGATAACTATGCTAATTATCTTCTCAACTAAATTTTTAATGAGATGGAGAAAATCCATAAATGTTCAAACTGATGCAAGAATTAAATGTATCAAGGAAGTTTTAAATAATATAAAAATGATCAAGTATTATGCATGGGAAAGACCATTCACCAGAATTATTTCAAAGCTTAGAAATGAAGAAATGAAAATCATGTTAAAAAATCAAATCTTCAGAAATTTCATTACAGGTATTGCTGTTACATTACCATCAGTTTCTGCTTTAATTGGATTTTTATCAATGTATGGACAACTTGATGGTTTGAAGAATGCATCTAAGATTTTTGCCTCTGTTACTCTTTTCAATATATTGACAGTTCATGTTGCAATGTTACCAACTGCTTTAACATCAGCAAGTGATGCATGGATTGCATTTGGAAGAGTTCAAGCTGTGTTACTTGCCAAAAATGAAGAGAAAGATCCTAATTACATCAAACATTCAACAGATTTAACTAAATCGGCCATTTCCATCAAAAACGGTGTCTTCCATTGGTCATCAGATTATAAGAAATATGAACCATCTATCTCAACAGATGACTCAAATGGAAAGTCATTATACAGTTCAAAGGAAAAGAATGATACAATTCTAAATTTATTTAATATTAACCTAAATATCAAAAATGGTGAATTCATTGTAATAACTGGTTCCATTGGATCTGGTAAATCGTCCCTCCTAGCTGCTATTAATGGTGATATGCCAAGACTGGAAGGTTTCATTGAAATCAACGGTGATCTACTTTTATGTTCCAATCCATGGATTCAAAATACAACTGTTAGAGAGAATATCACCTTTGGGCTGAATTATGACCCTGAAATATATCAAACTGTCATACAATCATGTTCATTGACTAGTGATTTTGAAATCCTACCTGCTGGTGATATGACTGAAATTGGTGAACGTGGTGTCAATTTGAGTGGTGGTCAGAAGGCTCGTATCAATTTGGCCAGAACAGTGTATCGTGCGTATAGTATGGAGGAATACAATATAGTTATGTTTGATGATGTATTGAGTGCTGTTGATGCTAAAGTTGGTAAACACATAATGAGTGAATGTATTCTAGGATTATTGCGTAACAAAACAAGGGTATTGGCAACACATCAATTGTCGTTGATCGGTAATGCTGATCGTATCATCTATATGAATGGAGATGGTACAATAGATGTGGGAACAAATGAGGAGTTGATTAGTCGTAATGAAGGATTCAGAAAGTTGATGGAATTTCAAATGGAGGGAGAGAATGAAGAAGGAAAGAATGATGAAGATGAAGATGACGATATCAAGGAGGAAGAACTGAAGTTAATCAGAAAACAAACTACAGTAATTGATACAGAAAAAGGTAAATTGATCAAAGCTGAAGTTTCAAAGACTAATGGCATATCGAAAGATGTTGTAGTTACATATTTGAAGACAGGTTGTGGAAAAGTTGGACTAAAGTTCATGTTAGCAAACTTAATATTGTCTGTTATATTTACTTCTTTTTGTATGCTTTTCACCAACGTTTGGTTATCATTTTGGTCAAGTTACAGATTTGCTAATCGTAAAGATGGGTTTTACATTGGTCTCTATGTGATGTTTACTATATTATTTGTGTTATGTGCTATTTGGCAATTTTGTACCATTATCTTCATTACCAATAGATCATCAACTTTTTTGAATATCAAAGCAATTGATAATATAATGCATGCACCAATGGCATTTTTTGATACTACACCAATGGGGAGAATAATCAATAGATTTACTAAAGATACAGATGTTTTGGATAATGAAATAGCAGAACAGACTAGATTATGTTTCTTTGGATTTGGTAATATGTGTGGTATTATTATCATGTGTTGTATCTTCTTACCTTGGTTTGCAATTGCGGTTCCCATCTTAGGTGTTTATGTTGTATGTTGTTTCAATTATTATCAATCTACTGCCAGAGAAGTTAAAAGAATTGAAAGTACATCCAGATCCCTTGTTTTCTCATCATTTGATGAAGTATTACAAGGATTATCAACTATAAAATTATATTCATCTGATGGTAGATTTATTGACAAGAATACTAACTTGATCAATAAAATGAATGAAGCCTATTTGTATTCAATCACAGTTCAACGTTGGTTTGCAATGGCATTACATGGGGTTTCTGCTAGTGTTAATCTTATCATTGGTATGTTGAGTGCTTCAAGAGCATATCCTATATCTGCTGCATCATCAGGTTTGCTTATTTCATATATTGTCCAATTAAGTATGCAATTAATTTCATTTTCTAAATCATTAGGACAACTAGAACAATATCTATCATCTGTTGAAAGAGTCTGTGAATATGCAACGGAATTACCACAAGAAGCAGCATATGAGAATGATGTGGATAAAACTTTAGAAGAATCATGGCCTCAACATGGAAGTATTCAATTCAACAATGTGTCACTAAGATATAGACCCGAATTACCATTTGTATTGAAGAATATGACATTGGATATCAAACCTAATGAAAAGATTGGTATTTGTGGTAGAACTGGTGCTGGTAAATCTACAATCATGACTGCATTGTATAGGTTGAGTGAGATCGAATGTGGTGAAATGATAATTGATGGTGTCAATATCAGTGAAATCGGGTTATTTAAACTAAGATCCAAACTGTCAATTATTCCCCAAGATCCTGTTTTATTCAAAGGTACTATCCGTAGTAATTTAGATCCATTTGAAGAGACAGATGATTTGGTGTTAAATGAAGCATTAGAAATGGCATCAGGTGGTATTGGAGAGTTGACTCTAGACTCATATGTTGAAGAAGATGGTGTCAATTTCTCACTTGGACAGAGACAGGTTATTGCATTATGTCGTGCATTGATTCGAAAGAGTAAAATCCTCATTCTTGATGAAGCAACTAGTAGTGTTGATTACGAGACAGATGCCAGAATACAGAAAACAATTGCTCAAGGGTTCAAGAATTGCACAATTCTCTGTATTGCCCATAGATTGAGAACTATTTTGAACTACGATCGTATTTTAGTTATGGACAGAGGAGAATGTGCACAGTTTGATACACCAAGGGTATTGTGGAATGAAGAGAATGGTATTTTCCGTAGTATGTGTGATAAATCAGGTATTACAGAAGAGGATTTTTTATAGAATATAATAAAGTATAATAGAGTTATAATAAGACAAGAAAAAAAAAAAGATCGTTTATATCAGTAAATAGTATTTACAACGTTCATAGACATAAAAGGAACAAGCAAACATCGGTATAACTTTCAAGAATCCAATACCTAAACCAACATAAAATCCAGATAATCCACGTTGAGCGTAAATTTGCCTTGCAGTGAATGATATTGAATGGAATTGACCTGTCGGATCAGTGACTGCACCAACTTGCATTCTCCGTCGTATAACTTCAAATGGATAAGCTGAAGCTTGAGCTAACATACCGGCGCCACCGCCGGCTAATAGTTGAGCCCAAGTATATAGAGGAGGTCTTTGTTCATTAATACGATTAGCAGAAGAATAAGACACTGTATATTTTGCTAAATATTTTGATCTGAATAAATCATGTAATAAATCATGGGAGTAAAAGCTAACACCAGCATATGGAATCATACCAAGTATAGTAGGTACAAAACCTCTATAAAAATTTGATAGAGATAATATGAATGGGAAATTTTTAGGTATATTAGTTGAATAAATGAATCTAGTGAATAAAGTATTTGTATTTGGTAATGATTGAATTCCACCAGTTGTATAAGGAGGATGAAAATTTGAATTTTCATGATAGATTAATCTCAAAGTATGATATAATTTACCACCATGACGATGATGAATATTATTATTATGAGTTTCAAATGCTAGACGAACTCTAATTAAATCCAATGGATAAGTACAGAAAACAGAAGAGATTCCGGCTAATGAACCTGCCAATAATCTTCTTGGAGCTGTTTCATGTGAAGAATCTGGTATAAGGAAAGATCTATATTGTTCATAGGCAACGAATTTTATTGCTGCATAGGGGAAAATACGCAGTAAAGTTGCGGAATGACCTTGATATAGACCTTTTAAACCGTCTGTTGTGTATATATGAGAAATAGCATTGAATAAACCTTTGAATGAACCAATGTATCTAGAATAATGAGGATTGTTTGTTTGGAATAAGATTTTCACTCTATCGAGTGGAGCTACTAGAGTTTTCGCTGATATTCCAGCCAAACCTCCTGCAAGACCACTACGAAGGACGTAACGAAGAGAATGTGTGGAATGGGGAGCAGCGATTGAAGCGGAGTCGTGCTCATTTGGCATCTGTGGAAGAAGAACGGTGATGATCTATGGGAAAGATAAACAACACGAAGGATATGAAAACATGAAAAGATGAAGTATTGAAAATGAAAGGAAATATATTTTTTTTTTCTTTTTTTCATAATATATATCCTAAGTAATGGAAATTATCATCAATCAGATATTATCAACCATTTTCTCACTCTCATTTAATATGTTTGATAATGAAAAATGTGCCCCTCATGGATTTTCCCTTTTTCTTTTTCTTTTTTTTTTTTTGGTGTTTCTATTGCGAACAATCTCAGTGGTGTGTCGTCTCGGTTCCCCGGGATGTGGGGTCATTTGTCAAGTTTTCTCGAAGCTGCGCCACATACACACTTGCCGCAATACCATCTGTCAGAATGTGGCGGTGATTTTCACCCGCCACCTCCTCATCCTCCTCCTCCTCTTCATCTTCATCTTTCTTTTCCTTTTCTTTTTCTTTTTCTTTTTCTTTTTCACCAGCCGCAACCACTACTGTACGCATAAGTTTCTCAATTCCTGAAGCTGCGCCACGGCCAGCATGTTGCACTGCCGCAATAACACCATCGTAATCTCCCTTCATTGCCGATTTACGAGCTTCTTTAAGATAAAATTGAGCAGTCATTGTAGGACTATCTTCAAGTAATAGACGTTCATACACGGGATTATTATCAGGAGAAGATAATTTCTCACTTAATTGAGTATTTGTTTCAATTGCGAATGCTTGTGCTGCTGTATGATATCCTCGTTCTATAAGATAAGTCATAACGCGAGCTCTCATATCCTTTTGTACATCATGGAGGGCATCCATTTCAAATACATCTGGTACGTTACTTGGCCATATTGGTGTTTTCATTGTTTATTAGATATCTGTATACAAAAAGATGGAAATGAAGAAAAGGTTATGAATGAATTGTAATATGAAATCATTGTATAATGAGCCGTCATCGTTTATCTAACTTAAAAATGCGAAAAAAAAAAAAATTTTTTTTACGAAACTGAATAAAATGAAAAGAAGTCAATGATTGGAATAACATTTTATATAGAAAAAAAGATAGAGAAAGAGATATATGTAGATGAAAGTATAGTCCATGTTCTATAACGAATCGACAGCTGATAGAGAATTACCTATACTTGAAGAAAAAGGATGTTATTCAATTGTTTCAGATCAAGTTTTCTTAGATAGATCCCAACTTTTTAAATGTAATATACCGAATCAACCATGTCATTGGAATACATCATTAGGATTCAAAAATTATATTCCTGTAACATATAAAGAGAATGATTGTAAGAATGAAACATTTATCAATGCATATACGAAAATGATTCCAATTAAAAATGTAAAAATATTTACACCATCATCATTTTATCAATATATTTCAGTACGTAGAGCATCCAAATTTTATGTTTTGAGGCATAATAGTTATATCATTATAGCCAATACAGAAACACGTATCAATCAAAATTGGAAAATGAATTATGTTGGTATAAGATTTGAAGATTTATTAACACATGGACAGAATTACAAAACACGTGATAATAAATCATTATTCAAAGTTATATATAGTATGCGTGTATCAAATCAATTATCTGTTCATTATTCAGAGATTGATGCATGTATGAATAATGATAGAGATTATGTTGAGATTAAAATGATTATATGTCATGGTAATATTCCTAGTTTCAATATGAAGAGTAATTTCAAAATTCTGCTACATCTTTCTAGGGGGAACAATTATTTTGACAGATTCCTGCTTCGATTATCGATTCAATGTCATTACTCAAATACTGATTGTGTAGTAATTGGGATTCGTGATGTACATTTCAACATCCGTACGATTCGAAAGTTCTCTATAAAGAAGGATATTCTCCCATTTATGAAATCAATGTATATGAAACAATACCAAGAATATCATAGATCATTTAATTATGTGACAGCAGTAATAGATGAAATAATAGAGAAAACCAGTCAACATAAGATGTTATCAGTTACAATCACATCTAACCAATGTAAAATAGAGCCAGCTAATTACAACAAAAATATTGTCGCAACTCCAACATTTCTCAATTTCCTTAATAAGAATTAATTGAGAAACCCTCAACTCTTTCTCTCTTTTCAATGTGAGAAAGTGAGAAAGTGAGAAAATGAGAAAATATGAAAGTAAGAAAGTAGGACGTCCATTTTTTTTTTTCTCTTCTTGATTCTTATGGTGTTTAAAACCTGCCCTTCTTCCCTCTCATTTCTGTCATTCTTGATTTCTCCCATCTTATAGCAAAATGTCTTTCACAAACTTCTCTTCCATCGAACAAATTGCTAAGCTTGATGCTGTCTTAAAGACAAACTCATACATTCAAGGGTATGTATTCTAATTATTCCTTATTTCGTTCTCTCTTTCTTTCTTTCTTTCTTTCTTTCTTTAACAACTTTTCACAAGTTATCCTACAAGTTATCCTACAATCTTTCCTCTAATGTTATAACTTCTACAAATATCGCTATGATGATTGAATTCTTTGGTCCATGTTTATGAGGCGGACTCAAGACCCGCTGTATGAGTATCAAAAGGAAGACTGTTGACGCAGTCGTTAAACTGAGCTTTATTTCATAAATCGAAAAAAAAAAAGAAGAAAAAAAACGTGGTGGAAATTTTCGTTACTATACTTGTTATTAATACTCATTATTCAACTTTGATACTAACAATTATCGCGATTTTCATCTCATTTACTATAGTACTTCTCCTTCTCAAGCTGATGTTGCTGCTTACAAAGCTTTCCAATCTGCATATCCATCATTCACAAGATGGTTCAATCACATTGCTTCATTCTCTGAAGAATTTGAATCTCTTCCAGCTGCAGAAGGTACTACTGAAACCGCTGCTGCTGCTGCTGCTGAAGAAGAAGACGATGATGATCTTGATCTTTTCGGTTCTGATGATGAAGTTGATGCTGCTGCTGAAAAATTAAAGGCTGAAAGAGTTGCTGCTTATAATGAAAAGAAAGCTGCAAAAGGTCCAAAACCAGCTGCTAAATCCATTGTTACTATCGATGTTAAACCTTGGGATGATGAAACTGATTTAGATGCTATGCTTAACTACGTTAAATCAATTGAAATGGATGGTTTAGTTTGGGGTGCATCCCAATTCATCCCAGTTGGTTTTGGTATCAAGAAATTACAAATTAACTGTGTCGTTGAAG
Source organism: Pichia heedii (assembly GCA_030579495.1). Taxonomy (NCBI): domain Eukaryota; kingdom Fungi; phylum Ascomycota; class Pichiomycetes; order Pichiales; family Pichiaceae; genus Pichia; species Pichia heedii. The sequence goes on along the minus strand of JAKTRA010000004.1, from coordinate 230,140 downwards.
ATGATAAAGTTTCTTTGGATGATTTACAAGCTGCAATCGAAGATGGTGAAGACTGGGTCCAATCCATGGATGTTGCTGCAATGCAAAAATTATAATATTGTTGCAAAATTACAGTGGAATTTAATTTTTGTATAGGCTTGTGTATTTATAACCAAATCCCTTAATATCTGAATGGAAACTATGATAATCATGATAATCAGTGATTTTTATAACACCTCTGGATATTTTTTCCTATTTAGGCATCTCTCATCTTATTCGTTGAATATAGTTAGATATCACAATCGATATTCACAAAGTCTGTATTCTCCATAAAAGATTCTTTTTTCTTTTTCTTTTTCCAAATTGTTCCTTTTCTTTCATAATTCATCCTCTATTAATAGTATAATTTATCACATAGAATGACAAATAATAAAGTCAAAAAAATTACTCGATCGAGAAATGGATGTTTCACATGTAAACGGAGACGTCGTAAATGTGATGAAACAAAGCCGAGTTGTAATAACTGTGTTAATTCAGGTAGAATATGTGAAGGTTATGGAATGAGATTGGTATTCGATGTAGATAATGATATTCGAAATAATAATAATTTAGTGAATCCATTAGGTTCAAAAAGTCGTCCAAAGCAAAACTCATCATCTCCGAGATATATCTACAATCCATCAAGACTCAATCCGAAAATAACAAGTGATGATACAGTCAAAATGAATAGTAACTCTTATAATAGTCATGTAAATAAGACTTCTATTAAGAACAATAATGAGAATAGTGTTACTAACAATACAGCTAATAATAGTGCTGATAAATCAAATGCATTAGTATTACCAATACCTTTACAAATAACTATGGAAAGAAATTCAAGCTTGAATACAAACTCCTCAATTTCTGAATCTGATTTAGGATTAGACTTCAATAATGAACAACAATTTGAACATGCATTTTTATCAGGTTTAGACTATATCCTTGATAATTATGATACAGATTTACTCAATTCAATCGATTCTCAATTCTCAGATTCTATATCTTCTCAACAATCTCCACAACCACTCAATGTTCATTCCGTTACAATGGATGATCTAACTCCATTGACTTTAGATAATTGTCCAGCACCTCAATTGAAAAAGAAGGAAGAAAGTCATATATTGAAACATTTCTTTGAAAAGGTGATATTCTTACTAGATGCACATCCACAAGCTCCTTGGCCACAATTGATGTTGAAATTCGGTTCAATGGATTTAGCTAAATCTTGTTTCCTTTCATTGTCTTCAATGCATTTGTACGTAAACAATGGTGGTGATGAGTTTTATAAAAAAGGTTTGATGCATATCAATAATACAATGGAATATTTGATAAAATATGTTAGAGCTGGTGGTATCTCCCTAGATAATAATGGAAATAATATTGTAGGTGACTTTGAAGATAAAAATGATGATAATAATATTGAACTTGAAAATGGAAATGGAAATGGAAATCAAGATCAAGATCAAAATGGAAAGGATAAAAAAAACGATAATGATAATGATAATGACAATGATAATGACAATGATAATGATAATAGTAATATTACTGAAGATAGAAGTGATTCAAATTCACATATGGATAATTCAGTAGATTTTGGTTTAGATGTTCCAAAAATTATCGATAAGATCAAATCGGAATCAAATAAGAAAAAAGGTACTAATTTTATGATTATACTATTACTCCTTTATGTTCATCTTTTATTTGCAGTTCTTGAAAGTGGTCGTTCTGCATTAGCTAGGATGTTTTTGAAATTAGCATCTTCAATTGCAAGTGATCCATTATTTCATAAAAAGATGGAGAAAATTCAACAATCACAATCTTTCCTATGTGTTCTATCTTGGTTTGATACAGTTTCATCACTTGTTTCTCCGGATTGTCGTATACCATATTGTGATCCAAAATGGTTTGGTGAAAGTAATGATATAATTTCAACTGATAAAATGAATGGATGTCCTGTTGGTATTTTCCGAATACTCTATGATATGAGTCATTATAGACAAGAAACTATGCATTTGTTTTCACAAAAATCAGTTTTACTTCAAGATGTACGTATATTTCATCAAAGATTACTTGATTTACGTGATAGATTTTTACATTATCGTGATCATGTATTATTTATTCTACCACATGGTTCATCATTTAGTTATATTGATAGATTAAAATGTGCACAGCTATGGGCATTAGCAGGGATATTATTAACTATTCAATTAGAATTACATTATTTTGAGAAAGTATCATTCTGGAATGAACAAAATAGAAAATTCTTATCATCAAACGAACTACCTGATGCTATTCCAAGATATCAAATTGATTCTCATAAATCTGTTCCTATTGTAACTGAATTTCTATCTGTTTATAATACCATCCCACCAACCTCTCCTATAATTACACAAATGATTTGGCCTATTTTTTATGTTGCAGTTTGTTCAACTGAAGTTAATAGAGATCATAGTTGGAGTGCATTACAAATCTTATATGAGAATATTAAAATGGGTACAATTCAAACTAATATGGATATAGTTAAACGAGTTTGGAATGAAGGATATAGTATCGAAACCATCTTAGCTGGTCCTGGATGGTTAGAGAATGGTATTGATCTCTTACCATGTTGATGATTGGGTGCCTTCCATTAAGATATCGATAGACTTTGTATCTTCTATTCATGTAACATTGAACGTTTTATATTTTTCTGATACCCTTGTGTCACGTGAATTACAAATATTTAAAAATAAAAAAAAATTTTTTTATTAAAGGTTATTGAGAAGATCACAAAAAAAAAATAATTTGAAGTGAACATTTTTTTTTTCTTTTGTTTCATTCAGATACTTTTCTACATTAGCTTCTTCAGTAGACAAAATGGAAAGTATTTTCACTGGTTGTAATAAATCCCTTGGGATTTTCGATTACAATGAAAACCAACAAATTATTGCATATGGGTCTAGAAATACAGTTTCTGTCACATGTCCTATATTTGACGATAACGGGTATACTGTACAAACACAAGTAATTGAAACATTGAAAACACCAAATAGTGTCAAAGATGGAGAAATTACAGCTGTCAAATGGCTTCAAGAGACTAATATCTTATTATCTGGTTCCATCAATGGTACTGTTAATTTATGGAAAGTGAATAATGGAGAATCGAAACTATTACAATCATTAAAACCTACGATGAATAGTATTTCATGTATTGGATTAACTAAAAATGACTCCAAATGTTTGGATTTCATTATTGGGGATAGTAAAGGTTTTATCTATTATTATCAATTCAATAGGGAAAACCATTTATTCAATGAATTGTGCAAATATGAATTACCATATGGATATTATACAATGGTTATGAACATAATCAAAATTTCAGATAATGAAATGATTGTTCTATGTGGTGGATCTAAACCTGTTATCAATGTACTATGTTTGAATGTTTTGGAATCAGCATTTGAATTAAAACTTTCTCTACCTGGACATGATGATTGGGTAAGAACTATAGATAGTGTTGAAATTGAGACTATAATGGAGACTGTTGATGATATTACATATCCTAAAAGAAATATTGTATTTGCTAGTGGATCGTTAGATCGTATTATTAAATTATGGAAATTGACAATAAAAGATTCAAATACACCAACTTTAATAGAGACTAACAAATTGAAACTACTTACATCGAAAGAATATAAATTTGAAACATTGAATTATAAATATTGTATTTCACTGGATGCCATTTTAATGGGTCATGATGATTGGGTTAGTGAAGTATCATGGAAATCGGGGACATCTAAAGAAGAAGACTTGTTGTTATTATCATCAAGTGCTGATAGTTCAGTAATGATATGGCAAGCAGATAAATTAAGTGGAGTTTGGTTCCCAGAAGTTCGATTAGGTGAACTTGCAATTAAGGGTGCCTCTACAGCAACGGGATCATCAGGTGGATTTTATTCATCGAAATGGATTATCAATAAGAAATTAGGTGTTGAAGTGATTTTAACCAATGGTAAAACTGGTTCATTCCGTTGTTGGAGTAAAAAAATTGATGATACGATATTTCAAACAAGAACTACATTAACAGGACCAATCAAATCAATTACTGATATTTCATGGGTTCAAAATGGTGATTATTTATTAGTTACTTCATTAGATCAAACAACTAGATTATATTGTAAACCTATAAATAATGATAAATGGTTTGAGTTTGGTAGACCACAGATTCATGGATTTGATATGATTACAGTTAAAAGTATCAGTGATACTAGATTTATTAGTGCAGGTGATGAAAAAATTATTAGAGTTTTCGATATGCCGAAGAGTATTGCATCAATGTTGAATAGAATGTGTGGTATTGAGAGTCTTAGTGATGATAAGATAAATAAAGATGAATTACCTGAATATGCGAGTGTACCAGTATTAGGATTGAGTAATAAATCAGAAAACAATAGGGCAGAAGAAGAAGGAGAGGGAAGAGGAGAGGGAGGAGGAGGGAGAGGAAGAGATGAAAATGAAACCAATGGAGGTGATATTGGTGATATTGGTGATAATAATGATATTAGTAGAATCACTGAACCACCAATTGAAGATATCTTACAACGTCATACATTATGGCCTGAAATTGAGAAATTATATGGACATGGGTTTGAAATTACGACATTAGATGTTTCGAATGATGGGAAGATTGTTTCAAGTGCATGTAGATCTAATGTTAGTAGACATGCAGTAATTAGAAATTTCAGTACTGAAACATGGTTAGAATGTGATGAAAAGTTACAAGCACATGATTTAACTATTACAAGATTAAGATATAGTTTATTAGATGAAGAGAATAAAGATGAATATTTATTATCAGTTTCTAGAGATCGTAAATTTTCATTATGGAAAAGAGAAGACAATAATAAATTTGGATTGATCAAGATAATGGAAAAGGCACATAATAGAATTATTTGGGATTGTGCATGGGTTAATTTCAAAGATCAAATTGCCTTTTTGACATGTTCAAGAGATAAAGAGGTTAAATTATGGAAGATGATTGATAAATCAAATAGTGATGGTAGTAATGAGATCCAATGTTGTGGTAATATTAAGTTTGAAGTTGCAGTTACGGCGATTGATTCAATCAAGATCGATAATAATGGTGTTTTCAAAGTTGTAATTGGATTAGATAATGGGAAAGTATTCATTTATCGAGTTGATGTAGTGAAGAATGAATTTGAAGAGATTGAAATAATTGAAGAGAAAGATTTACCTGGAGATAGTATCAGTAGAATAAGTATCTCTAACAAAGTTATTGATGAAGGAGATAATAATTTGAAACATACTATTGCTATTGGTAGTAAAGATAATAGTTTACGTATAATGAGAAAATAAATTTGTTTAATGAGTTAATAGATACTCACTGAATAACTTGACTTAACTGTTTTATCTCTTTTCTTTTTATCATTTTATGTTGATTTTATTTCGTTTCTTTTTGTATCGTTTCTTTTTCTTTTTCTTTTTTTTCTTTTTAGGAAATAGGAAAAAGAAAGAGAAGAGAAATGATTAACGTCGTTAAAAGAATTTATTTCCTTTATTTAAGATACAATAATTAAACAAGTAAAATAAATTATAAGAGAGTAATAATAATATGAAAATGAGGGGAGATAAATGATTTAGGAAGCAACTAAATAAGTATTAGTAGTAATAATAGTAAACTCTAAAGTATGATATGGAAGATATAATATAGTCAAGAAGATGAGTATATACTTATTTTGCAGCTTCAAGCATATAGGTAACCAAATCGTTTCTATCCTTTGCTTTCTTTAAACCACCAAAGGCCATTTTAGTACCTGGGATATATTTCTTTGGATTTTCTAAATAATCAGACATGGTTTGTTCATTCCATTCAACACCTGCTCTTTTATTAGCATCAGTATAAGAATAACCTTCAGCTTGACCAGAATGTCTTGAGAAAACACCATGAAGATTTGGACCGACTTTATGTGGTCCACCTGCTTCAATAGTATGACATTGAGCACATCTAGTTTTAAATAAAGTTGCACCTTTCTTTGCTGAACCTTTTTCGTATGGAGCTGGCATTATTAGTTATTTATTTATTTATTAATTTATAAACAAGAAGTTATCTGTAAAATGGAAAGGAGACGTAAATGAGAAGAAGAAGAAGAAGAAGAAAAGAGGATGAAGAAGAAGAAGAAGAGTAATAGCAAGAGAAGGAAGAAAAGAAACAAAGGATGTTGAAAAAAAAAAGAAGAAAACATAGTCAGTATTTAAAAGATACAACAAAACATACCAAAATTGAAACAAAAAGATGTTGAATGGACGGAAAAGCACTCATAAGTCATGATAATTTGAAATTGAACAACGCGGATTGGCCGATTTATTAAGTTGTGTGAACGGGATTTGGATAGACGGGGTGGGAGTACTATGATCGACGCGACTGTCGTTTTTGCACGGAGCAGGATCCGTACAATGTCGGGATTATCTGCTGTCATCCCGGTATTCTACGTGTTTTTTTCTTCGGAATTTCTGGTGGTTGTTATCCACTACAATTTTCCCTCGCAACATTCGGAATTTGTTTCTCTTTTACAAACTAGTGGCTTTTCTTTTTCTATGTCTATTTCTTTTTCTTTTTCTTTTTCTTTTTCATTTTTTTTGCCTTCCAAGAGACATTGTAAGAACGAAAAACATCACATTTCAGCTGAGCATTTTATTTAATCTGTATTTCTTTTTCTTTTTCTTTTTCTTTTTCTTTTCTTTCTCTTTTTCTTTTGAACCTATTAGTCTTCCATTGCCTACAACAACTGATGTCGTATCCTCCACTTCGTCTACTGCTGCGTTCTTCAAGGGGCATTTTACGTCCTAATTTTCCAACAAATATACATCAAAATGTATACCACCGCTTATCTCCGCCATCATTAAATACTTCTTTCAAAAGATTGGCTTCAACGATACCTTCAACTCAAGATTTAGCTGCATTAGAACAAGATGCGAATAATGCTTTAAATGATCCTCCTTTACAAGCTGCTTTTTATAGATCTTTATTAGATGCAAGTTATCCTCATATAGTTGTATCAAGATATGAAACTAAAGGTATATCAAATGATTTGGATTGTTCAAAATTATATTTAGAAGCTTTATTGAGAATGGGTAATATTGAAAAGGCCACTGCCTTTGCTAATCAAAATAATATCCCTTTACCTGATTTAAATAATATCAATAATAATCCAAATACTAGTGGTAATAATAATAATAATATTAATAATAATAATACTATACCACCAAATCCATTACATTCAGGTGCAAAATCAGATCCAATTCATGTCATTGTTACTGAAACTTATTGGATGTCCATATCTAGATGGATTAAATGGTTGATTCCTTTAGGTTTAATATCTTATGCTGCTTATTATGGTTTCAATGTCTTAATTGAAAATGGTTCAATTATTAAAGGTAATTCTAATGATGATAAATCTGTTGAAGTAACTGATTCAGATGTTAGATTCGATGATTGTAAAGGTGTAGATGAAGCAAAGGCTGAATTAGAAGAAGTTGTCGATTTCTTAAAAGATCCTTCAAAATATGTCTCCCTTGGTGCTGAATTACCAAAAGGTGTTCTTTTAACTGGTCCTCCTGGTACAGGTAAAACTTTATTAGCTAGAGCAACTGCTGGTGAAGCAGGTGTTCCTTTCTTCTTTATGTCAGGTTCAGAATTTGATGAATTATATGTCGGTGTAGGTGCTAAAAGAGTTAGAGAATTGTTTACAAAGGCAAGAGCAAGAGCTCCTGCAATTGTTTTTATTGATGAATTAGATGCAATTGGAGGTAAAAGAAAGTCAAAAGATCAAGCTTATGCAAAGCAAACTCTTAATCAATTATTAGTTGAATTGGATGGATTTTCACAAACTGAAGGTATTATCATTTTAGGTGCAACTAATTTCCCAGATTCTTTAGATAAAGCTTTAACTAGACCTGGTAGATTTGATAAAATTGTTCCTGTTGAATTACCTGATGTTAGAGGTAGAATTGAAATTTTAAAACATCACCTTAAAAAAATCTCACTTGCAAAAGATGTAGATCCTTCAATTATTGCAAGAAGTACAACTGGTATGTCAGGTGCTGCTTTAAAAAATTTAGTTAATCAAGCTGCTTTACATGCTGCTCAAAGAAATGCTCTTAATGTTAATATGAATGATTTAGAATGGGCAAAGGATAAAGTCCTGATGGGTGGTGAAAGGAAAACTATGGTTATGACTGAAGAAACTAGAAGAAATACTGCTTATCATGAAGCTGGTCATGCAATTGCTGCAATGTTTACAAATGGTGCAACTCCTTTATATAAAGCAACTATTTTACCAAGAGGTAGAGCTTTAGGTGTTACTTTCCAATTACCTGAAATGGATAAACATGACATTACAAAGCAAGAATGTTTTGCAAGATTAGATGTTTGTATGGGTGGTAAAATTGCTGAAGAAATGCTATATGGTCCAAATAATGTTACATCTGGTTGTTCATCAGATTTATCATCTGCAACTAGTATGGCTAGAGCAATGGTTACAAGTTATGGTATGAGTGATAAAGTTGGTCCTGTTAAATTAAGTGATAAATGGGAAACTTGGTCTCCAAAACTAAGAGATTTAGCAGATCAAGAAACTAGAGATTATTTGATTGAATCTGAAAAACGTTGTAAAAAATTATTAGATGATAAAAGAATTGAGTTGAAAAGATTAGCTGAAGGACTGTTAGAATATGAAACTCTTAATAAAGATGAAATTGAAAAAGTTGTTCGTGGTGAAAAAATTGATAAACTAAAAGTCATATCAAATAAAATCATTAAAGGACCAAATACTAGAAAAGAATTCGATATTGCGCCAGATGATTCAGTTACTCAACCGTTAAATTCAGATTTGATTGAAAAATCAATTTAACTAAGATGATATCAATTTGAAATGATCTTATCGAGAGAAATAAACTAAAAAAAAAATAAGTGAATAAATAAATCAAAAAGGATAAAATTGAAATCATTATTAACTTCCTTGATTTTTTAAGAAGATAATGCTTACTCTTGACAAATAGCTACATGGCGGATATTCTAACATTATCTTCTAACATACATGACCCTCTTTTATATTATATATAACTATACAGTTTATAATGACGTTTAATAAACAAAACAAAGAAAAATTTCGAATTGATAAAATAAATTTGATAGAGCAAATGTTTACAGCAAGTTCATTGTGTAAATGGGAATGAAGAAGCAAGTGAGCTAATTTCACTTGACGTTGTGTTTGTTCTTTTGTTATCTTTGTTCAAACTTGGAATTATCACTGAATCATCTTCAATATCACTGAATTCCATATTTTCATTATCTTCATCTTCGCCTTCTTTCTCTACGTCATCGTCATCCTCATCCATTTCATCATCTCCTAATTCCTGCTCATCATCATCTGAATTCTCAATCGGATCATTTTCATCTTCACCATGATCTTCTTCACTATCAGATTCATCAACGAGTTTACGTTTCTTTTTCATATTCAAATCAGTAATTTTCGATTGTTTCTTTGCATCATTCTCCTCATTTCTTGTAACATTATCAAATGCTGTTAGAATACCTACTCCAGCCATCACTCTTGAATAAATGTCTCCAATACGTGCTTCATTTTTCCCATCATCATTCGCCAACCATTTCGAATTAAGCTGTATACGATTGATGATCATCTCTGCATCTTTTGAATCAACAATAAGATCCAATTTACATAAAAGTACCATCTTTGATGCGATTTCACAGAGATATGTCTCGTAATTACGTACTAGGTTGTATTTACTATCATTATCCCTTTCATTGACACTATCCTCATTATCTTCTTCATCTCGGTGACTTCCTTCATCATCATTATCAATGGAAATAGAATACTTGTTGAAATTAACATCTTCATCAGCAAATCTCTCAAGTTTATCTTCAACATTTATTAGCTTAGCATATTGGAATTCTCTAATACAGTATAATTTCATTATATTTGAATGAACCATTGGGTTTATATTACAACGTAAATTAGCAATCACATCATCCAAATCAGTCTCTAGTTGTTGATCTCCGCCAAGTGCATTGTATTCAGCTTTGAATGCAGATATTGTCAAGGTGTTCTCAATGAATGATGTACAGATAATGTGTATTTGGTCGATCGTTAAACAATTCAAAAAGGTCAAATCAATCATCAGTGAAAGTGACTTCTGTATAGTATTGATACATGATACTGTATTCGTAACTGTAATTAAATCATTCAATTCATTCTTTGACTTACTAGAGTAAATGTTGTATAATGATTTCGTAATGAAAACATTTGAAATCTGTAAGAATGCAGATAACTCATTTGTCGATATTGGAGTTGTGATATTATATAGGTTGGATTTTTGAGAATATGTCAAATCATTGGATACTTTAGTGTATAGTGATTTTGCATAGTTTGACAAAATTGATGAAAGTTTCTTATAAATACGTGATATCAATGGTTGTGACGATTTATTAAACTGCAAGATGTATAATCTATTGAGTGAATCGATAATACTTGAAGCGTTTTCCTCAATTTTGGAATCAAGTGATATACAAGTTTCATTGAAAAGTGTGTCAAATGATCCGTTTAGTTCAAGTTCATTGGTATTAACGAGTTCAAATAACTTGATGTATTGATAGGTTATTGAGTTATAATATGTTGAACTGAAATCAATTTTCTGTGGCGTTAATGGGAAGTTGATAGCATGGAAAAGTCTCAAAAATTGTTCAATTGTATCTTTCAATCCTTTGTTATTTGATTCATTCATGTTTAAAGATGTAATATTCTTCAATATAATACATGTTAAATCAATCAGTATACAGATTTTATCAATATCATAATGAAAATAACTAGTAATTTCAGGAAGTTTGATCAATAACTTGGAAATATAATATGTTGAGTCTTTCAAGCTCACAATCTTATTCTTTTGACCCTTTATTTGCGGGAATAGTGATTTATGGAATTCGTTTACTGAACCTTCACAATATATCTTTGTTGAACTATTGATTAGATTAAGTAAGAAATATTGTTGATTGGCGTCTAGTTCCAGAGTTTCTCTTAATTCATTGGAAATTACATCATTTGATATTGAAGAGAAATCAAAATTGATGTAACTCAACATTAGTTCGAAATTTTCATTACCTTCATTGTATCTTTTCAATTTGTAGATGTATTGGAGGATCCTTGAGAATTTTTGAGTATTTGAATTTTCAGTGTTATATTTGGTCTTTGATTTACAATAAGAACTAACGTAATATTCATAAGAATCAACAAGTATTTGCAATAAAAATTTGAATTTTATGAAATTCTTTGAATCAAATGATAGATAATCATTTATTTTTTCTAGTTCTAGATTCTTTTGTTCCAAAAACTCAGTTGTCAAATTACTTTCAACTTTTGTAATGAATTTTGAGATTTCATTCAAGAATTTACCAGGATTCAATTTGGAACCTTGGGATGGATAAAATAGATCTTCATTGTCGATAAATAATAAACTTGTTAGTTTGATAATATCATCATCGTTCAAATATCCTTTGTCGATAATTTCATTCAACAATTGCAAACAATTTAATCTAGTATTGAAATCTGTCTCATAAATAACTATTTCTATCATTTTATTCTTGAAATATGACGTGAATTGGGCTAAAGCTGAAATAGTGGCTCTTTTTTTATAGATCTTGATTAAAACTTTGAAAACTTCCGATCTAATATTTGAATCTTGATCAGTTAATAACCAACCAAGATATCTTAAGTAAAAACTTTCTAAAAACATTTCTGGGTAATCATCCATCCATTCACCTAAATAAACGACACATTTGATTCTAATTTCACTTGAAACATCTCTATATCTATGAGCAAATAATGTGTTGAAAAAATCATTTATATAGTTATCAATTATCTTTTTCTGATTTTTATACATTTCAACATTACTATTGATCAACTTGATTCTCTCATTGGCAGAATCAATTTGTCTCTTTAATTGTTTAGTCACCTTTTTCTTATTTGAATTTTCAATCAAAGTTTGTAGAGTGTCATTTTCCTTTTTCAATTGTCTTAAGAACTTATCAATGAATTTTGAAATGTTAACAGAAATTTTACATAAAACAGATTGAATATTCAAACCGAAAATAGTTGAAACGTATCTCAAAGCCCTTATATTTGAAGTAGACATTGAGCCAATCCATTCCAACAGTAATTCGATAAATTCATTATCATCTTCGAATAAGGTACCTGATTCACTAGCAATCAATATAAGTGAAGAAATGAAAGATAACGCATTATTAGGGAATTCTTTCCAATCAATATTTTTATCTTTACCCTTAGAGAGTGGTGCATACAACATTGGGAATTCATGATATTTCTGTCTAGCAAACATAGATTGGATTTCACTAACTGTTTCCTTTGCAGTTTCACTATTTGTTACATCATGACGACTTAGTTGAACAATACAACCAGCTGATCTAAGAATAAAATTGAGTAAATCTTTCAAAGCATCGAATTTTACATTGAGATCATTTGTAATAAATTCATCAAACCATGTTTGAGCAAGTTGTGCAGGTGTATAGTCGCCATTACTAATTGATTGAAATATCGGATTTTCATTATAGTTTTCAAGTTCATCAATGTTGGATATCGTAGGTTGATTTTTTTGTCTTTTGGTCTTTTGTTTCTTTCTTGAGATTGATTTGGATTTCGATTTACGTTTATGATTTGATGAGTATGATTCATCAGAATCAGAATCATCTATAAGTGGACTATCATTTTCTCTAGTTTGATTGTATTGTTGTTCTTCTATTTCTTCTATTCCATCATCATCATCTTCTTCTTCTTCTTCTTCTTCATCATCATCATCTATTATTACCCGTTTTCTTTTGGAAAACTGTTTTGGACTAGATAGTTCTGTTGATGAGTCGTAACTTACAGCTCGACGTTTTCTATTCAAAACTACCATTGTTTGGTTAAGTAAATATTATGAAACGAAAAGAAATGTGAAGATTTCAATTACAAAAAGACTGAGCATTTGGTGATTTGTAAATAAATCATGAAAATAATACATATTTACGCGTTGCGGTTACGGAAAATTGGACTTGTTTTCGAAGGATTATTTGCGAGAATCAAATGAAACGAACAAGACCGTCAAACGACAATTAATTTGATTTGCAAGTTTGTTGAATAAATCAAGATTATGACATAAACGAAATAATATAATAAATAAATAAATAAATAAATAGATGTATGGGTAAAGGTGGATCAATAATGAGTGATTGCAAAGAAAAACTCTAATATTGGATTATAAAATAAATATAATATGGTTTGAAATTCCATTACAATACATTATCAATTGTTCATTATTAAGAAAGTATTTAATGTAAAGCAGCATTCAAAGCTTCTAAGACTTCGACTTCAATGGAAGCTTCTGCAGCAGTCATTTCATCAGATGAAGCAGCATTTTTTTGAGCTTCTGCTAATAAAGTTTTAACAGCTGAAGCATCGAATGAATCCAATGGGAATGCTTCAACAGAAGTAATGGAAATCTTGGAATCTGGTAAAACAGAGACAAAACCACCAGAAACAAAGAATTTAGAAGAAGTAGTACCTTCTAAAACTTCAACAACACCAGGCTTTAATTGTTCAACAATTGGAACGTGGTTTGCTAAGATACCCATATCACCAGAGATAGCTGGAACATTGACTTGAGTGACTTCCTTGTTGTTGAAGATAGTCTGTAAAGAGAGATTTTAAGAGAGAGAAAGAGAGAGAGTTAGTATGATTTATTCATTTATATTGATGATAAATATAGGAAACAACAATACATACATCATGAGGCATGGATAAGGATAACTTCAAAGTGTTTGCAGCTTCTGCATATGATCTAATTGCAGCAATTCTATTGACCTTTGAGACGGCTCTGATGGATTGTCTGAACATGATGTGTGTGTTGGACGATGAGACAGCAGAAGAAGGTTTTGCCACTACATGGAGTGTCTCAAACACTTTGATTTTCTCTTCTCCATTTCCTCAGACAACTTTCATTGGTTGAAGAGTTTTTTCTTCTCTAAAGTGAGAACATCCGTACATTTTTCATGACATGTTGGATGTTGCGTCGGGTCTGTTTTGCGTCTGTGCGTCGATTTTGTTTATCTTCTTTTCTCTTTTTTTCTTTTTTATTTTTATTTTTTATCTCTCAACATGTTCCAACAGACAGATCAATAAAGCTTATTTGGAAAGATAGTAAAGCAGTAATAGTATTATTACTAGTAGCAGTATATACACAATGGAAAACTTATTGGAGACAGCTGCAGATAATATATTCATCACATCTGCTGGGATATTGGATGCTCTCACATACCGTCTTTCCAAAACGGCAATTGATATGGCATTGCCAAATAATAATGATACCCTTGTTGCTCCATTGACTGAACAATTAGCCCGTGATTACAATACTTTCACGCAAGTTATTGATGATTATTATATGGACTTGTCAAACTGTAAGTTTATTCTTGAAAGTATGAAGATTAAAAATGCCAAAGAGGCAGTTTTGAAGGAAAAACGTGAAAAACAGAAATTATTAGATGAAAAGCTGAAACTTGAGAAAGAACAGAAAATGGAGTTGGATATAGGTACAGGCGATGTGAAAGAAACGAAAGATATCAGGAATGAAAATACAGGAGAAAATGATTTTAATATATCATCAAATATAAAGGAAAATATAATTACAAATAATGATACTAACAATTCAAATGACATAATGTTGAACCTAAACCTAGATAATTTCGATTTCAATTCAAACAATGTTTCTGCAGGTTTTGATGTGAATTCTAGTAATGATCCAACAAATGATCTTATGAATTTTGACTTTAGTGAACCTCTAGAAATATCTGAACAATCACAACCAAATCAAACAAATGGACAAATTACTAACCAGTCTGTGCCTAATACACAGATATCTAATCAACCAGTATCCAATCAACTAGTATCCAACCAACCAGTATCCAATCAACCAGTATCCAATCGATCCACTCCAAACCAACCTATATCAAATCAATCTATCAACACTCAAACTGTCACTACTCAACCTATATCTACTCAACCTATATCTACTCAACCTATATCTACTCAACCTATATCTACTCAACCTATATCTACTCAACCTATATCTACTCAACCTATATCTACTCAACCTATATCTGCTCAACCTCAACCACTTGATTCAACTGTCACTAACGATATCAATAACAATTCTTATATGAACTTTGCACAAGACTCAGAATTAGATGACCTAAACTTAGATTTCCTTCAAAATGATGAAATGGATACCTTAATGCAAGATATAGAAGGTCTGGATAATAATTCAACAAATAACAATAACATCAATGGTATTAGTAATAGTAATACTAACAATAATAACAACAATATCAACAGCAATACTCAGGATGATGAGTTGGCTGCTGATCAAATGGAGGAATTATTCAGTCAATTTGATGAAATGGTCGGGAATGGAATATAAAATATTACCAAATATAGCTCTATGTGTATTATCAATTATAAAACTGTATATTAACAACAAAAGAATAACGTATTATTAAATTAATTTTATTATTTTATTAGATAAACTTTATAGTTATCTCTGGCTTGCAGAATTATGTAGGAAAAAAAAACGAATAAACAGGAAATAAATTATAAAGTTAGACATGCATCTATTCCTTGGTGAATCTAGTACAGCAACTTACTTCTGATTCATCTTGGAAAGCATATCTAGAGGTATGATCGGTTAAACTGACGATTTCAGTATTACCTGCTTTTCTAGCTTCAGATGTAGTCATAGCATGAGATGGTAAAATATCTAAAGCTGGATTTTCAAGGAAGAAATGTCTTGGTCTTAACATCAAGGTAATTGGTTCAGCTGGCATCAATGGGAAATCTTCTGGAGCTGGGAAATGTGAAATACCAAATGTATGAAAGAATAAGATATCAGTATTTGTAATTTCATCACTACCATCACCAATCCATTTTCTCATACCAATATTACCTTCACCTGACCATTGAGGAACATGATCACCACTTGGATATAATCTATCTTCATCATATTTAACAACTTGAACAGTATTGTGAGCCCATGGAGCTCTTTTATAAACTAATGAACCAGGTTTTGCCCATAATGGAGGACATTGGAATGAAACTAATTTATAAGATGGTGGTTTACCTGAATATTCATTCTTTAATTTTGGATTAAAGATATCCCAAGTTCTACCATTTTCATATTGAGTTAAAGAATCATTAACAGTTTTGAAAGTTTTAGATTTTGCATAAAAACCATTACCATACATGTTTTCTGGTGAACCACATGGAGCTTCAGCAGATGAACCATCAACAACTGAGACAGAATTACCATCACCATCAATTCTTGGATGAATTCTTAATGCAAACAAATGTTGATGATTATGTGCATTAACATTTGGATAAACTCTACAACCATATCTACCAACTTTTTCACCTGCATCATCATCAACTTGATAAGTATTCAATATACCTGTTAGTTTAACATCTAAACGAATTGCACCATCTTGTAAGAAATTCCAGTAAATACAATATTCATAATTTGCTGCTGTGAAAATTTGAGATATAATCAATCTTGTACTTCTAGTAACAATTGAAGTTCCAAATGCATCTCTGAAATCAGAATGTTTAAATAATAAACCATCATCTTCTTCATGAATACAAACTGCATGTTTAACAGTAATTGGTTCACCAGCTCTATCTGCAAAATGAGCATCTAAATAATGGATAACCCCTTTACAATCACAACCTAAAGATAATGGATTAGTCATATAACCAGCACCATATTCACCGATATCTAATGCATGTTTTCTTTGATGTGGGAAATCTGGTGAACCATATGGAACAATCATTTCAGATAAAGAAATTCTATGGAAAATTGGTCTATTATTACCATGATCATTGTAATGAATATCAGATAAGACTATACCTTCTCTATAGTTGAAACCAATATGAAAGTTAAAATTATTCCAATACATTAAATTACCATCCATTTTGAAAGAGACACCTTCAGGTTGAGTAATATTAATTGGTTTTAAACCTTCTCTCATTTTACCATATTTAGCAATCATATCTTTTGGATAAAAATTAGCATTTGGGAATTTAGAAACTTTTCTTCTTCTATTTGGAATATCAATATAAATAACTTTTCTCTCTTCAGTATCAACAATTGGACAAAAATCTAATGGATGAGAATATTGAGAATCATCTTCATCATGTCTATAATAAACTAAAGCTTGTTGTAATCTTCTACTAGTCCCCCATCTTTCATCATAACCGATTGTCCATGGATCACAATAAACTTTATGCATTTCATTTGGTGGGATACCAACAATACCACATTGTTCAATAACAGCTGGATCTTTTCTAATAATTTCTTCAGTACCGACTAAATCTTCAACAGTTAAAATTGGTTGAGAATTTGCTAATGGTTGAACTGATAAAACAACCATATTCACCAAATCAACTAAACCATCTTTAATACCTGGAACTCCTTCTTCAAGAATAACATAATAACAAATTCTTGGTGGGAATGGACCGTTATGTTCTTTCCATTCTAAATAAGCACGTTTAGTTGGTTCTTTAACAGTAATAGTATTGAAAGCGATTTTTCTACCAGCAAAATATTCTTTAATAATAGTAGTTGCAGCCTTAATTTCTGCAACTGATAAAGGATCTAAAGGATGAGCTGGTCTTGGTAATGGTGCAACTGAAGAAGCTGCTTGTCTTGCAATTTGGGATAATCTTTCCATAATGGCAAGTTTGATTTGTTTTGTTTCTTGATAATAAAGGAAAGAAATAAAATGAAGTAAAAAGAAAAAAAGAGAGAAAGAGAGAGAAAGAACATTATCTGAATAATCTATCAAATCAATCTCCTCAAAGACATCTGGTCCTTTATATACGACTTTGGAAACAGTTTAAAGAAAACCTTATCACTTTAGAATAGGATTCATATTTTTTATCAAATTGTTATCAGTATGCATTTTCTTTCCTAATTGAGTAACACGATCCGCAGAAAAAGATGGAAAATTCGGAAAATTCTAGGGAGAGGGTTTCTTAGGAAATGCCGTTAAGATATCTTTGGTGTTAGCTGCGTTATAACCTTCCTGATAGGGAAATTGCAACCACCACTTCCCACTCACTATTTGGACCGATGATGGAAACAATTAGTGGCTATTTCAGTGGAACCATTATTTCATCATGTATTCTATATAATCTTACTGGATCTTATTTCCATAATTGGTTACATGATTAAAGAATATTTGTATTGATGATAATGTCAAAGAAAGCATTTGGAGATACTTCAATGGTTTTCATTCACCAAAAGACGTTTATTTGCCAATCAAGTTTTTTTCGCATTGGAAAAAAGAATATTCATTACTATCACCTCTATCTATGGAGATTTATTGTGCTAAACAGATCCAATCAGTAACTTCAATATGTGTAATAGACAATTTTTCTAAAAAATAGGAGTTGATGAGTTTTTCTGTTATATTGAAAAACTTAAGAACCTCCCTTCTTTTATGTAACTTACTTGGAAAAATAAAAAAAATATTAAAAAAAAAAATATGTTTGAAAAAACAAAGGGGTCAACTGGGAATTGAACCCAGGGCCTCCTGCACCCAAAGCAGGAATCATACCACTAGACCATTAACCCTTTTACACAAAAATTAAAAATCCAGTTCTATATAGAGAGTTTCATTAAGGTTAACACAATAACAATAAATTAAAGAAGAAAAAAAATTTCAGTAAAGAAAAATTAGATGAAGACCATTAATGATGGAAAAGCATTTTGAAATATTAAAATAAAAGAAGAATACATTAAATAGATTGTCATAACCACTGAAAAAAATCTTTTTTAACCAATTGATATATAAATCAACATATAGTATCCTACAACTAATTTTCTACCAATCCCATTACAATTATAAACTAACAACATTCACTATAAAAACCCACTCCTCTCTAATCTACTCTACCTTACTTTATTCTACAAACAAACAAACAAACAAACAAACAAACAAAGACAGAAAACCGTTGGATTGCGGAGATAATATAAATATCTCTCCACTCGCCTTTCGGAGAAGAAAAATTTCTTTTTTTTTTCTTTCTTTTTTTTTTGTTTTTAATTTTGAGTTTTGAGTTTGCAGTTTGCAGTTTGTGACAGAATTTTTGACAAGTGACCCAAAGGGTTCACCATTCATTGAATATGTTTATTTCCTTTTTCTATATCTTCTTCTTCTTTTCATCTTCATCTTTTGCTCTTATTTATCTCATCATCGCTCTTAAATGGCTACAGCATATCCATTTTCTGCTCTAGGATCATACGACGCTGCAGGAAATACCGTCAATGCGATAACCACTCAAGTACCACCTTCAATTTCAAGATCTGCTAGTTTCATAAACTTTGATATTTTAATAAGAAATACAGATGATGTTGTTAAACTTAGTAAACTTTTCCCATTTTCCATTGAAATAACTGAAAAAATTATATCATATGCGTATTTCATGGATGCTCCACATGTAATAAATGATATACCATTAGAAGGCGAAAATTGTGGCTCATTAAATTCGAATACTAATACTAATACTAATACTAATACTAATATTGATAACTTTAAAACAAAAATCCCAAGCACAGCTAAAAATTTAACAATGGGCAGATTCTCAAATTTAAATAATCTCATGTTGGTTAATTCAGGATTCCATTATTTATGTTGTCAATATCAATATAAATATTGTAAATTTATCAGATCTTTTTCATTTAGTAAATTTCTCATGAATTTAATAAATACAAATGAATTAGGTGATTATGTTGAATATTTAGATTTCCAAGAATTTACTGCTGTTGGATTAGGTAAATCAGTTGAATCTATATATAAAATACCTAATTTGACAAACGTCACATTATTAAAATGTTTACAATTATGTCATAAAAATTTGAAAACACTTTTATTAAGTGAAAGTGTAGATAGTGATATAAGTTTTGAAATACTTGAATATATTTTCAACAATTTGAAAAATTTAAAATCTTTAGATTTTTGTGGATTTTCAAATGATTTACTAATTGAATATTTTGAAAGATTAAATATAGAAAATGATTTAAAAATTGAAAATTTATCATTTCATGAATGTTTAAATTTCCCTGTCACAGTTTATGATAAAATTTTGAAATCAGCACCAAATTTAAAGAAATTAGATCTAGCTCATACACAAATAACTTTAAAATCTCTTAATCAATTTTTAAATAAAGATACAAGAATAACACATTTATCACTACGTAAATGTTCTCAATTAGGTACATTTCAAGAATTTATTAAACTTTTACAACATCCCGCAATATGTGGTATTAAATCTGATGAAGATAAGATTAATGATAGAATCAATGAAAAGGGTATCAATGATAAAATTAATGATAGAAGAAATAATAGTATATCCAATACATCTAGTTTACGTTGGTTAAATATTCAACAATGTTTTTCAAGTGATACATTAAGTGTTGAAAGAATTGATACAATTTTACAAATATTATCAGATGGAGCACCAAATTTAAGATATTTAAATATGAATGGATTTGATCATATCAATGGTGATCATGTTAGGAAAATAAGTGAAAGTTTCCAAGATTTAGAAAGTTTGAGTATTTGTAATGTTAATTTAGATTTTTCCAATTATGATGATTTACAAATATTGAGTAGTTTAAATTGTTTAAACAAATTAAAATATTTAGATATTTCATCAAGTACATGGAGTGTTGATAAATTGAAAAATGTAATTTTAGAACTTCGAAATATTGAAATATTTGAGGTAAAACCTTCATTAACTGATAATTTAGCACATGTTTTCAAATTAAAAGTTTTCAATAATAATAATAATAATTATTTTATTTATCCAAATGATCAAAATGATCAAGATGAAGAATATTGGAGAGTTTTCAATAATAAAGGTATTTCAAGAAGAAGTTGGGTTCATAGAATTTTAAATAAAGAAGATAATAAATATTATGATAATTATGAAACTGAAATAGCTGGTGCTAGATTAATAGAATGGGATATTACTACAGGGGATCTAGTATTGAATAATATTAAACGATTGAATTTACTTGGTTATGCATGTGTTAAAATAAATTGTTGTGATGATGTAGGATATGCAGTACAAGACTCTGATTTTGCAAATGATTTAAGTGTACGGGGATTATATAAGTATTATTCACTTAATATGTGAATAAGTATGTATATTCATTGGGGGTGAGTTATATTAAATTATATTATATTATATATATATTAATGAATTTTCTCTTTATAGAATTGAAATGAATTTAATTAATTATGTACTAAAGAGAAAGAACAATTGTAGATTTCAGAAAAAAAACAAAAAAAAGACACAAGAAAAAATATTTTTCATGAAAAAGTTTTTTTTTTTTTCACACAATTTCCCATCTTTTCTTTGTTTAATCTCTTTACTCTTGATTCTTTATTGATAAACCATAGATAAGTTATGGTTGGATTTCGAGGAAATAATCGAGGTAATATGCATGGGAAATTTGAAGGAAGAGGAAGAGGAAGAGGAAGAGGAAGAGGAAGAGGAAGAGGTAGAGGAAATAGAGGGAATAGGGGAAATAATGGTAGAGGTGGTTTTGGGAATAGAGTCTCTAAATCAAGGGAAGATACTGAATCAAATTCAGAACCACCTTCTGAAGAAGAAGCATTTTTCAGTGAAGAAGAATCAAATGATAAACCAATATCAAAGAAAAAGAATAATAAACATGCACCTAAGGAGACCAAAATAAGTAAAAGACCAGTTAGTGTTGTACGAGATATTCCAGGACTTGAAATTAAGAAAGATTATAGTGGAGATGGTAGTTTAGGAGGAGGATTATATGGTAATAGAGATATTAGATTTGATACAGCATTAGGTAAATCTGTTGATTATGAAGTTGTTAGGAAACAATATGCATTTTTAGATGAATATAGGGAAAAGGAAATAAAGGAAATGGAGAAAATTTTGAAAAATAATAAATTAATGAATCTTATGAGTGAAGAAGAAATTGAAGAATTGAAATATAGATTACAAAGTACAAGGAGTAAATTAGATTCATTAAGAAAGAAAGATAGAGAGAAGGAAGCATTAAAAGAATTTATTAAAAAGCAAAAGGAGGAAAATGGTGGTATGAAATTCTTAACTAGAGCTGAAAAGAGGAAAGTTGTTCTTGTTGATAGATTTGAACATATGGATACTAGACAGAAGAACAAATCTATTGAACGTAAACGTAAGAGGAAACTTGGAAAAGAAATGCGTGCATTAGAATTTAATAGATGATATCAATTAACAAATGAATTATTAAATTGAATTATTAAATTGAATTATTAAATGAATTAAAACTTTTTTTTTTAGAAGTAGAAAAAGAAGAAAAATAACAATTTGATATCAATGCTCTAAAATTTGAAGATTACCAGTAATCACCACATTTTCAAGAATTGAACCATTTGGAATATCAATTTTTTGACCATCTGAACAAACTATAATAACAGTACCTTTTAATTGAATTCCTTTACCAAAGAATACATTACCAGTAACAGTTAAATGATCCAATTCAATAATTTTAGGCATATGAGGGATTCTTTGTTGAAAATTAGAAACTTTTTTAAAATCAGAACCTAATTTAATTAAAGGAGCACCACCAAATCTTAAACTATTCATAACTAAAGTACCATGTTGTAAATTAAATAAATCAGATTTAACTAATAATAAATCAGAACAAGTTTTAACTGGTAAGAATCTTGATCTTGGTACAACAATACCATGAGCATTATTAAAATATCTTATTGCTGCACCAACTGCAGTTTCTAATTGTATAACATGCATATCTGAATTACCAACAGTAATTGATTTTTGATTTGGTATAATTTCTAATTGTAAAGAATTTGATTCAACTAATCTTTTAATTGCTCTTAAATTAATCCATAAATTATTAGTATTAAAATTTGTAAATTTTTTAATTGATTTAAATTCTTCAACATGATCTTTTGGAACTTGAGCAATTTCTAATAATCTAATTTCACCATTATAATTAATTAAAGTACCACCTTTAACATCTGCTCTAGTTTTATCAGTTAATTCCATAATATATTCTGAACCTGATTCAATCATATGATTTAAGATTTTAGAATCAACAGTTGCACCTAAATTATCACCATTTGATACAAATAAGATTTCTTTACCTTCTTTTAATAAAGAATCCAAGACACCTGATGAGACTAAACTTTCAAATAAATCACCATGACCTGGAGGATACCAAGCATCTAAACTATCATTATAATGTTTTGGAACAGGTAATAAATTATCTTTAAAAATTCTTGGATATCTTGATTGATTAAAAGTTTTAATTGTAATTCTATGAGATTGATATTTTTTAACAATTAATTCTGTATCTTTATCAGTATTAAAAGAATTCATTAATAAAAGTGGGACATCAGTATCAAAAGTTTCATTTAAGAATTCAATTTGTCTAACTGATAAATCAAGGAAAGATTGACCTTCTCTAACTTCAATTACTGATTTTGGACCGACACAACCCATTGAAGTACCTAAACCACCATTTAATTTAAGAACAGCTAATTTATCGAAATTTTTATTTGAAGAATCATCATTTAATGAAGAATAAGGAATAACTTCTTCATTTGAAGGAGAAGTAATTAAATCCCAATCAAGGGTTTTCCTTGAAGAAGCTTTATCATTAAGATATCTTCTAAATAAAGCAAAGAAGCAATCCATTTCATTTTCGAATTTTAATTTTGTTTCAGGTGAATTTGAAGAAGCTTCAATTGAATCTACGAGAGCATTAAGAGCATTCCTCATTTGAGAAGCAGCTACATTAGAACTAGCATTTTCAAAGTCGAAAGTTGATTGAGATTTACTATGTCTTGACATGTGGAGTGATGAGAGAGAAGCAGATATATATGTAGATGTAAATGCAGATGTATATGTAGATGTAGATGTAGATGCAGAAAGAAGATGCCAAAGGAAGAAGAAACAAAGCAACAAAGAGCAAAAGAAAGAAGAAGCAGCCAAATAAAATAAATGAGCCGTCATTACAATTGAAATGGAGGGCAAAACACGTTCCTTTTATAAAAAAAAAGAAACCAAAGAGAGAGAAAGAGAGAAAGTTTCAGAATGTCTTCCCAATGAGGAAATTGGTCGTTTTCTTCATTTCTTTACTTCTTTACTTCTTTACTTCTTTACTTCTCTACTTCTTTCTGTATGGATTATTCTACTTGGAAGAAGAACAGTGGGAACAACTACCATCAGTTACAGACTTCTTCATTGTTATGGCCGTCTTTGGCAATAGACTGGCTACCTAATATTATATCTTCTAATACTTCTAATACACAATCTCAACTATCACATCCTCAGAAACTAATAGTTTCTACTTTCTCTAATGGTAGTAATCCTATCGAATCTCTTTTATTAGTAAATGCCAATATAATAGATACAAACAATCAATCATGTCAAAATCTTCAGAATTTCGATTATTCGTCAACTAAATCTGAATTTATCTATTCTTTACCATTACCTCATTTAAAGAATACTAAAGATTTACATCAAGTATCTGATCCAATTTTAAAATCTTCTGATGAAAATAATTCTGTTATTGTAAACAACTCTTTAGGATTACAACAACGAATACCTCATAAAGGTGATATCAATAGAATCAAACACTGTCCTCATCAACCAGATTTAATTGCAACTTCTTCAAATTCAGGTAATGTTCGTATATTTGATCGAACGAGGAAACCAAATAATTTTAATATTAAAGATTTTACAATAGATAATATAAATGATGATGATGATGGTATTACTAATAATGATATTAATGATGTTGATAATAATAATAATACTAACAACAACAACAACAACAACAACAACAACAATGAAGATAATGAAACTTGTGATATATTATTGAAATATCATACATGTGAATCTTGGACTTTGGATTGGAACCCTCAAAAATTTACAATAGCAACTGCTGCTAATGATGGTATGTTAGCTATATGGGATTTACAATCACAATTTCAACCACCCCCAAAGAAAAAATTCTCAACTTTGAACATTTCTCAAACTTGTACATTAACTGATCCTTTATTGAAAATCCCTGCCCATAATTATGGTGTAAATGAAATAAAATGGATACCTGATCATAATTCCCTAGTGGCATCTGTAGGTGAAGATGGGAAATGTATTATTTGGGATATTCGAAATCCTTATTCAACTCAAAAAGTTAAAGAATTTACAACTATTCCAAATAATGATGCTTTCAATACTGTTGATATCAATCCTTTCAATACATTACAATTAATTACAGGTACATCCAATGGTTCCATCCATTTATTCGATACTCGTACTACATCTCCTATATCGAATACTGAACAACATACACAATCAATTACTGCTACAAAATTCTCTCCCAATAAGAGAAATTTATTGGCTTCTTCATCAATGGATTCAACAGTAGTATTATGGAACATTGATAACTCCAATATAGAACCGATATTCATTCATGGAGGACACATCCTCCCTGTGAATGACATTGCATGGGCTCCTGATAGTGGAATACCAACGATCGCCTCTTGTAGCAATGATAACTCCGTTCATATCTGGCAACCAGATTACGTAAATTGACTTATTTATAGTTTTCCATTTTCTAAGAGGTTTTTCTAAAAGGTTTTATTTGTAATTGCTTCTTCTTATTGCTTCTTCTTATTGCTTGTTGTTGCTTGTTGTTGCTTCTACCTTCGTTCTTTGAAACCTTCTCACTACAATACCAATGGTCTCTAGTTCAACTAAAAAATTCTTCATTCTTGTATGTGGTATTCTTGCTATTGCAGCAACTATAGGAATGACTCCTGTAGTTCAACGTTCAAAACTGTTAAAACCAATCAAACTTTTATATTCAAAAGGTGAAGAAGATAGTAATTATCCACCTGTATTTGATGATTTATCACAGGGAGAAAAAGTTATTGTTAAACCAGATAATGCAAAGGAAGAATCAGTTGATTTCCAAATAGATGAAATCGATAAACTCAATATAGATCATTCATCACCAATTCAACCTAAAAAGGATAAATCTTCAAATAAAGATACTACAGATGATGAAAAAAATGAAGAAGTACTTAATGCAATTCCATTAATTTAATCAATTGATTGATTTACTTACTTATTTAAATTTAATAAAATTTTTTACTATTATATACAAATCTATACCTTTTCAGCACCACTCATACGAACTGCTGCTCCATATTTTTGTAACTTGGTTAATAATGCATCACCCGCTTTAATTAATGTATTGTATTGTATATTTTTATTATCAGATTTATTAGTTTCAACAATCCCTTCAACTTTATCAATAACACAATTTAATTTCTTATTAGTAATAAATTTACATAAATCACAATCAAGAAATTCAACACTTACACCAAATGATTTTGACATGGAATTTAATGATAATGAACGATAACTTTCTAATAATTGGGAATATGCACGACAACGAATTTCTCTTAAATAATAATTACAATGTTCAAATAAATATTTATCCTTTTTCAATATCAAATCATTAGTTTGAATTAATGCTGGGAAAAATTTATTATACTCAGTTGAATAAATACTTTTAACTAATTCAAAGATTGGTAATAGTTCTTCATTTGTTGAATTAATTGATAATATTTCAGGATTCTCAATTAATTTACTCTTTAATTCAGGTCTTTCAAATATAATTGATCCACAAATTAACGAATATTGTGCAATCTTCTCATATGTTGTTAATTCATTAGATGAAAATGTCGTAAGTGATTCATTCAATAATTTACATGCTTCTTTGAAATTTCTAATAGTCATCAAATAAATACCATTATATGTCTTATATTTATTCCTTCTCTCCCAATCTCCACCTTTTTCAATTAATTCATTAGATTTATCTAAATATTTTTTAATAAATTCTAAATCATTGAAAAAAAATCCAATTCTTGATATTAATAAATATAAATCAATCTTAGATCCTGTACTTGGAGCAAGTTCAATAGTTTTGAGTAAAGTTTCTTCCGCATGTATTTTATCACCAATCTTAGCATAATATTCACCTAATTCTGTCCATTTCTTCAAAATATCCATCTCAGATTCATCTTCCTTATCAAGTTTCTCAATTTCTTCTTTGATTTTCTTGATCTCTTTATCACTTTCACTAAGAATTGAATCATAAATACTTTGATCCCATTCAAGTCCTTTTAAATGAATATCATAATATAAATAATGATAATATGCTGACATATTATCCTTTACAATACTTGTTATAACTTTATCGATATATTGCTTATTATCTTCTTCATGTTGTGCAAGAAACACAGTTTCAGATACTTTGAAATCTGGTATAGGTATAGTATTAATATCCTCCATTAGTACTTGTCTAATCAATCAACTATTCAATTAACCAGATTAGTCAATGAATCAATCAATCAATCAAAACGAATAAACATATCAAGATAGTTTTGCCACCCAAGAGTGTTGAAACCAGAAATCGAAAAAAAATGAAATTTCACTTTGTCGCATCTCAAAGTACAAACCACACAATTACAATTACAATACAGTTTACAATACAGTTTACAATACACCAGTGGTGAGAGACAATGACTCTAGATACGGTAAGGAGTATACATCAAGACATCCACAATGCAGGTCTCTCTATAGAGAAATATACAATGGAAGAGTTTGTAGATGATGATGAGATATCCAATTATAACACGAAAATCAATGAATTATTAAGAAAGATTGAAATTGATATATCTATATTAGAATACGAAATACTACCTATATGTAATAAACAACTGAAAAAATCATTGGAATATGAGTTGATAAATATAAAGGAACAACTGAATGATTTATTCGCAATGTATAGAATGAAGAAAATTACAGTTAAAGATAAATACATTCAATCATTATATTTAAAGTCTTTCCAAAAGGGAGAATTTGCAATTAGAAATGGAGATAATGATGCTGTGGTTGTAGATGATGATATAGTCATTAATACTAATGATGATAGAGATGTACTGAATGATGAGAAATTGGAAGAATTGAGTGTCCAGGAAAGAATATTGAGACAGAATAATAAACTCACTAGTAAACTTCAAAATGTGAATGCATTGATGAAATCGACACTTCTAGCAGGTGAGATAAACCTCTCAGAATTGAGTATTTCCACTAGTTCAATATCTGAATTAAGTGAAAGTTATGCATTTTTCGGTGAAGTGTTGAATAAGACAAATGGATTGGTTAAATCAATCAATAAAGCCAGTAAAAGTGAAAGAGCAATGATTTATCGATCAATTTACTTCTTCATAACTGTTTGTTGTTGGATTCTATGGCGACGAATCTTCAAAAGGCCGATTTTATTGATACTCTGGTTGATCCTATCACCATTAAAACTAATGCTAAGATTCAACTCATCAAAGAGCGATACCACTATAATTGATTCTTGTACTGAATCGAAAAGTATAGTATCAACCATAATTACTCAATCATTATCTACATTGATTGAATCAACTACTACTGTAATTGAGGAAACTTTGAATAAAGATGAATTATGAGAGTATATATATATATATATTTATAGATATATATATATAGTTTATATTATTGAGTTAGAGTAGTTAGTTTCTATAAAATGAATCCTAGTTTTAATTTTATTTTTTTTATAATTTATAAACATGAATTATCAAGCTTTCCTCAATTCCTTTCAATAATCATCACCTCTTGAAACAACTTCCTTTCTAGTTGGTTGCAATAAAATAGTATGTTCAAATTGTGCAGTGTATGAACCTTTGATATCAACCAATGGAGGATGTTCAGTAACCAAACCTTGTTTAACTAAATGATTTAATGCAAGTAAATATTTTTCTTCACCAATTCTATCTAAATAACGTCTACAAAATGGTAAAGTACCAAAATTTTTATCGATTGTATTCAACAATCTTCTTGCACTATCTAATCTAATTGTTGCATTAATTGGAGGTTCATAATTCTTCATATAATGAGAACATTCACCAGCTTGATTGACATAACCTTTACCCGTTGAACCGAAAGTTTCAATTGCAATTGTCTCATTTTCTTCTAATTTAGTTGTATCACCATTTTTAACAATTGGAATACTTTTACCACCATGAATTCTACGATTCATTATAGTATGACCATTCAAATTTCTAATACATTTAATTGGATATGTTTTCCCATCTAATTCAATTTCATGAGATTCCATAACTTCTTGAATTGCTTCACCAATATCTGTTAATCTAACATCAATACCAGCAGCTTTAATACCAGTATTGGTTGATTCTTTAACGGCATTAACCAAAGGATCATATTTAGGATCAAAAGTATGAGTGAATGCACAATCAATTATATAACCATCAACGTGAACACCGAAATCTACTTTCATAACATCTTCATAATTCAAGACAACTTTATCACCTGCATTTGGTGTATAATGAGCAGCACAATTATTCAATGAAACACCAGTTGGGAACCCCATACCACCTTTTAAAGTATCCTTAGTACCTGACATTTCTCTGACTTGATTTTCAATTAATTCAGCAACTTCAATCATAGTCATACCTGGTTTAATATGTTCTCTTGCATATTTCCTAGCTCTTCTGTGAATTTCTGCTCCTTTCCTGTACTTATTCCAAGTTTCTTCAGCTTCTTTGAGATTAAAATCAGCTCTTTTCTCTTCATCAGTTGTACGTTTTAAGTTATAGTCTTGGAATTCACCTGGTGGATACACTCCTTTGAAGATATTGTCGATATCATGTTCAGAAACTTCATTCTTGTTCTTGTTCTTATTCTTTTTCTTCTTTCTATTTTTCTTTTTCTTCTTCTCTGCTTCACCAATATTGGCATCAACTACTGTATCATCTGTAGAGAGTGTCTCTACTTTCTCTGTAATCTCCTCAACGGCATCAGTGTCACCCATTCTTGTTTAAGGGAAACACTTAACATTCTAACCACTACAGTTACCACACACCAAGGAACAAATAATCCACATTAATTTCATGACAAAATTTCCAAATTTCCATTCGCTTTTTCTCTCTTCAAAATTCTTCCATAAGTATCTCTTGTAGTATCTTGTAGTATCTTAACAATATTCTTTACTCTTACTCTTATTCTTCAACTCAACCACACAATGATCCGTCCAACGACATCTATACTCAACTTCCTCAAACCATCTGTCTTCATTAGAGCCAACTCCAGTGCATCAACAGCAGACAGAAACATCAACTCCGTCAACCAAATGATCAATAATGCCAAAACTAACAAAATCAACGGTTTGAATTTCAGTAAATCTGAAAATGCCATTATTCATAACCCATATGAATTTGCAACTAAACATATTATCCAGGATAAACTTGCCGGTCGTTCAGTTATTGTAGCAAGAGGTGAAATCGATAGAGCAATATCTCGTCTTAACGTTTTAGTTAGAACTAATAATATCAGAGAAATCAATTTCAGTCAAAGATTCTTTATAAAACCAAATAAAAGACGTTTAGCTAAAAAAGTTGCTAATCGTAAAAGAGTATTTGAATCAGGTATTGCTAAATTGTTCAACGTTGTCAAAGATGCTGTTAGGAAAGGTTATTGAACTTATATATATATATATGTATATATATAATATATCTATCTACTCTCCCCCCTCTCTCTATCTATTTCTTGTTTATAATATACTACTGAAATATGTATATATACTATTATATAATCTATAACTTATAATATTGCAATTACTTGAACTATTCATTCACTTCATCATTCAAACTCTCCATTGCCTCTTTGATCAAATGACTACCTTTAGGATCTAAATTTAACGCAATAGTAAATTGCTTTATAGATTCATTCCTTTTCCCAAAATATTTGTATAACTTACCCAATAGGAAATGAACACTTGCTTCATCTGGTGCCAAATCTTCAAGTTTCTCAAAATCTTTGATTGCTTCATTATATCTTTTCAAATTATACAATATTTGGGCCTTTTTAAATAATGCTAACATCGATAATGGTTGTAATTTAACTGCAAATTCATATTGTTTCAAACTTTCCTCCATTTTACCTAATTTCTCTAATACCATACCAACACAACAGATTAATATCACATTAACAGGATTAATCTCAACTGCCTTCCTAAAATGATATTCAGCCTTATGGAAATCACCTAATTTCAAATAAACCATACCAATCCCATAAAAGGCATTATAATGATTCTTATCTAATAATATGGCATTTCTAAAACTTTTCAATGAATTTTCAAATGCATCAGTTGCTAAATATTCATGTCCTTGTAATGTATATGCATATGCACATTTATTATCAAATTCAATTGCCTTATTGAAACATTTAATTGCATCTTCTGGTTCCTTCTTAAAACTGAATAAATTACCAATACTTATCCACGTATTTGAATTCTTATTATCAATTTCAAATAATTCATGTGATAAGAAACTTAATTCAACTTCTTTATGTAAATGCCATAATAATGTAGAATAATATCCCATATCTTCTAATCTAGTTCTATCAATTTTACGTAATTTCTTAAAATAAATCTCAGATTCTTCATAATTAACAATCTCAAAATGTAATTTACCTAATTTGGATAAAACCCATGGTGTATTTCTCTCTGATTCAGGTAATGAATCAAAAATCCTTATAGCTTTGAAACAATCATATGAACTATATGATATTAACCCTTTGGCTAGTTTAGAATATATATTCAAAATATATTCATTGTTACTGTTGTTATTGATCTTGATATTACTATTATTATTATTATTATTATTATTATTATTATTATTGATCTTATCATCAGTTTTACTATCCAAATTTCTAACATCTTTATCAAATAAATTCTTCTTTCCAGTATTATGGGTATATGATAATTCATCGAATTTATTATTAACATTATTTTCAATTGTTTCATTAGAATCTTTCTTGAACACATCTTTCAGATCTTTATTCAATATATTATTACCATTATGTAATAATCTTGAAGTTATTGAAGTATTCCTCTTTGAAGCATTTGAGAAAAATGTACTGGAATTATTTATATTATTTATATTAGAGGTATTAGCAATATTTGAAGCATTAACAATATTATTGATATTATGATTGATTGAATTCAAATTCTTAGAACTTTTAAAAGTTTTCTTAGGAAAAGATTTTTTATTTAGTAGAGAATATTTATTAATTGGTGTCATATAAGAAGATTCTGGAGAACTAGTTGAAATTGAAGGTAATTTCGTTATTGGTGTTTTAAATATTTGATTGTTAGATAACAAATCGTCAAATTCATTATTACTATCATTTCTACCTCCATTAATATCTTCATTGTTAGTTTCATTATTTATTTCATTATCATTAATATTATTATCATTTTTAACATTATTATTATGAATTATAATATCACTATTGGTCAATTTATAAATTGAATCAACGTTAACTTTAACACCTAATTTACATAACTGTTCCAAAGCTTCAAAAATATACGGATTCAATTTCAAAACATTGGAATAATGGATTGTCGCCCTTGGAATATCACCAATTGAATTATATAATTTGGCAAGTAATAAGTAAAAAGCAATTGAATCAGGTATTAAATCATTATTTGAATTATTGGATTCCCAAATTGACATTGTTCGTAACAAAATTCTAATACCATCAACTTCTTTACCTAATTTCAGTGAACATTGTGCAAAAATATACGAACAACCAATATGAATCAATGCATTATCACATGTAATATTGAATGCTGTCTTATATTTACCACGTTTATAAAGTACATAACTATATAAATGAATTGCGTCCAGTTTATTGAATTTCAAACAAGTGTTTATTTCTTCATCTTTCAATATTCGACTAAGATGAGGATGGTTTGGTGTAGGTGTACCTGTGATTATCAATTCTTCAGTGTTTAGATTGGATGTGGTAGTTGTAGTTGTAGTTGTAGTTGTAGATGTGGATGTAGCTTTATTTGTAGCAGATATTGGGAATGATTCTGATAAATTAGTGAAATTTTCACATTGAGCTAGAATTCTTTCTGCAGTGAATTCTGCAGTATCATACATATCATTTTTCAATGCATATAACGTTAGTTCACGTAATTTATCCATTATTTCAAAAGAGTAAAAGAAGAAAAGATGTAGAGTAACATGAAGAAGAAAAGGGAGTTTATCTTCATCTTCATCTTTTGTTGATATATGTCGTATACGCGATATTTTCATTTCTCTCTATTATTAAACTATACAATCATCTTACAATCTACACTTCTATTAGACTATACTTTTGGATCTTTAATACCAACACTTTTACCTGATTTCAATCTCTTTTCAGTGAGACATGCAATAATGGCTGCACCAACACCAGACCCATCTTCTGCGTGAATGAGTTGAATTGGATAATCTTCTGGATCACAATTCCATTGGAATATATCGTTTAATGCATGTAGTGCTCTACTTTTAAAATTTGGATATTTATTAAACACTGAACCATCACAAGCACAATTACCGGCTTTGAAATTTCTTTTTTTACAAATTGCAGCAATTGCACAAACAGACAATCTTGCTGATCTTGTGCCAATTAAAGCACATAAATCAGTAATTAAATTTCTTTCAATTTTCGTAATTTCTAAATTAAAATGATTAAAGAATAATTCATCAATTATTAATTTATCATTTGATTCTTCAATATTAGAGAGGAATGAAGTATCCATTGAAAAGGGGATTTTCAACTTCCCAACATCTTTATTGAAAAATATCAAATCTTTTGAATAATAATCAATTAAAATCAATCTCAATAATTCCCCTAAATAATAACCTGCAATCATTTTCTCATAAATTTGTTCACCAAATCTTGGAGACTCAAAATCAATTTGAATATCATATTTGGTTCTAGGTAAAATCTTCCAATCATTATCGAATGAACCATATTCACAATTGATTATAATTGCTTCGTTATTATCAATAATATCATTTGGTAAATCACCAATTAATTTAGGGATTTGATTTGCTATTTCATAATATGCACCATTACATCCTGTTCCGAATATCAATCCCATGATTGTATTTGAATTTGAATATTTAGATGCAATTAAAGTCCCTGTTGTATCATTTATTAATGCAACTACATGAATTGGAATTTCCAATTTATTAATTGATTTTTGTAATAATAATACAACATCATTATTTTCAACACCATTAATATCGAAACCTTTAGTCCAAATTTTCAAAATACCTGAATTAATTGAAGTTTGTAAAACTGGATAAGAGAAAGTGAAACCTAAAGGTATTGGTTCTTTAAAATTATTTAAATTATCAAATTCTTCAATAATAAATCTACGTAAATTAATTGCAATAAAATCGAATAATTCATTAGGTGAATTACTTTTATGCATTTCAATTGGTATTTTGAATTTATTTGAAATAAATTTAAATTTACCGTTACCTAAAAGTGTTACATGAACAATTCTAAGATTAGTACCACCTAAATCAATTGATAAATAATCTCCAATTTCATCACCTGTTGGATAATCTAAAACCCATGTAGGAATCATTGGAATATTACCACTTGAGATAGATAGACCTTTATCAAGTTCTTTAATAAAATAATCAGTAATTTCATTTAGTTGAACTGAAGTAACTGTGAATTCTTCTTCAGTAATTCTATAGGCTTCCTTTAATGACATTATTATTAGGAAAAATACTATCTAAATGAATGAAAGAATAAATTATTAATAAGAATTAAGAGTTAAGAATTAAGAAATGGTAAATTAGTGGAAATAGGGGAAACTAGAAGAGGGAAGTGAAAAGAGGGAAAGAAGAATAAGGGAAGAAGAAGAAAAAAAAAGGTTATATAAATATAAATTTACAAATAGTTCAATCAATTAAACAGTTTACTTTAAAGTAATTACATGTTATTCTTCAAACGAGCCAGGGTTTCAAAGAGTTTACTAGAGTCATCATCATTGGTTGAAGGATGTGAACCAGGGGCAGAAGATGAAGAAGAAGCAGGAGGAATAGAAGGAACAGAAGGAGTAGAATGATCATGATTATTAATATTATTATTAATATTATTATTGTTATTAGTGAATGAATTACCATTATTAACTAACGATATCATTGCCTTTAAGGAGTTTTCATCCAATTGAGATAACTGATTTACTAGCTTAGAAGCAATTGGTTGATTAGAAGGATATTGTTGAAATTGGTTCAGTTGGTTGATATTTGGATTAATTGGATTAGGATTAGATTGATAAGGATTAGGTTGATAAGATTGATAAGGCTGATATGGATTAAGTTGATTAGGTTGATTAAGTTGATTAGGCTGATTATGTTGATGGGGTTGATATGATTGGTATTGCGGGATCTGTGGCATTTGTTGAACTACTGGAATATTAGGAATATTTGGAATATTAGGAATTGATGGAACTGTTGAAGGAATTGGTTGATAATGGGGTATTTGTTGATTTTGATTTTGATTATTATTTTGATTTGGTGATTGAAATTGTGGTACAATTGGAGGTAAATGTTTTTGAACATCTTGTTGATTATGAGAGTAAACATATTGAACACGATTACTATGAGATATATTTTTTCTTTTATTTCTTCTTGTATCTCTTTCTCTTTCATAATCTTTAAATTTGACTCTATCTTTAACTCTTTCTCTTTCTCTTTCTCTTTCTCTTATTCTATCTCGATCTCTATCTTTATTTCTATCTTTATTTCTTTCTTTATCTATACTTAAATTTTTTCTTTCAACAATGAAATTAACAGCACTTTCCAAAGAAATATTATCATATTGATCGAATTTAATTGCATTATCAAAATTATTTCTTTGGAAAAGATAAAGATTAACTAATTCTGAATTAGTTGTAACTATTGTTGCAATTACACCTGAATAAGCTGATTTTGAGATAATATCTTGATCAATATTATTTGCAGATTCATCTATATGTTTAACATTACAATCTAAACCTGCATCATTTAAAGTATTTACTAATAAATGATTAAAACCTGTATCTGAATCAATTGAAATAATTACTTTAACTCTATTATTTTCTCTCCTTGAATTTGAATTTGAATTTGAATTATCTTTATTTGAATTATCTTTATTTGAATCTTTAAATAAATCTTTATTTTCAGTATGTTTTTCATGAGTTTTAGATATTTGTAATTGCATGAATTTATTATGTAAAGGAACATGATTTTCACCATTAATTGCATCAAGACAAGATTTTGCATTATTGAATTGAACAAACCCATAACCTTGCTTTAAATTAATAGCCATAATTTCACCATAAGGATTAAAAATTCTCCAAACATCAATAATTTTCAAAGAATTAACAGCCAAATTCCCAATAAATAAACGAGAACCAGATGGGAAATTTATACATTCAAATTCTTTTGAATAAATTTCATTATTTTTTTTAAAAATTTTAAATTTTGATAATTCTGAATCTGATAAAGGAGTTGTTATATCTATTCTTCTACAAAAGGGATTAATTGGAATCAAAGGTTGAATTTTATCATTTGATTTTATTATTGGTTTATTATAGGAGGTTGTAGCATTAAAATTTAAATTTACATCATTTAAATTAATTGAAGTGTTATTAGATCTATTGTATAAATCAATTGTAAATTTACTTTTTTCGAGTGGTGATTTTGCAATGAAAGAATTATCTGAGATTAAATCATTTGATATTATGAATGCAACTAAAGAATTGAATAATTCGATAGAATGAGGTGAAGTTGGAGGAGATACTTCTTGATCATATTTAATTTCTTGATTATTTTGATTATTTTGATTATTTTGATTATCTTCATTTTTGGATATATTTACATCATTATGAGGGGGAGAAGAAGAAGGTGATGAAGAAGAAGAAGATGATGAAGAGGATGAAGAAGGGGAAGATGAAGAAGATGAAGAATAAGAAGGAGATGGGGAATTGTCAGAATGTGAAGGAGAATTTGAAGAAGGAGATACTAAATCCTGAATGTTGTTGTTGTTGTTAGAAGGTATTTCTGTATGTATTTCAGCAAATTTTACCCTTTTACCTTTAGGAATTGGAGGTAGAGAAGCAGGTAAAGAGGGAGGTAAAGAGGATGGAATAGAATTCGATATAGGGGTTTGTATTGGAACATCAGGAATTGAATCCTGTTGAATAGAGGGGGTAGAAGAAGGTTTATTGTCTTTTGAGGAGAAGAGAAGTTCTGGAGAGTAATCTGAGTCATTATCATTATCACTGTTATATTCAATATCATTGTCATTATTAGACTCAACTATTTTCTGTGATGTATTCTCAGCAAGTGTACCAGTCATTTGCAGAGTTGTGAAGATATCAAAAGAAGAACAAAAGAAGAATACAAACAAAAAAAAGATGAGCCAGGTAATAAATACAATTTGAGTGGCAAAAAAAAAAGAAAAGCAAGAAAAGAGGGAAAAAAAGAAAAAGAAAAAGAAAAAAAAATGAGCCAATCGTTTTAGCGCTTAAAAACATGACAGAAGAAAGTTGGAATTTTTCTATTTTATTTTATTTGGTATATGTGTATGTATATGTATTATGTATAGGTTAATTTGATTTATATAATAATATTAGTATATTAGTATATTAGCATTAGTTTGTCTATGTAGTCTGCTTAATAATTTCTTTCTCCTTGGCTTGTAGTTGTTGTACTTGATTTAATGGAGAATCATTGGCAAGAGTATGATCAATCGGACACGGCACAAGAGTATTAGCAGTAGCTAATGCAACAGCAACGAGGAAAGTAGTGGAGAAAATAGACCTTGAAATAGTGGCCCTTTGAGAGGCTCTTATCATTATGTATGTATGTATGTATGTATGTATGTATGTATGTATGTATGTATGTATAAATTAGAGGCAAAAAGGGGGTGCAATAAAATGAAGACAAGTTAAAAGAACAGTTAAAAGAAAGTAATAATAAGCAGTAAGCAATAAGCAGTAAGCAGTAAGCAGTAAGCAGTTATAAATAAAAGAAAGCAGCGAATGATGATGATGATGGGGGGAGCGGGAGAAATTCTGTGGGAAGTGACGGATGATGTGATTTTTTCCTTTTTTTTTTCATTTTCTTTGGCGAGTGAAGATTTTGTGGTGGTGGTGATGGTGATGGTGATGGTAGATGTATTTGATTTTGGTTTTGATTTTGATTTTGGTTTTGCTTTCTATTGCATCTATTAACGACCACTACTTATCTCTCTCTGACTTATACAACAATGTCTGCGGCTAATAAAACTGCAGGTGTAGTATACAAAAAATTAGCAACAACACCCAATGTTTTCAACGCAAAATCTTCTGCTTTTAACTTACGTCCAAATTTACCAGAAGGTTTATTATTCCATCCTGCTCCTGCTACTACAATCCCTGAATTAACTCCAAAAGCTTTCTTACCTTCAAATGATCCTCGTAAATCTTCTCCACTTTATCTTCAAAATATGTCCTCTTTAGAAAAATCTATATCTCATATGCCTAAAATTTATCAATCTCCAAATCCTAAAAATTTCATTCATACTCCTGAAATTGTCTCTAAAATTCAAAATATGAGAGATAATGGTTTACCAAGAAGAGAAATAAAGGCAACTTTTAATGTATCTGATCATTTTATTAATATAACAACAAAACCAAATCCTAAAACTATATCTTTATCAAAGAAACGTTTATCTCGTACTGCTTCAAATTGGTCTGATAAAACTAAAAAGGCGAAAATTGCAAGACAAATTCGTAATCTTGAATGGGAAAGATACTAATTATATACTATATATATATAACCCTTATAACTGTATATATACACTTCACATACACATCTATAACATAATATTAATTTAATGAAACTTACTATCCATTATATAGAAAAATATAAATATAAATATATAAATATATAAATATATAAATATATAAATATATAAATATATAAATATATAAATATATAAATATATAAAAATATAAATATATAAATATATAAATATATAAATATATACATAACAACTTGATTGATTAATATAGGTGATAAATATTGAAAAAGAAAAAAAAAAAATGAGAAAAAGAAAAATGAACAAAATTATTCAATATTAACGTTGAATAGTAAACAATTTGGTATCTTCACATATAATATATACACATTCCTCTTCTCTTCTTTCCTTCCATCTTCATTCAACAAAATGTCTCTATCATCAGATGAACTGAATTATATCATTTGGAGATATCTCCAAGAAGAAGGATTAGAACTCTCAGCTTATGCTATGGATGATGAAACAAATATAAATACTCTAGATAATAAATACTCAAAATTAGTACCAAAAGGTTGTCTGGTAAATCTTATACAAAAGGGTATATTATACTCTAAAATGAATGAATTAACAAATTCAATTAATTCAGATACTCTTTTACAAGATCAATTCATTAATTCAAATTTCAATTTCTTTAATGCTATAACTGATGATTCAAATGGTAATTTATCTCATAAATTATTAAATAATAATAATTTATCTTCTACATCATCTAATCAATCTAATTCAACATCACAATTTGTTAAAGTAGTTGAAAAATTTTCATCATTCCCACCTTCAAATTCAATCTCATTCTCTCCTCAATCTATAAATTCTTTAGCTTATGCATCTACTGATAATCGTTGTATTATTCATTCATTAGACTCAAATTTAGATACTCAATTATTGATCCCTTCAAATATTAAAAAAACCATTCTAATCGAATATTCTAATGATGGGAAATTTATTGCAACTGCTTCTGATAATGGTACCATCCATTTATGGTATGAAAATTCAAATTTATATGCAATTTTAGCAATGCATCATTATCCAATAATTTCATTAAAATGGTCACCAAATTCAAAATATATCTTATCTTTAGATATGAATAATGTTATAATAGTTTGGGATATCGATTTGAAATCTTCCGTTGTTCAAATTGATAATACTTATTTAAAGAAAAATTTCAAAAATTTAAACTTTAATAATAACCCTTCTTCTACAATTAATTTATTTGGTACTAATATAAATTGGCTGGATAACTATAAATTTATTACTCCTGGTCCAAATTTCTCAATCATAGTTAATAAAATCTCTTTGGAGCCAGTAATGGGGATATTATTAGGTCATGAAGGTTCAATATCATTCATGGAATATAATCCAACTTTGAAATTATTAGCAACTTCCTCTGATGATACAAATATTAGAATATTCAAAGGTAATTCAACAAATTGTATACAATTAATATCAGGTCATTCATTACCAATTACATATTTAACTTGGATAGAATTCGAAAATAAAAAATTTAATCTATTATCAACTTCACTAGATGGTACTGTAAGATTATGGAATATATTTGAAAATGAATTGATTGATATGGTCTCAATAGATGATCCTAATGGAATCTTAATTGCTACATCTTTCGATAAATTGTTATTCATTGGTGATTCTTCTGGTTCTATAATAATGTATAATATATCTTCAAATGGAATCAAACAATTGGCTTTATATCAACATAAGTTAGTCAAAGATGATTTAATCTCAGATATAAAATATTGTGATTATAGGAAAACATTGGCGGTTTCTTTTACGAAAAGTGAAAGTGTTCTCATTAAAATTGAAAATCTATAAATGATGAATAAATAGAGAAAGATATATAGAGAAGGAGATGTACATAGAGAGAGAGAGAGAGAGAGAGAGAGAGAGAGTGAGAGAGAGAGACTTTTATTCACCATCAACCATCAATTATCAACGATATTTACTCCTTTTGGCAATTGCATATTTCCAACTACGTATAACCCCAG
The DNA here is from genome assembly GCA_030579495.1 of Pichia heedii. Classification (NCBI taxonomy): domain Eukaryota; kingdom Fungi; phylum Ascomycota; class Pichiomycetes; order Pichiales; family Pichiaceae; genus Pichia; species Pichia heedii. The sequence continues at coordinate 189,147 of JAKTRA010000004.1, read as the reverse complement.
CTGTTAAAATACCTTTCAGACTTTGAATTAAAGCACTTTTACCAACAATCAATTCAATTGTTTCAATCAAAGTACTCTTCATCAACTCTCCATTACAATAAAATTCATTCGATAATTGTTGAATTGCAGGTGAATTGGATAGTTTCACATCACTAGATAAATATTCCCATTCTTTTTTTTCAATATCATCAAAACTTTTCACAGTTGTTAATTCCTCGTATGAAATATCTCCACATTTACGTAAATTTGGATAGTCAATTATATCTCTTGTGAATACATCATGGTCATTGATATTACTATTTAAAATTAATTTAGAACGGAAATTTCTTGGTAATTCAGTGATTATTTTACCAATACTCTCCCTACTTAAATTGACAACAATTGAATCAGGTAATAACTGTACATAATCTTTCATATTTTCAAGTATTGGATTATACAGCAATTTGAATAACTCATACTGATTATCAACAATGTTTTTGATCTTATTAGGATTTTCACCTTTAACTTTCAATCTTGGATCTCCAATATATGATAAACTTGTAATTGTTAAATATAATTCATAATATGAAATCTGTGTTTTATTCAACAACAATAACGATAATTTGATTGCATTGGTTAAATTGAATGTATTCAGGAAATCTATCTGATCAGTGTTTTTTATAATCGCAACTGGTTTATGTAATCTACCAGCTAAATACATTGTCCTCCAATTAACTAAATCATCAATTAATGTAGAAATTGATGTAACTCCATATTTTAATTCTATATTTTGTGTATTGTTTATTGGAACTTCAATGAATGGATTATAATAAATACCAGCCCCACATTCATTAATATAATTAATTAATGTACAACCTCCATATCTTAATATCGAATAATCTTTATAATTTTTTTGCAAATTATCATTATGCCATTTGATTGGATCTCGTACAGCATATATCATATCAATCTGTGATTTCGATGAATCAACTCCTTGTGAAAATACTTTGGATCCATATCCAAACGCACAATCCATATCTGTAGTATCAAATCTATCTAAAATTTTATCCAGCTCTTTTGGATATTTGAAATTATTTCCTTGATGTCCATGATGTCCATTCTCTCCATTATTTGAAATCAATTGTCTACTATTTTCATAAGATTCTCTGAAATACTTACGAAGCCCTTCATTGAGATTCAAAGTAGACAAACGTCTAACACTTCTCATTACTGTATCGTTATTACCAATAGACAATCAATGAAATAATTATCTGTTATCTCCACTGTTACTGAAAATTTCATCTCCTCCAAATTTCATCTCCAAATTCAAATTCACCTTCATTCTGAATCTCCAAATTTTTTTTTTATTTTTTTATTTTTTCATATTTCTTTCTTTTTTTTGAAACAGTTGTTTACATTTTATCTTCTTTGGTTTACTTGATTATCATTTTCCCTACTTGATGTCGACTTTAACGAATTCAATGGGGACTACAAGGAAACGTCAGAGGTTAAGTTTGCTCCCATCAAATGCCCCACCAGGTGCTAATCTCGGCGCACCGTTAGGTCCAAGACCAATCAATACCAATAACAATAACAATGTTAATAATAATATTAACAGTAATATAAATAATAATAGTAATAATAATAACACAAATCATTCATCAATGACGCCAATACATCATTTAGAACAACGACAATCACTTCTCAATACAAATTATAACACACCAACCATCCAACAACTAGTACAAGGATCAATTCAAAGAAACAATGTCAGAAACAGAGACTCATCATTACAGCCGCCATTATCTGCAGGATTATTTAGAAGTCAACAATCCAAATTTCAAGATCCAAGACCAATCCGTAGTCACAGATTCCAATCAATGGTTCAGGAAGAACTATACAATTTCTTATCAAATAATAAATTTGATATTGAAATGAAACAACAACTATCTTTGAAAACTTTGAAAACTCCAACTCAAAAAGAATTCTTGTCAATATTTCAATGGATGTATAATAAAATTGACCCAGGTTATAAATTCAATCGATCAATTGATCACGATATCTATACTTTGTTGAAGTTCTTGAATTACCCATTTATTGATACAATCAACAAATCTCAAATAAGTGCCGTTGGTGGCTCAAATTGGCCAATCTTCTTAGCAATGTTATACTGGTTATTAGATTTGGTTAAAAATACAATGAAATTTGATTCAATTGATTTTAATAATATCGATAACTTAAAGTCTAATAATGATATCAACAATATAAATAATGATACCAATAATAACAACAACGACTCAATCATCAATAATGAACAATCTATATTAAATAAATTATTTATTGACTATGCTCTAAAGTCTTATAAATCATTTTTACTACAAGGAAACGATGACTATTCTGAATTTTATGATGAAATGAACTCACAATATAAAAACTATATAAATCAAATTCAGCTGAAAATCAATTATAACTCTCAACTAAATGAAAATCTTCAAGAGTCTTTAAATATTGCCAATGACAAATATAATATTTTCTTTGATGAATTAGAGAGAACAAATGCTCTCAAACATGATGTCATTAAATTTAAAAACTATATAGAAATTCAAAAACAAAGGCAGTTGAAATGGCCAAATATCATTAAGAAGGCGAATTCTGATATAAATAATATAAAAGAATCAATCAAAAATATAAACAAAGAAAAGCAAGATATTTTAGCAAACTTAAAATTAAAAAATTTAACGTTGAATGATATTGAACAGCTACATAAAGAGAGAGCAATCTTGACAAATAGCTTAAATGAGTTAGATTCGAAACAATCTCAAGTAAAGGATTCCATAAATGCTAAATTATCAACCTTGAGAAATTCCTTTGATGAATTACAAAATATTATCTCATTATTGAACAATTTGGTATATGAAATTGTCAACAATTTAAATCTTTCAAATTCAATCTCAACATCTGATTTGATTATAGATTCGGTTGATGAGGAATTCAAGAATTCTAAATTCAACTCAAAACCTTCAGATATTATACCCAATTTACCAACAATCCAAAAATCCTTCGACAGTTTAAGAGATAATATTCTACTTGATATAAACAAATTCCAGGATGAAATATTACAATCACAAGAAGTGTTAGATGATTTGAAACTTTCCATAGTGTCGGATAATGACAAATTAGAAGAACTTGAGGATAAATTATCCAAATCCCGTAAGGAATATAATGATTTGAATGATCAGTACACTGCAGACTCTTCCTCAAAACAAATAGAATTTGAGGAAATGGCAAAGGAAATACGTGTTTTCAAATCACAGATTGTTGAAAACAAAAAATTGATTGATCAGAAATGGAAAGATTCACAGGAAGAATATAAACGTATAATGTCAATAATCAGTGACAAAAGAAGTAAATTAGTTTTAGAAATTGCACAATCTTTAGAATCAATTGTCGATTTCAAAAGCGATATTATGTTAGATTTAGAAAATACTCTAAGTGAGGTTAACAATGAACTTAAACAACATCTTGAATCATCCGATGTATAATTAAAGAGAAGAATAGAAAAAAAAAAAATAATATTAATGATATTAATGATAATGATATATATAAGTGCAATTTTATTGAATTGTATAGTAAATAATAAACTTTGTTAAAATGTTTTTCATAACATTCATCTCTTTCTCCTTCTATAATAATTCTTCTCAAAGAATGGATGATGTGAAATTTCAATTTCCTTATTCTTCTTACCTCTAGAATATTCCACATATGCCATATCTTCACCACCTGCCAATCCAGCAATTGATGCTTGATTCTTACTAGAGTTTGATTTAAGCTTTTTCGATATCCCATGTCCAATGAAATTATCTGCATCTTCACCTAATTCAACACCAGCTGCCTCTTCATTCTTCAATAAAACTTCTTGTAATAATTCTCTGCGTTCTTTAGCTGATGCATATGCTAAATTAGGTAAGTCTTCCATCCCGTGTAAATGTGTAATGATCTTGAATGCATATCCTTGATCAACAAGGAATGCTTGTCGTTTAGTGGAATAGTACATTTCTTGGGTATCTTTTGAAACTAGCGAATAAAAAAATGCATTGAAACCTTCATCATTTCTACGTTTTGCACGTAAAATTCTACCTAATCGTTGTGCTTCTTGTCTTCTTGAACCATAATGTGACGATATTTGAATCAAACATGTAGCTTCTGGTAAATCGATAGATGTATCACCAACTTTTGATAAGAAAATCGTATTAACTTTTTCATTATACTGGAAATTTTGTAAAATATTCATTCTTTCTTGTTGTGGTGTTGAACCATAAATAAAGGGTTTACCTAATTTCAACGCATATTCTCTTAAAGCATAAACGTTATCAGAAAAAACAATAATTTTATCACCTCTGTTTTCATGATATTGAATTAAGAATTGACATGCTTGAAATTTAGTTGGATTCATAATATAGAGTAACATTCTTTTACGTGCACTTTCTCTCAAATACTCTTGATAAAATTCACTTGTCATTGGACACCAAACTTCAGCACATTGAACTTTTGCAATATGTCCCTTTTGTGATAACTCCATCCAATTAGCTTCGTACATTTTAGGTCCAATAAGGAAATTAAGATCAGAAATTTTTTCATCTTCTCTAACTAACGTAGCAGTCAATCCTAATTTGGCATGAGTTGCTAGAGCAGTAACGACTCTTCTGAACATAGCAGCAGGAACAACATGGACTTCATCAAGAATAATAAACCCCCATTCTCTTGAAGTTAAGAAATCCATAACTTTTTGTGAATCATGTGATCTGTTTCTTGTATTTGCCACCATTGAATATGTTGAAACAACTAAACCCGAATCACCTCTAAACATTTGTTTATTTTCTGATGTGAAGACTGCAACATTTTCAGGTTGTATCGTACACCATTGTAAGAATTGTTGTCTCCATTGCATGACTGACACAGATGATGTACACAAAACAATGACAGATTTCCTAATTGTACATGCAGCTGTAATACCAACTAAAGTTTTACCTGCACCACATGGTAAGACTATAATACCTGATCTAGCACGTCCATTACCGAACATTTTACTCAATGATTTCTCCTGATATGGACGAATTTGTGTTGAAGGTTTCAAATCAATTTCTAAATCTGGATTTTGTCTATCATTCCTAAAATCGTATTCTTCTAACATTGGATAATCAATTTCTTGACATCTTTTTTTGATAGTTTCGACATTTTCTGATGCAATTTCAAATGAATGAACTGCATCATCTGTATTTTCATCTTCTGCATCTGCAATAACATCTGCATAGATATTTTCAACTTCTTCATCTAACTTGTCTGTATTTTCATTTTCGTTTGCATCTGTATTTCCGTTTACAGTGTTAGAATCATTGTTTTTATCTTTTTCATGGTTTTGCTTAGTACCAGGTATAACTAAATCACCTTGAGTTGGTGCTTCAGTTTTGACCAATCCATCATCATTAGATGATTTATTTTCAGTTGATACAAGTCTCAATTTCCCAATAACATCATCCTTTAACAACATTCTCAAAGTTTCGGCAGATGACGATTCGACGAAATATCTATTATATTTTAAAACTAATTTAACTTTACCATATGAATGAGTTGCAGTTTTGATATAATCTACAACGGATGTAGCAATTGGGACTTTTGATAATCTATTCAAAACTGATATGATATCATCAGTTTCTAAACCAACAGAAACAGCAGCATATAAGGAATGTGTTGTGATTTTGTATTCATGAATGAAACTTGGTCTACTAATAGGTTCAGCAATTGTAACTAAGAAATCTTGTGCTTGTTCTGATAATGGTGAGAAACTTTCAAGATAGATCTTACCATCTATTGGACTTATCCATATTGGTCTAGATGAATGATCAGGTTTTAATTTCAAATACGAGAAATCACTGTTGGCGAAGATATGTGAGACTGAATCTGGGATGAAATCACTTGGTCTATCAAGTTTAATTTTAAGCAATTCATCATCTTCAAATTCTTTATTACTAGCTTCATTTTCAATAGTTTTGATTGATTGCCTAGTCTTTTCACTAAGTTTGGAGCTTCTTGATTTGGTTGGTATTATCGCAGGTTCATTATCACTATCAGTATCATCAGTGAAACTGTCATCGGAAAAAAGATTCTCTAAAGGTTTTGTAGTAGAAGTTGAGTTCTCAGCTACTGCAGACATCTTTAGAAACAACTGCCTGTTGATAAATAAAAGAAGAACTACTGTTAATTAGAATTGTCTTATTAAATTGAACCAAAAAAACCTTTTATACATAAAAAAAAAATAAAAAAAGAAAAGAAAATATTACGTAATTATGTGTATTGTACTAGTATTAATTAACATATTATTTATTGTAAACATTTATATAAAAGAGATTGAAAGAGAGAAAGAGAGAGAGATATAGAAAGTCTGTATATGTGTATCTGTATGATTGATTGAATGAATCTACTTTATATTTGAAGAATGCATCTAGTCAGAGAATTTATAACTTCCAACACCCATTGTAATAGAACCACCTCTATATGATCCTCTTTTCATTTTATTTTTACCTTTAGTGAAGTCTTTACCTTTAACAGCACCTAGTTTTTGATTTGCAATTTCACCCCAAGTTCCAGCAGCACCTTTGTATTGGTTATCCATTAATTCCTCGGATTCAAATGCAACTTTGGATTTATCAATTCTAGAGAAATGTTTTTTCTGTCCTGGTAGGATTGGTTCAACTTTTGCAGGTATATATTGTTTTGATTTGGTTGATGATTGAGTTGATTGTGTGGTATCATCATTGCTATCTTCAGATGAGGTTTTAGTTTTTTTAGCTTTTTGAGATGTTTCCTCCTCTTCTGTTGTTTCACTTACGTTATGTTTTCTTTTCTTGTTTGTTTCGGAATCGGAATCAGAATCAGATGAATCAGAATCAGAATCAGAGTCAGAAGAATCAGAATCAGAATCGGATGAACTAGAAGATGAATCAGAGGAAGAATCAGATGAATCAGAATCAGAATCAGAGTCAGAAGAATCAGAATCAGAATCGGATGAACTAGAAGATGAATCAGAGGAAGAATCAGATGAATCAGAATCAGAGGAGGAATCGGAAGAATCAGAATCAGAACTAGAATCGGATGAAGTAGAAGATGAATCAGAGGAGGAATCGGAAGAATCAGAGGAAGAATCAGAAGAATCAGAAGAATCGGAAGAATTTGAGTTTCCTTCCTTTTCAACCTTCTTTTCTTCTTCATTATTGTTTTCAGTTTTATCATCTTTTTCATCTTCACTATCAGAAGAATCATCAGATGAAGAATCAGAAGAATTTGAATCCGAAGAATCAGAGTCTTCCTTCTTTTCATCATCTTTTTCATCTTCACTATCAGAAGAATCATCAGATGAAGAATCAGAAGAATTTGAATCCGAAGAATCAGAGTCTTCCTTCTTTTCATCATCTTTTTCATCATTCTCTTCTTTTTCATTATCTTTTTCATCTTTACTATCAGAAGAATCGTCCGACGAATCATCAGAAGAATTATCAGAAGAATCATCAGAAGAATCATCAGAAGAATCATCTTTCATTTCTATATCATTGGACTCTTCATTTTTCCTATCTTTAATCAACAACTCTTCATTATCTAGGAAAACATCCAGACTAATATCACCAATGGAATCTGTACTTAATTCTATTTTATTTTTCTTAGCTTCTTTAGTCAATGCTTCCACAGTTTTCTCCAGTCCTTGATCAGATAAATAACTATGGATCTTTGCCAACACGTATTCTTTAGTTACAGCCATCTGCAGCGTTTAGTGATTGATACTTGTAGTACTACAAGAAAAGACTTACAAACTTTAGAGAAATAAAAGAAAAAAAAAAGAAATTTCAGCTGAAAATTTTTTTTTTCTTTTGACTTCTTCAATTATTACGTAATTTCAAATTCCAATAACAGTGACACACACTATTTAATGGAAGATTGGTATACTATAGAGAAGGGCAGAGAGGTTTATCATGTATATCTTATGATTATTATAGATAGTATACAATGGAGGAACTGATCGTTAAGAGTATTCAATCAAAAGTATGTTATAACGAGATGAAAAATATACTACAATTACCTCTATATATAAAACAGCTAATACTAAAAGGATGTGAATATAATAGTTTATTATATAGAGAGTGGCAAAATTTCAAATTTCGTTGAATTATAATACTGAGCCAATCTTTCTAATTTACATTTACATTTACACTTCTATTTTTTTTCTTTAAGGTTTTTCCAACTTATCAATTTGAACATTCCATTGTATAATGTCAACTACAAAATCCATTGTCATTATCACTTCAGACAACGAAAGGTTTACTGTTGAAAGGAAGGTGGCGGAAAAATCCCTTCTTATCAAAAATATGTTGAAGAATCTTCTACCTGTTGATGGAGATGCATCTGATTCCGAAGATGATGACAGCGATATTATTGAAGTACCTACACAGAATGTACGTTCTGCTGTTATGAAAAATATCTTAGAATGGTGTGAACATTATAAAGACGTCGATTTTCCAGAAGAAGATCAGGAAGATGACTCTAAAAAATCTGCTCCTATTGATCCTTGGGATAAAAATTTCCTTAATGTAGATCAAGAGATGCTTTATGAAATAATCCTTGCAGCTAATTATCTAAATATCAAACCTTTACTTAATGCTGGATGTAAAATCGTTGCTGAAATGATACGTGGAAAATCTCCTGAAGAAATTAGGAAAACATTCAATATCGTTAATGATTTTACACCCGAAGAAGAAGCTGCAATAAGAAGAGAAAATGAATGGGCTGAAGATCGCTGAAGTTTATCCACCCATTTATTCATTAAATTGTTCATTTGCTCACTTCGTCACTTACCACTTCTAATCTCCTTTCATCCACTCTTTGTATCATATCATATCATATTATATTATATTATATTATATATCAAATTAAACTTCAAATATGTATTACAGTCCCCCCACCATACTTATACATCTACAATTTGGAGGAATAATTAATGGAAGATCATGATAGTGGAATGGTTGATATGCTTATCTCTACATAATGTGGCATCACCTTAGTTTTCGTGCCCCCTCCTAATATGCGAAAAAAAACTTGTAAATTGTCAATTTTTTTCTTTTTGCGTGTTTCACGCAAATTGTACCATTTAGCAAGTAATATCCCTTTATATATGATCCTCAATTCTTCACTTTTGTAATATATATGTCCAATTTCTTATTTATCATACTCTCTTTACCTGTTAATATACCTCATACTTAATCACATTCCTCTCATAAAAAGAAGCAATTGACCTATATCTTACATACATCTCCACATTTCTTTCCTAAAACTCTTACCATATTTCTACCAATATGTCATTTTCAAACGGTAGAAGTTTCCGTCTTAAGAAGAGAGATTCAGATGCTGATAATTCCTCAATTAGTACAGAGAGTAGTAACACTTCTTCAAGAAAAAGAACTCATACACTTTCTAAACTTTTCAAGAGAAATTCAACTTCAAGTTCCGATAGAATTCGTTCAAAGAGAAGTATTCCAAATTTATCAAATTCTTTATCAAATTCTACAATAACTAAATCTAAGAACTCAATTGATATACCAAAATTAAATGATGCTCAATCAAATAGAGTTTCCAAATCAAATTCAGTTCCTGATAAGTTGAATGATAAAAATAATACCATTGACGAGTTATCAAAATTGTCAAATTCATCAGATGTTAGTCCAACAAGAACTGACGGAAATGATGAATTGATTCAAGCCAGAAACAAATTGATGGGTAATACTTCAATTAGTAGAAACAATTCCTTGAAAAAGGAAGAAACGTACACAACTACTTATAATTGTCATAGTCTTGAAGATGTGAATAAACTACATAATAATGAGATTATGTACTCATCTGATGAAGAAAATGGGGTTGGAATTCTTTATAAGAATAAAAATAAAATAAATGATAAAACTACTACTAATAATCATGATACTAATATTATAACTGTTAATGAAGTATATGAAAATAATGAAGATGAAAATAATGAAGATGATAACTATAATGAAGATGATGAAGACCACCATCATCATATAAAGTCTTTATCAAGTCCAGGGAATGTTAAATCAAATATGAAATTACAAAGTTCAACTCCAAATCAATCTGATGGATCATTTGTCAATGGTGGGGAAAATAAACAAACTTCAAATGAACATACAGGAATATTTTCTACTTTATTAAATAGTATTAATATAAAATCATTCACAGATCTGACAAATCATGTTCATGAAAGCGAAGAAAATGGTGATAATGCTAGTTTACATTCAACTTTGTCATCTTCAAGTCAGAAAACGAAAAATGAAGCCTTAGAAGCTGTAAATTTTGTACCAGTAAAAAAAGCCTTAATTTCAACATTGGGCGAAGGTAATTTAACTTTGGATGCATTTCCTAAAAACGAAACTAGACTATTATCCGATAATGATGATAATAAAGTTTCTATAAATAAAGGTTCAAAAGGTGATCAAGCACTGAATGTGCCTACTATAATTGCAACGGATGATAATATAACATCATCATCTGATGATTTAGCAAATAATACTACTACCAATAATAACAATAATATCACTAATAGTAAAACTCCAGGTGTTACTAAAAGATTTAGATCAAAATCTGCATTGTCTCCACTGCCACGTAAACAAACAATAAGAAATTCTCTTAATTCGATCTTATCAACAGACGACGATCTGATTGATAATGGAAATGAAATTGGTGAAATTCCAATGTCAAATAGTTTAAGTTTTAAGAAGAAATTGAAATTACCATTAACTTCTAAAAGAATTTCATTAGATAATAGTTTATCAAGATTCACATCGAATAATGAAGAATCACCCCGTTTGAAGAAAAAAGATTCTCTATTTGAAAAATTGAATATAAAAATACCAAATGAAAAGAGACAGGAAACTTTCCATTCATTATTCCCAAATTTACCACCAGATGAAAGATTGATTGAAGACTTTACGTGTGCATATAAAAAGGATATTTTAGTTCATGGTAAGTTTTATTTAAGTGAACATCATATATGTTTCCATTCGAATATTATTGGATTAGTTACAAGATTAGCAATACCCTTAAATGCAATTTTGAAAATACAAAAGAAGAAAACTGTTGGTTTCCCAAATGCAATAGAATTTAGTAATTTACATAATAAATACGTCTTTGCATCATTCATGTCAAGAGATCAAACTTATGATTTAATCAATAAAGTATGGAAAGCTAATATAAATAATGATGCTTCTTATACAATTGATTTAGATATCGAAGACGATGAGGCTGAATCATTAGATTCTGTTTCTACCGTATCATCAGATGAAGAGGATATTACTGCTAATAAAACAAATAATAATCAAAATAATGAAGCTAATGATTTATCTGATACAAGTATATCTGATCAAGAAGATATGATTAAAGATAATAATGAAGAAGAAGAAAAGGAAGAATCAAATGAACAATTATTTAATGGATTACCATTTGAAGGCCCTAAAACTCATGCTCCAACATCAAATAACTATAAAGTTGATTCAGCAGATATTAAAATTACCGATGAAATAATCAATGCTCCATTAGGTTTAGTTTATGGATTATTATTTGGTGATGATGTTACATTTGTGAAACATTTACTTAAAGTTCAAAAGAATTTCGATATTAGTGATATACCTAAATTTTCAGGTAAGAAAAGATCATATAAATATGTCAAACCTGTTAATGGTGGACCCGTTGGGCCAAAGCAAACTAGATGTTTAGTTGATGAAGAAATTGAGCATTTAGATTTTGAAACTTATTGTTTAGTTGTTCAATTAACAGAATCCCCCGATGTTCCTTCAGGTAATTCATTCAAAGTTAAAACTAAAATCTATTTGAATTGGGCACCAAATAATGCAACTAGAATATTTGTTGTAACATCTTTTGTTTGGACAGGTAAATCATGGATTAAAGGTGCTATTGAAAAGGGTGGTATATCTGGTCAGAAGGAAGCACTTGGAATTATGGTAACAGAATTGAAGAAGAAGATTAATTCAGGAGGTAAAGTAAGTGCTTCTCCATCCAAATCTAAGAAGAAGGATAAGAGTAAAAAAATCAAAGAAGAACAAAATGAAGAAGAAGAGGAAGAAGTTGCAGAGGTTTCTCATATCGAAGAGGTTATTGAACCTCCTAAATCCTTCAAAGATTTAGTTCTGGATCAATTGGACATCAAATTCGTATTGATTATAGTACTATTCATAATTGTTATTTGTGATAAATTCTCAACTGGTAAGAAACAAATAGGTTATGAATTATATTCTAATGAGAGAATGTTGATGAGTGAATCTCAATTATGGGAATGGATTGAACAACGTGAAAATACTCCAATAAGTGACTATTTACCTAATAGTTCAATCAAGAATGAATTAATAAAAGATTCTAAAAGAAACAGTTTCAGGGAACCTATCAGTGTAGCTTCCAAAAGGAAGATGTCACGACAAGAATTGAAGAGTACTATTGAAATGATGGAATCTGAGTTGAACGCTCTTAAAGAAAAGGATAAACAGTACGAGAAACTACTATAAGTTTGTAGATTGGAATAGAATTATGTATTTAAATGTTTTGTGCTCTAAAGTATGAGGTGTATTTGTAAAAGGTAGATTACCTGTTAGTTCTGTAGTGTTTGTGATTTCGCTCAGCTTAAAATTATATTTTGACGTGTAGTACAAAAGGCTCCGAATTTATTCATCTCTCTCCTTTCTTCATTGACGAGCACGACAGCAAACATGAAACATACAGTCAATACTATTGATAGCAATTTACACTCCAAACCACTCGAAACAAGGGAATCCAAGAATGCAATGGATAAAATAGCCAAATTACAAGAGAATCTAGAAAAAATGAAAACCGAACACGAAACACTAAGATTGAGCCTTGGTTATAATTCAAATAGTGAAGAAATAGATATCTCTAGTTACGAAAATGAAATGAAGAAACACATTAGACAATTGAAAAAGTACAATGAGTTGAAAGATGTAAGTATGTCTCTGATTCAGATGATTGCTGATCAAAAACAGACAACTATTAGAAAAGTCATGGATGAAATGGGAATAGAAGATGATGAAAAGAATCCTTCCAAGTAATGGATATCAATAGAAGTGTAGATTACCAGTTTTCATAAATCTGTTCTTATAATATTCATCAACTTCTTGGCTGAATAGAAATTGAGGCGTTCATTGTTTGAAGTATTTGAAAACGAGAGAATTTTTTTACTTTTTTATTTTTTTTTTTCAATGTTAATGAAATTTTTTTTTTAAAAGTTTATTTATGAATTTTCAGTTTGTTTCAGGAGATTAACATCTTAAATCAACCAATACCTCATTACAAGATATGGCAAAACCAAACAGAGAAATACTTACCGGTGGTAAGAGGTATAAAGAATCGAAAAGACTGAAGCATAGGGTAAATGAGGTTGTTTTCGATAAGGATAAACGTAAAGACTACTTAACAGGATTTCATAAACGTAAATTAGAAAGGAAGAAGAAAGCCCAAGAATACTTAGAGGAACAAGCAAAGAAGGATAGACTTGAAGAACGTGCAAGAATCCGTGAAGAAAGGAAATTACAAGTACAGAAGAAATTGGCAGAGATGAAAGAAGCTATGGAATTGAATCCTTTTCTGAATAATCTTGATTCAGATGATGAGGAAGAAGAAGATGAAGAAGAAGAAGATAAAGAAGAAGTTGAAAATGATGCAGAAGAGGGGGATAAAGGAGACCAAGAAAAGGAAGAAGACAGTGATGGTGATAATGAATCGGGATCTGAACAAAAAGATGGTGTTAAATTCGAAGATGAATGGAGCGGCTTTGATAACGATGATACCATGAAAAATAAACAGAATAAGAAGAAGACAGGAGGAATTCTTAAAAAGCAAATATACGAAATTGAAAATAGAGATGCTCCAGTTTCCGGTGTATCTGAGGTTGTAATTGAAACTCTTGAGAATTCCAACAAGATGGATTTTGTAGACATAACAGCGAAGATGAATGTAGATATGTCCAAAGCAGATGAAGTATTAAATAGTTCGGTGATGAAGGCTAAAAAATATGCAAGACTTATGGGTATGCCAGATGCAACTAGCGATAAGGAAACAGTGAAAGTTGCTAAACCGAAAAAGAAGAAGTTCAGATACTTGAGTAAGACTGAGAGAAAGATGAAAAACTTGAAAGAAAAGAGTAAATCAATGAAAAGAAGGAAGAAGGAATGATAATGTATAGTGTTTAATGTTCTATAAATAATTAATAGATTCTAAATAATGAGACAAAAGAACAAAAAGAAGGAATGAAGGAAAGAATGAATGGAGAAAGCTTTATTTTAAAATGACTTTCAATCAAAAGATTGCATTTCTGTGATATCTGTTGTTGCAACCATTTTGATATATTCAGTCTCTACTTTTATAAATACCCATACCCATCTTCTGAAGATTTCTAAGATTTCTAAAATGAAATACCCCATTTCAGTTGTGAAGAGTAATGTAATCATATTAGCAAAACCATTCAAACTTGCATCATTAGATTGTGATGTTATGTATATTAGTTTATAAACCCAAAGAAATCTCAATTGGAGATCAATCAAAATTGCCAAAATATAGACAAACTTGCTGTATAATAGTTTATTCCTTAAAAGTCCTATATTTTGCTTTGAAGATAGAAATTTAGTGAAAAATCCAAAATTCCAATCATTAGTAATATCCCAATAAAATGAGTATAGTGAATTGATGAAAATTGTGATATACCATAAGGATTCGGATTTCATTAAGTTACTTCTTATCAATATTAAAGATATTGTTGGTAGAAATGCAGTTGAATATTTGATTGCATTAAATAAATGTTGAATATTTTCTCTATTACTATGATTATATTCTTGTAAACATTGTTTCAACCTTAATAATGACGGTAAATTGGCTAGTATTAAATCGAGATTATAGAAAAGTAGATGATCTTTTGATAATTCCAATGAGAGATTAGAACCAATTGGTAGCGTTTGAATTCCTAATACCAAAGCAGATATATAAACGAAAAAGTCAACTAATACTTTGTTATAAGAAGTGAACGTATCTGTAAGTAATATATCGTTATTTCTCATTGAAACATCGATATTACCCTTCAAGACTCTTTTCATTGTTTGGTTTAGTCTGGTACATTCACAAGCAACCTCATTTTTCAATAAAATACCAAATGTAACGATGATTCCAAATAAAGGGAACCATTCTATCAATTTGAAATTGATTTTATTCATCGTAAGGAAGACATATATACAATAGTTTAGTATATTGGTAAGTGTAACTTTCATCAATCGTTTTCTACTTCTGTTAATCAGTTTTGATAATGTTGTTTCTTGTGGAGGTAATTTCAAAACCATTAATATATCAATGTTGAACTTTTTACATATTATCAAATTCATCTGCCACATGTATAAACCAATGTTGATCAACATTAAAACACGGTACGGAAGTGGGAGATAAACATCAAACGAACTGATATTTGATTCTTCAGACATTTATAGTTGTGTATATAAAATCTAAAGATTATTCATGAAGAAGAAAGAAAATCCAGAAAGAAACAAGGAAAGAAAGAAACTAAGCAAGTAAGATTGAAAGAAGAGTGATCAAACAAAGTAACTAAACGAGTTTACAACTTAAAGATACATTTACTTACACGAAAAGTTCTATTTCTCTTCAGAAAGTATCCGGATAGATTTAATCTTGTAGTGTAATTAAAACACCGTTTCATGATTAGCATGGAAATACATTCAGTTACATCATTAGAGAAGATAAGAAAAATAACTTACACAGCAACACGGAAATCATCTCTTGGTACTCCAAAGAGTAGTCTTTCGTGTAATGTACAATGAGTATACTTAACAGAGCAATGTAAAAAAACAAGGTATACGATCAGAATTTTCAGTGTGTTTGGCATTTGTCGAATCGGTCATGTAGTTCCGTTTGGGGCGACAGCTGGTCATCACAGTATATTTGTCTCCACCACTCATAATAAGAAAGAGAAAAAAAAAAGACAGAAAGGAAAACAATAAAGAAAGAAGAAAACCCATACCATTACAATGGAGCAAGGTATCTTGCCAAAGAGAAGTTAAAATGAAGGTAAATAGCAACCACATTAGAGATAACAATTATCAGAAACATCTTTAAAGAGGATTATCGTCTCAATTTATACTCGTTGTGATTTCATGATAAAATTTTTTCATTATGTATAAAAGAAATAAAAGAAACGAGGGTTTCTTTCCCGCCAATGGTTTCTTTGGCGACATGTTTTTTTGATTTTTTTTTTCATTTTTTCTTCCGATTTGCTCTATTGGTATGTATTTCCTATAAAGGAAGTTCAATTGAGAGAAGATATATATATCTCTGGGAGTGGTGTTTCTATCTTTACCGCTATGGCTATTCTACATTTTAGGGATCACTCTAAATTTACTTATAAGGATTTGCTTGATTTGAACAATCCACAAAAGGCATATGCTAGTCCCTTGTCAGTTATTTGTCATATCGATCTTAACGCGTTCTTTGCCCAATGTGAACAGATGAGATTAGGATTATCAGAAAAGGATCCGGTTGTTTGTGTCCAATGGGATACACTTATTGCAGTCTCATACGCCGCACGTGATTATGGAATCACTAGGATGGATCGTATGGAACAAGCGAAGATGAAATGTCCACATATTATACCTGCTCATACGGCTGTATTCAAGAAGGGCGAATCTGTTTGGAAATATGTAGATTATACACCAAGTCCAATCAATCATAAAGTTTCATTGGATCCTTATCGTAGAGAGGGGAAAAAAGTATTGAATATATTCCGTGATTCCTGTGATTTAGTCGAAAAGGCAAGTGTTGATGAAAGCTTTATGGATTTAGGGAGATTGGTATTTGCGAAAATACTTGAACTATTCCCTAATATATTAGATAAGATGACCTCTAGAAACGATAAACTACCGAAGTTGGAGAATTTACCAGACGATATTGATTTCAAAGGTTTTATAATCAATAAACCCAATGAATCACAAAATGATTATGATAATGATAATAAAGATAACTCCGAACAAAACTATCTAGTTGAAGATTGGGATGATTTGGTGATTCTAATCGGTTCAATGATCTGTTATGATTTGAGACAGAAAGTTGAAAACATTTTGGGTTATAAAACATCTGGTGGAATCGGAAGAGTGAAAACAATTGCTAAACTAGCTAGTGGATTCAAAAAGCCAAATCAACAAACTATTATTCGTAATGATGCTATACCTAATTTTTTAAAATTCTTCAAACTATCCGATTTTTGGTCTCTTGGTGGTAAAACTGGGAATTATATTAATGAACAACTAGGTAACATGTCAATCTCTGAAATATGCAAAACATATGATACCACATCTAAATTGTCAAAATTATTGGATAATAACTTTGAATTATCAAACAAAATATTTAAAATTGTACGTGGTGAACTTGTTGATCCAGTCGAAGAGAAAAAATTGATCAAAACTATGGCTGCAAATAAAAATTTCAGAGGTAAATCTGTTTCTAGACGCAGTGATCTTTTACCATGGTTAAATGTTTTCATTGGTGAATTGATCTTACGTATTCGTGATCTGGATGAAGAAAATAATATCATGCTTCGTCCTAGTAAGTTGACATTATCAGCAATGTCATCTTCTGGAGTACAACATTCCAAACAATGTACAATCAATAAACCTCCAAAAGATTATGATGTTTTAAAAGATCTCTTGCATTCATTGACAAATGATTTATTGAGAAGCTTAGAAAAGCTATGGACAAACAATTCAATGTATCCGCTAATCAAAGCTGCACTGTCTGTATCTACATTTATTGACATAACAACAGTTAATACTTTGGATGATTTGATGTCAACAGTAGACAAGAGAAAGCTGGAGAAAACTACAAATGAAAAGAGTGTACAAACATCATCACCAACTCCACCATTACCTCATAAAAAGAGGAAATCTACATTGGATTCATTCCTTACTGATCGTAAAGTTTCAAACAATTTACAATTAAACCATAATGAAAATATTCCAAATGAAAGTCTGAATCAAAAAAATAACAAACTAACAAATTCAAATAATGTTGAACAAAAGGAATGTCCTGAATGTCAACAATTCATACCTTTGGATAAATTTCAGACTCATAAAGATTTTCATTTGGCGGTTTCATTAGAAAATAAATTGAATAAAGACTTTCGGGAAAGTTATGGTGATAGATTACTGCGACAAAATCGGGAAACCACCAAAAGCTCTAAACGAATCAGAAAATCTCAGACAAAGTTACCTTTCTAAACGATTGATATATGCTAATACTATAAAACTAAGAGAACAATAAAAGAAGAATCGATTCATAGTTCAATAACGTTGTATAGATGTGAAATTGAAATGCTCATTATTAGATATGGAAGAAAGTGTGTCGATGAAATTAACATTAAAACTTGCAGGCCCTTTACTTTCCCTTGCTGCAATAAATCCAGCTTCTTTATACATCGATACGGCACGTATTGTCGCTTCATATGCATCAAAATAAGATGCGGATGAAACTAATTTAGCAATCACTCCTCCAAGTGAACAACCTGAACCAGTAATCTTAGACATTAATTTACTACCACCACTTATGATACAGTAATTCAAGTTGTCTTTGGGTGTGATTCCATCAACAATAATATCAATTTCACCTGTCATGACAATAATCGATCTTTTTTCTTTCGCAAGTTTTATCATTATTTTGAGCATATATTCAATTTCCATATTCATAGTTGAATCAACACCACGCATACTTGCTCCATCAACACCAGCAATGGTACATATTTCTGAAATGTTCCCTTTTATTACAGTGAAATATCCAGTATTCAATAGTTCTTCCATTAAATCATGTCTAGCTTTAGTTGCACCACAACCAACCGGATCAAAAACAATCGGCTTCATGTTCTTATTATATACCTTTATTGCCTTAACATAGACATCGATTGAAGAAGAATTGGGTGTTCCAGTATTCAAAACAAGTCCAATGTTTGGAAATTTGGCCAGATCCTCAAATTCGTCACATAGTTCTGACATTATTGGAGATCCACCCACAGCAATACAGACATTAGCAGACATGTTTTCAACAACACTGTTGGTTATGAAGTGAACAATGGATACATTCGACTTCTCATATTCATATAATGAAATATCTTTACCATACCCTAAATTTACCGCTTTCACCGTTTCTCTAGTTTCCAGTTCTGCATCATGTTGTGCCATAATACAAGAGACAATGGCAACACCATTAGTATTGAATCCATTATATGAACAATTCGCAAGAGTTGATGGTATATTTGTTTTGTTCAGACCACCAATTATAACACTTTTTAATTCTGGTTTTTTCTCATGAATCATTTTCAACATATTCTGAACTCCATTGATGTTTAGTGGAGCCATTTTCACATTTTTAGTTTGTGTAGAGTAAACTGCGCCAATTCCAACATAGTCAATCAAAACATCCGAGTTAATTACCTCAAGTAGTTCTTCTTCACATCGAGTACTAACTCCTAATATTTTATCATTTCCAATCAACCTCCGAACAGTAACTGGATCCATATCATCTTGACCAATATGGACACCTTCTGCATCAATTGCCAATGCAACATCAACTCTGTCATTTATAATTAACGGAACATCGTATTTAAGTGTAAGCTCATGGATCTTTTCTGCTCTTTTAATGAAATCTCCTGTATCTAATTCTTTCTCCCTCAATTGTACAATTGTTACACCATTTTTCAATGCTTTTTCAATCTGTGTATAAATATCCAATCCTTCAGGTATCAACTCATTATTTGTTACCAGATATACAGAGTAATCAACCAATGATTTATCAATAGCCATTGCAGGTGGGTGATTCAACGGATTTCCAAATGAATGAAAAATGTTGAGTCATAATATCAAAATCTCATTAGATCTAAATTATTTCAACTTTTTTTTTTTCACGATGTCCAATCAACTGCATCTTTTTTCTTATACATGGGCAATGTATAAAGGATACAAAGTAAACGAAGTCAATCTCTATGATGGATCACATATTGAGTCAATTACCCCAGTCAATGATTCCAATGATCTGAATACTGTGTTAACTGTTGCTGGTTCAGATTCATCCGGTGGTGCAGGAATTGAAGCTGATATCAAAACAATCACCATGCATAGATGTTACGCACTCACAGCAATTGCATGTCTAACTGCACAAAATACAGTCAGAGTGATTGATGCGTTGAATACAAGAAGAAATATCATTGAGGAAATATTAGATGAAAATTTCAGTGATATCCCTATTACTTCTATTAAGACGGGATTACTAACAGAAGATGCAATTATAGCATTGGAAAAAGCTATAATAAAATATAAATTCAATGGAAATTTGGTCGTTGATCCTGTTATGGTAAGTACCTCAGGATATGATTTTATTACCAACAGAGTTTTACAATTAATCACCGATACATTATCTCCATATATCACTCTGATTACACCTAACTTAACTGAAGCAAAATGTTTATTGAATACTCTATACAAGGAGGAGTTTTATGGAAAGGAGAATCGTATCGCTAAAATTGAAGATCTATTTGAAATGTGTTTGAAAATTAACCTCAAAACTGGCATAAAAAATATACTTATAAAAGGTGGTCATCAAGAGTGGAAAGATTCGGAACTTTTGACTGATGTGCTGTACTGTGCTGATGATCGAAGATTTATAGTGTTCAGTTCTAAATTCATAAAATCAAAAAATACACATGGAACAGGATGTACATTATCATCTGCCATTGCCTCGAATCTAGCAAATGGTTTATCCATGATAAACTCTGTAGCCAACGGTATTGTTTATGTTCAAAATGGCATTAAGACTGCACCAAATCTAGGTAATGGACACGGACCTTTGAATCACATTCAAAAATTCAAACAATACAACTACGAAACTTTCGATGATTTTATACTTCCATTTGAAAAAGGTAAGGCATTAGAATATCTGTATAATCATCCGGATATCAAAGATTTATGGAGTGAATACACAAATCATGAATTTATGAGAAATATCAATAGTTGTAAACTTCCAATCGAGAATTTTATTAGATTCACAGAACAGAATGTTAAATATTTGCATGCGTACATTGACGTTATCTTGATTTTGACATCAAAAAGTGACGATATTGTAGATATCAAAGACAATGTTGAACTTCTAAATGCATCTTTGAATGAAGTAAATAATTGTAAAACACTGCTTAAGGAGTTAGGATACACACAGGAACAAATCAGCGAAATTAAGACTACAAAAGAATGCGATGCTTACATTTGTGACTTGATGAATATTGCAGAAAACTCAGGTGATATGTTTGATATAATCATTTCTTTATCGCCTTGTTTACATGGCTATAGACAAGCCTGTTTGAATGCGATGAGTGAAAACGATAAAAAAATATCGACTGATGAGCAGACATCAAAAATATATTCTCGATGGATGAATCAAATGAGCTCTGAATGGTATGCAATAGCTTGTTCTGACGCAGAATATAAACTGAATACCCTCTTTCAGAAATACTGCTCAAATGAAATCAAACTGAGAAGAATCATCTCTTTATTTAGAAAATCGACGTTATCAGAGATTCTATTCCTGAATTCGTTTCTATAAATATCTTTAACCTAAAATCGATGAGGTCTTGTCTATAGTGAAATAAAAATTAAATTAAATTATATTAAATGAAATGCCATTAAAGAAATCGTATATATATATATATATTAGTTGAGTCTATTAAGTTATGAGTTTTATAATTGGGTATTAGTGTTATCTTCTGAAGGTAAATTTTTTTCAGCATCTAAATTGGATTCTTCGACTGCTTTTTTACTGAATTTACTCATAAATGCTAAACCTGGAGTGTAGTTAGCATACAGCTTATCAACATCTTCTAAACTTAAACCTTTAGTCTCAGGAACGAAAGCAAAGACAAAGAATAATGAAAAGATGACACAACCGAAGAACACATAACCGTAAGCAAAATGAATTGCACCAGTAATGAAAGGTGTAAAGAAAGCAATCAAGAAACCCCAGATCCAATTTGCTGCAGTTGCAATAGCCATACCCTTTGATCTAATTCTTAATGGATAAGTTTCAGAGACAACAACGAAAACGGTTGGTCCCCAAGTAGTTGCAAAGAAGAAAATGAAGAAACAAGCCAAGAAAATCATTGCATCACCAACTGGAACTCTTGATTCACTACCGTAACCATCAACATATAAGTTCTTAACACCGATAGAAGCAAAAATAACCAAACAAACCATCATACCCATGGAACCACCCATTAAAGTCTTTCTTCTACCGAAATGATCAACAACATATAAAGCCAGGAAGGTTGAAGTGAAATTAATAACACCCAAAACAATGGATGTTTCAAAAGAATCTTCTAAACCAACAGATTGGAAGATAGTAGTACCATAATAGAAGAAATAATTGTTACCAGTTAATTGTTGCAGAGATTGTAGCACAACACCAACCATTAATCTGTAGAAAATCTTTGGTTTACCAGTGAACAGTTCATTCCAACTTGCATTACCTTCAGATTGTTCAAATTCAATTGCATTAGTTAAAGTTTCTAATTCGAGTTTGACAAATTCACTGTCAATATCTTGTTTGTTGATTGAAGCTAATGATCTCCTTGCTTCTTCAATTTTATTAACTTCAATTAAAAATCTTGGTGATTCTGGAGTAAAAGTCATACCTAAAATCATTAATAATGCCCAAGCGAATGACAGACCTAATGGAATTCTCCATTGTCTTGAATCACTATAATGATGAACAGTACCATAAGTTGTACAATAACCTAAAAAGATACCTGCGGTAATCATTAATTGATAAATTGAGACTAAGGTACCTCTAATAGCTTTTGGTGAAGTTTCTGAAATAAACATTGGTGCTAGAACCGAAATCGAACCAACTGCCAAACCAGCAACAATTCTACCAACAAAATATTGAACCCATGATTTAACAGAAGCAATTTGAATAACGATACCAACAATATAAACAACCATAGTCATCATTAAACCTTTCTTTCTACCATAGATATCCGCAGTTTTACCTAATGTAATACCACCGATAGCACAACCGATGTTGAAAATGGAAACCATTAAACCCATTCTAGCTTTTGATAAATAATAAACACCGTTGGAGTTCAATTGACCAAATCTTCTAACGAATTCTGGCATATTGACAAAACCTGAAATAGTACCTGTATCCCAACCGAAAACAAAACCACCGAAAGCAATCAAGCAACATAAGAAAGCGGCACCTAAATATTTAGTTTTTGGAACTTCTGGGATTATATCTTCATCTTTTGTTGGTTGTTGACCAAAATTAGATGAATCTTGTCCCTCATTAGAATGATGAGATAATTTCTCGATAGATGAATGTGAAGACATCTTTGTTAAAATTTTATTAGTTTGTAATTGTTTTATATTCTTTAGTATTTAAAGACTGATCAATGAAACGAAAGTAAGAAACACTTACAAAAAAATGGAAAGAAAGGAAAATGGTAAAGTCCATCTTGTTACAAGAGATGAAAAAAACTGAGAGAAACGACTTTAATTTATAGCAATTGAGGGTACCATAATATTCTGTTCTGTTTTCAGAAAAAAAAAATCAAAGGTTTGGAAAAAAGGAACAACTGACAATCCAGACGCACTAAAAATTCGAAAAGGGTAAAAAATAAGCGGCGTTATGGGACAATACTGACCCACAGAAAATAATTTTTCCGAGAGAATCATTCAATTATAATATTCCCTCACATTTTCACTATGTACGGAAAAATGATGAGCTAAGAATGATCGGAAAAACTCTTTTCACCCCACAATAAACTTGGATGATGAATGAAATAGTCTATTTCTTTCTCATCTGAAGATTTTATACAATAACATAACCCAGATTCTCAACGTCATCACTATGGGGTATGACATAGTAACCAGAGCCAAGTGCACCGATATTTACCCAATTTTCTTTTTTTTTCTTGGAAAGTCATTCAATTTCGGAATATCTTTTTGCTATAACTCCGTGCTATGAAATGTTAATTCCATTTATGATTTACCTTTTTTCTTAAATTGTTATCTTTGATCATCAATTTTGGTTTCGTAGTTACCCCCTTAGATTCTTTAATAACACCAAATACTACACTTTAGCACCATATAACGAACAACAAAACAGATTACATGAAGACTCGCCTTTCCCCAGAATTTTTTATTTTAGCACCGAGATAAAAAAAAAGAAAATAAATACATGAATCCAAAATGATGACATAGCTGCTGGAGAGTAAGGTGATACCGAAAGTTTACTACAGCTACCAAAAGTTGATATGATTGCTAAAAAATGATGAGCTTATGAAGAGATGATGATTATCATCATTCATTATGATGGAACTGCCGATTTAACATGTTATACATTGATAGAACTACCCTTAAGTGATGCTGCATATCAAGCGGGCATGGACTGGTTTAGATGATCTGGTTTTATAATTGTTCAAACAATGGATGTAATGTAATGGGTCAGGTTCCATTGAAACATTTGGGGAGAAATGTAACATATTATATGTACAATGCGTAAATCCAATCTGATAATGAATAATGAATAATTTGAATATAAAATTTAAGGGGAGTTTTTACTATAAACATGATATTATAAATAATACTGTATATATATACTTTAGATAAAATCAAAGAACTTACTCTTCATAAACTCTAGTAATCATACCAGTACCAACAGTTTTACCAGATTCTCTTAAATTGAATCTTTGACCAACTTCCAAAACAACTGGGTACAATAATTCGACAATCATTTCAACATTATCACCTGGAGCAACTTGTTTAGAATGATCTTCTTCACTTTCTGGGAATTTAAGAGTAACATTAACATTAGTAGTTCTAATGTACATTTGTGGTCTGTAATTTTCAGAGAATGGAGTATGTCTACCACCTTCTTCTTTGGTTAAGATATATAAGGAAGCTAAGAATTTCTTGTAAGCTTTAACAGAACCTGGTTTTGCTAAAATTTGACCTCTTTTAATTTGTTCTCTCTTAACACCTCTTAATAAAATACCTGGAGTATCACCTGCTTGAGCTTGATCTAATTCTTTATGATACATTTCAATACCTGTAACAGTGGTCTTAATTGAACCATCTTTACCACCAACAATTTCAACTTCCTCACCCTTCTTTAAAGTACCTCTTTCAACTGTACCTGAGACAACAGTACCTCTACCAGAAATTGAGAAAACTTCATCAATTGGTAAAAGGAAAGGTTTTTCCAAATCTCTTTGTGGAGTTGGAATCCAGGTATCAACAGCATCCATTAACTTTAAGATTGATTCTTTACCAACTTCAGGTTTTTTATCTTCTAAAGCCATTAAAGCAGAACCCATAATAACAGGAGTATTGTCACCATCAAAACCATATTCAGATAATAATTCTCTCATTTCCATTTCAACCAATTCTAACATTTCTGGATCATCAACAGTATCACACTTATTAACAAAAACAACTAAATGTTGAACACCAACTTGTCTAGCTAATAATAAATGTTCCTTAGTTTGAGGCATTTGACCATCAGTTGCAGCAACGACAATAATTGCACCATCCATTTGAGCAGCACCAGTAATCATATTTTTAATATAATCTTGATGTCCTGGACAATCAACATGAGAATAATGTCTATTTGGAGTTTCATATTCAACGTGTGCAGTAGAAATAGTAATACCTCTAGCTCTCTCTTCAGGTGCTTTATCGATAGATGCATAATCTAAAAAGTCTGCACCACCATTTTCAGATAAAACTTTAGTAATAGCAGCAGTCAAAGTGGTTTTACCATGATCGACATGTCCAATTGTACCAATGTTAACATGTGGTTTGGATCTATCAAATGTAGCAAATCTTACAGATGTTCTTGGTACGATTTTTGAAGCAGTTGTAACAGAAGTTCTGTTCAAAGTTCTGTTCAAAACTCTAAACGCATTGGTAAAGAAACGAGAAGACATTTTACTTAGTTAAAAGGAAGCAAAAAAAAGGAAATATTAAAGAAGATTTAATATGACTGAAAAAAAAAAAGGTATTAAACCTCCTTCTCCACCTTTACATACCACCTTGAACTTTTCAACATCACATTTTTTTTCTTTAAACTTCCAAAGAATCAGCAGAAATCATTACTTTTACAAATAGAAATGTCGCTCCTTCAGAAATGGGAAATTACCCGGCCAATGGCATTTTAGAGGTCATGTACACAGGTACATGATATATTGGTGCATTGATAGACTATCTCAAACCATGACAGCACGTGCACAGGTGTTCAAAAAATATCGTTTAGTCGCGTCGATAAGGATTACCTACGATTTATTTATTTATTATAGATAATGAAACTTAAGTTCTATAACCAATTTATACACCTTTGATGATATCACATTGTCTTTGCAACTGTTCATTATCCTTATCGATGAACTGTTGTAATACTCTATTTAATGGTTGGAATTGATCATCAAAAAAAACGGATTTTTTAACGTAAATTAGAACAAATCCATCATCTAGCTCATTTGATGTATATTCTTTCATTATTTCATTTATATCATTCAAACTAATTGTTGATACCGAATAATCTCTACAGGTTTGTTTGTTGATTTCAACAGTAATCCACTTATCTGTTTTTTTCTCTCTATAGCAAAATTGTGCAGGGTTTATAATTACACCTGTTATGATCCATGGATCAAGTGTATTTTTGAGTTCGTCATCTAACAGTTGATTAATTTCAAATCTTTTAGCTTTTAGGTTTTTGATAGTGGTCTGTAGTGTTTCAGTTTCTTCCGTTAATTGTAGGATTAGTTTTTGAATTTTCGAAGCTAATAATCCAATATCCTCACTTGCCAATGCATATTTATCTCCATCTGAAAGATTTTCCAACTTATCAACTACAGTATCTTTATTTTCTATAGTCTTGTCCATTTTTTCAGATTCAAGATAAAGATACTGTTTTGTTTCAGTTAATACACTTCGAATACTTTTACCATTGAAAGCTCTCAATTTGAATAGTTTATCCGTTATTTCTTTATTTTTCAACCTTAGTTCTTTGATTTTAGTTTCAATTGACATTAAGATATCTTTATTTTCGTATGAAAATATTTGTGGGAAAATATCAGATTCTAATGAGAAACCTTCTTCAACAGTTTTAGTGTCGGGTTCGAATGAAAATATCAAAACGTCTGCTAATTCCTCAATATACACGATATCATCTTCTGTTCTTAGTTTGGAGTATATTGTTTGATAGATATTATAATAAAGATCATCATTATTGAATGGAATACAGTAAATATCACGTTTATTCATCTTATCTTCATTAAACATGCATTTCGATGTAAACAATCTTTCGATTAAAGATTTTGAACTGTGGTCAATTGATGAAATCGAAATTATAATCTGATTGATGGCAAAATTTATGAATTCATCTATTGATTCAAACTCTTCTTTTACTAATTTTTCAAATGGTTTTAGAAGATTGAATAATGAGGCAAATTTTCTTTTAGAATCTCCATTCAAAAATGAAACTAATCTTTGTAATTCTTGTACAAATAACGGATTCTCACTACATAATTCACGATTCCACCAGTTAGGTTTATATGGAAAGGTTAAATATTCATGTTTTAGGATAATATTACTGAATTTTGGAATTTGTGACAATATCATGAGCAATGGTGCCAAATATGATTCATACAAATCGTAACGTAATGGTAAAATAACACTTGATCGGTTATCAATATCATCATTTGTATCCTTAATCATTCTTTCAAAATTCGTATATATATCAACCTTATTCATATTATATTCATCATTTTCATCATTTTCGTCATTCTCTTCATCATCACTTTCATAAAGTGGAACATTGTCGTATTTTTCAGAAGAAGAATATGAAGGATTGCTTGTGTTATATAACATATTGTTATCACCATACAGTGATATTTTATCCTTGATATCTTCATCTAATGAGATTTTCATGGAATTGTCGTTTCCACTGTCAATTGAATCATAATTAGGTGGTGCGTTATTCACTAAAGGACGTAATGGCAGTTGTGGTATTGATGGTGGCGTTGAGTTTGAGTTTGA
The DNA here is from genome assembly GCA_030579495.1 of Pichia heedii. Taxonomy (NCBI): domain Eukaryota; kingdom Fungi; phylum Ascomycota; class Pichiomycetes; order Pichiales; family Pichiaceae; genus Pichia; species Pichia heedii. The sequence continues at coordinate 160,909 of JAKTRA010000004.1, read as the reverse complement.
ATTTGCAATTACATTCAAATTTGGTATTTCTAAGTTCCTGGCATTTGAATTGTTTGGATTTGATGTGTTATTGGAATTTTCCAAATTCATTATATTTGAGTTCTTATTCTTTGGAGTAGAGTCACCATTCATAGTTATTCCAACTTGCTATTAATACCCATTTATATTGATTATGTACAAAATCAAGACTATACACATAATGCGAATATTTAATTTTTTCTTTGTGAATTCCAAGAGATATTTTACATAGTAAATTTAAAAAATGTGAGAGAATGATTAAAAGACATCTGGTAATCTTTCAATAACATATGAATGAGCACCAACACTCATTATTGGAATACCAGGTACTTTCCTGATTCTCCTCTTCAAATCAGCATCATTAGTTGCAATTATATAACATTTATTCTGAATGATTCTACTTACAATACAATCATCTGCATATGTACCTTTATGGGAACATTTCAGCCTTTGAATTCTTGGATCTTTAGCTAATGTCAATGCAATTCTATAACGATGTCCTAATTTTTCCAATTCTGCAAGGACACAATCTGTGACCATAGGTATACATTTTGCTAATAGACAATCCATCATTCCTCTAACAATATCTATTTTCTTTTGAATACTGAAATTGAAGAAATTGGTATCAATAATAATCTGATATGGTGGTTTGATAGCTTGATTGAACTGAAAGAATAAAGCTGATGAAACTTGTGGTACTGACTTGATGATTTCTTTATCTTCTTCTTCTTTGGGTTTCTCCATATTCTTCCTTATTCTTTGATCGTTTTTCATCATCATTCTCTTTACAGAAACTTTTCTCGTCTTTTTCGCTTTACCCATGTTCTTGGTTTAATGTCTCTGTTTGATAAAGAACTGGAAAATTTAAAGAAAATCTGAAGAGTTTTTACATTATTGAAATGAAAATAAAAAAAAATTTTTTTGAAAAAAAAAAAAGAAAAAGAAAAAAATCAATGTGGCGCATGCACGACATGTTCTTCACCAAGAAAGAGAAATTGGCGCATTACATCGTTCGGAGTTTCCAGTTTTTAGAGGAATTGTAATCGGAATGGGGGAAACAGGGAAAAGTGGGAAGAAAGGCTCATAATGTATGTTAGCATACGCAATTTATCTGGTAAACTTGTAATAATATCTATCTATCTATCTATCTATCTATATATAAACTATGGAGATGGAGAATAAATCAAATTGTCCTCAGGAGAACTGTTCTTTGGATCCCATTCTGAAACCTTTCATAACATTAGTAGATCAGGTACACTCTGAAATGTTGAATTCTTTAGGTAAAGATAACAACGACTGTAGCACTGTTTTGAAGAAGAAGCGTATTGCCGAGTTTTTCAATACGATTATACACTTTGTCTATTTCATAGTCGAAGAGGAACAAAAAAAATGTAATGATTTCAACTTCCTTGATTTAGTTAAGACAGTGATTGATGAAAATAACGGAGATATAGATAAATCTTACAATGCGATCATCTCTACCATCTGGCAATTATCGAAATCTAATTCTTTACCAAAGAGGTTCTCATCAATCCAATCACAAGATATTTTCTGTTTTCCATCTCAAAAAGAATGGTTTAAAGATAGCGATAGTGAAGTTTTGAAAACCCCCTACAGTTTAGAGACAACATTAGTGCAAAATTCTGGAAATTTTGACGAAGACACATCATCAGCTGGAGAGAAGATATTTTCTGATAAATCAGTTCAGAAACAATCATCAAATCCTTCTTTAAATATGGAATCAAGTAATATCGAAGACAATTCAGTTAGTAATAGTAACATAGCTACTGATAACCTCTCACCTATTGATGTTGTAACTAACGTAGATTGGTCAAATAAAATAAACAATCATAAGAATGATAGTTTAAATGTAGTCAAATCAATAAGAAAATCTTTAGGTAGTATTTATGACATTGTTCCAGAATACGATGAAATGTTGAAAGCCAACGTGGATATTTCAAGGGTATTAGATCCTATGTACTCTTTCAAAACAATCAAACCAACCGTAAGTAATTTTAGTTTTAGACATAATTTGGTTACCATAGATAAAAAAAAACATTTGATCAACGATAATGTCACTGCAAAGAAAAAAACAACAAAACACTTAAATTTGAATCACACAAATTCTCCAAGTCCATACTCAAACCCAATTCTTGAATTGTTTCAACATGAGCAATCAAAAGGTTTAGGTCTGGATGAGAAATCAAGCATCGTGGAGACAAGGTATAAAATTCCTTCGAAATCAAGTAAGAAACTATTCAATAGAAACTTGGTTTTAGAAAAATCCCGTTTGAAAAGTGGTAGCAAAATTTTATCAAAGAGATCAATTTCAAATGATAACGAAGTTGTGAATAACAGCAGAGAAAATACAATCAAAGGTACACAGCTTAAATCACTTGATATAAAAACTGACAATTCTCTAACACCAAAGAAAGAAACTTCTAACCGAATTCCCCTTTCAGATATACCAGCTGAAGATATAAGATATATGGCGTCACATATTTCCAGTGAAACTATCAATACTGAATCATCATCAGATGAACTTGATGATGAAAACAAGGAAAATAAACCTAAACCTATTTCTTTCAAATCTTTAACAATGTCTCGTCAAACAGCTAGAGACACACATAACCTTTTAACTTTAAACAAACCACCAAGCTACTATTGGAATATCCTCTATGAAGGAACAACCACTTCTAAGAGTGTATCCATCGGAGATTTCCATGCTCTTCTACATGATTATTCTCGTCTCTGGGAAAATCAATACCATGTCACGTGATAGACTACCAAAATTTGGTTAAAATGTTTCCCCCCCAAAAGTTCGAGTCTTTTTTTTCTCCTACTTTTCAGTTTGTTTTCTATTCTGAATAACCTTTTCTTTAGTTTTGTGTATAATTTGCTATTCCATATTTAATATTAACAAGCATTAATATCAGAAAGTTCAAATAATATAATATACTTTTATTTGTTCAACTGTCTTAGTCACTTTTATATTTGTTTTGTTCTTTCTGTAAGTTTATTGGGCATCCATTCAACTTATAATTATGAAAATGTTAACTTATACTGAAAACTTAGATGCCTTTAAACAAAAACTTCAAGATCCATCATTGGATCTTCAAACGAAACACACACTGTTTTCCGAAATATGTGACACTTTGGAAACACATCATGGTGCCAAAGAGTATGAATATTTCTTGAAAATTATGATTGATATATTTTTCAATCAATTAGATTCCATTCCGATATCTTTTATATCTAATTCACCTGAACAAAAACTGAGATATCTAATTCTTGACATTATACACAGATTACCATACAATGAAGCTTTTCTTCCATATGCTACTAGAGTTTGTGATAAATTAATGGAACTATTGAAAACGGACAATGAAGAAAATGGTTTACAATGTATGAAAATCATTACATCATTACACAAATCATATAAAAATTTCCTTTCTTCGAAAGTTGACGATTACATGAATATCTTGAAAGCGATTTATGTCAATCTTGGAGCTTTAGTCGAAGAACAGTTTAGTTTGTCTCCAAGTGACAGTAATAACTCAATTGCAAATCGAAATACAACTCAAACTTCAAACTCAAATTTAGAAGGTATAAAAACAGAGACTGAACCTAATTCGAATGTCGAAGTAAGTGAAAGTTTATCAGCAGAAAAATCACTACCGGTAACAGACACTGAGAATGAAAAGATTGAAACAATCAAAGTTGTAGGTAAGTCAGAAGATAATTCAAACGATAGCGCAAACGAAAAATCAAATGATAGCTCAAACGACAAGTCAAACGATAACCCAAACGATAGCTCAAACGACAAATCAAACGAAAATTTAAATGATAATATAACCGATAATTCAAACGAAAATTCAGATGATAATCCAATTAATGCCGATGAAGTCGATGTGAAAACTGAAACTCTGGAAGATGATAAGACCAATATAGAAACAGAGACGAAAATGGAAACAGAACCTTTAAATGGAGTTTCTGAATCTTCAAAAAATGATAACCCGGAAAAAATTGAAAAGAATACAAAATCAGTATCTTCATTTACTGATTTTACTCCAAACGACGATTCAACATCTCAACAAACTTTATTCAAAGCTACACATTCGTTTAAAATGGCTGCAGAATGTCCTATTACTCTGGTATCATTATCTGGAACCTATAAAACATTATTGGATAACACAGTCTCAACTATTCTACCACTTGTGATTGATGTCTTGAAATTACAAGCTCCAGCACAAAAACTTGAACACGAAAAAGCAAAACAAGCAAATACTAATATTGTCAAAATTGCACCTTCACTTCATAATAACCCGATTTACAACGATTTCAATTTTGCTCAAGTTAAAGCGTCTTCTTTTATGGCATATGTTTTCATTAGAAAAAATGCATCTACAAATATTGAACAATTTCAACAAGAGATACCCGATTTAATCATCAGGCTTTTACAAGATTGTCCAAGGGAATTATCTACCGCTAGAAGAGAATTGTTACATGCAACAAGACATGTACTTTCAACTAATTTAGGATCCTTGTTTATCTCTAAAATTGACTTATTGTTTGATGACAATATTCTTATTGGTGATGGTTTGACAGCTCATGAAACATTGAGACCACTGGCCTATTCAATTGTCGCAGATTTTATTCATGTAAATACTTCATTGACTATCGATCAAATCTGGAAAAGCGTTAAAACATATAGTGGCTATCTTCAAGATGATACATTAGCACAAACAGTTCATATAATGAGTGCAAAACTATTATTAAACCTAATGGATAGAATTCTGAAACTTGATAATAAATATGAGTCCAGACAAATAATCCTATTGATTATTGATACATTTGGAAGAAGGTTTGAATCTTTGAATCATCAATATAAAAATATTATGAAACAACACGAAGATTTCAAAAATAATAGGAAAAACCGTGCATTGAAATTGAAAAAATTAGAAACATTTGGTAAAGAACTAACGGGTAAATCGATTGATGAAAATTATCATATCAGAAATTTATCTGAGAAGCTTCATCTTGATGATAAAGCTACTGATTCCAATACTAATAACGAGCAAGTTGATTTGATAACTAACATCTCTTTCACAGAAATAGAAAGAAACTTACCTATTCAAATCATGCAACCACCATCCCAAGATCCATTAGAAAGTGCACGTTATCTTTTTAGAACATTGATGACATTCTTGAAATCTATTTGTTTTGGATTCAAAAGTTGCAATGCTCCAGCACCAAAAGATTATCCTCCTCAGATTTGGCAAGAAAGTGCCCGTGTAATTTCAATAGAAGAACTACGTATATTCCAGAGATTGTTCAAAGAATCAATTGGTGGATTACAGTTTTTCCAAAGCTCAAAAATTACAACCATAACATCATCTTTGAAACAATCGTTTGACATAACTGGCCCTAATCTTCCTATTACTTCATCAAAAGAAGAAAAAGATTTGATGGAAATACTAGCAACTATCTTCATATATTTAGAACCAGCAGCTTTCAATGAAATCATTCAATACCAACTACCTGAATTATTTGAGCTCACATTGAAGAATCCTGCATTACTTCATATTCCTCAATTTTTCCTAGCAAGTGAAATAACAACTTCCAATATACTAAGTACTTTGATTGTATTTGTCATCTCAAAATTGAATGAACTTGGCGATATGGACATTGTCAAGTCTAATATCTTGATCAGATTATTCAAGTTATGTTTTATGTCTGTTAATTTATTTCCAACTGTTAATGAAAGTGTTCTTCTGCCACATTTGAATAAACTGATATTAGATTGTTTGAAATATTCAATGAAAACAAAAGAACCTATAATCTACTTCTATTTGATTAGAACTTTATTCAGGAGTATTGGTGGTGGAAGATTTGAATCACTTTATAAAGAACTTCTTCCGTTATTGCAAGTTTTACTTGAATCACTAAATAGATTAGTTGAAAGTTCTCGTCGTGCACATGAGAGAGATATTTACGTCGAATTATGCTTAACTGTTCCAGTCAGATTAAGTGTTCTGGTACCATACTTGAGCTACTTAATGAAACCCTTGGTGTTTGCTTTGAATGGAAGTCAAGATCTTATTACACAAGGTTTAAGGACATTGGAATTGTGTGTTGATAACTTAACCGCTGACTATTTTGATCCAATAATTGAACCTGTCATTGAAGATATCATGAAAAATCTCTGGAAACATTTGAAGCCTCTTCCATACTATCATCAACATTCCCATACTACACTGAGAATCTTAGGAAAATTAGGAGGTAGAAATAGAAGTTTTATGAACTTACATAATGATTTGACAGGAGAAACATTATCTGAACAGAAATTAGAAACAATGTTTAGAATTGAAGGATTAAATGGTGAAGTTCCAGTTTCAATTACTGGAGCAATGAATACTGCATTTTGCACACTTGAGAGTGTTCGTTATAAAATCCACTATAGAATGAGTGCCCATAATTATCTTATGACAATATTGAAATTAATGATTAATGCTGATCGGATTCCTCAAGATTATCAAACCAAAGTTCAACAGGTTGTTAATTATATTTCCAAAGAAGGTAATATACCTATTGAACATAATAAAATAAATTTACCAATTGATGAATCAAAAGACCGTGAAAAAATTGAGAGACAAGAACAACTACTTACGAGATTGTTGAAATCTTTATTTTTCTCAGTATCAATTGATGAAGCAAAATCAGAATCTTTTGCATTAATTGAAGGTATTTGCCAACATTATGTTCTATTAAGTTTGAGTAAGGCAATGATTGAACATCATAAATTATCTAGACAGTTTTCAATTGCTAATCATGAAGGAATCAAATATTTGAATACTAATACGATTTATGAAGCTATTTCATTTGCATTAAGTCATTATATGTCTGAGATCAGAGAAAGTGGTAAATTTGCTATCAAAACAATCTTTAAAACATGTGTCACTCTTTTTGGCTCGATAAATGATGCATTGAAGTTCATGGTCATAAGAAGAATGTGTTCAACCTTCATCCATAACTGTTTTGAAGCTAAATACTATGAAAAATTAGGTGGTTGTTTAGGGTTACAAGTAATGATTGAGGAGTTAGATATCCCGCCACAATATTTTGCTGTAAGACAATTAGAAATATCAAGGGCAATGTTTTTTGTTTTAAGGGATACACCAGACGATGTTCCTGCCGAAGTTTGTACTGTTGCTAAACGTATCATTCTCGGTATTTTCAAAAACTGTAATAAAGAAGTGTCAAAAGATCAGGTTTTCCAACAATCATTTCAGTCAATTGTTAGTCAAGTAGTTTTTGATTTAAGTAATTCCAATATTAATGTTAGAGAAACAGCAAAAGATGCTATTAGAATATTATCAGAAGTTACATCTGTTCCTATTGCACAAATGATTGCACCAAGTAAAGGTATATTGCTTGCCCCAATTTTCGGTAAACCATTGAGAGCATTGCCTTTCCATATGCAAATCGGTAATATTGATGCCATTACATTCTGTTTAGGTTTGGAGGACACTTTCTTGGAGCTCAATGATGAACTTAATCGACTATTATCAGAAGCTATGGCATTGGTTGATGCGGACGATGAATCACTTATCAACACTAATAGTATACCTGAATACACTACCTCCAAACAGTTAATAAATCTACGAATCGTTTGTATTGAATTATTGGCTTTAGCATTGGCGAAGAAGGAATTCTCAAATAGTCAAGTCAGAATAAGAATTTTGAGTGTATTCTTCAAAACTCTATGTTCAAGTAGCTCCAAAATCATCAATGCAGCATATCTAGGTTTGAAGCAAGTACTTTCTCAGAACTCAAAGTTACCGAAAGAACTACTACAGAGTGGATTACGTCCTATGCTAATGAACTTATCAGACTATAAAAAACTAACTGTTCCGGGTCTTGAAGCATTGTCAAAGTTACTCGAACTTCTCATTTCTTATTTCAAAGTTGAAATAGGCAGGAAATTACTAGACCATCTCATGGCATGGGCACAACCATCTGTTTTACAAAGAGCATCATTTCAGGAGCTTGATAACAATAATACAGTTCAAATAATTGTTTCTATTTTCAAAATTTTCCATTTATTGCCGCCTCAGGCACACACTTTTCTAAAAGAACTACTGGAGACATTATTATTTCTTGAAACAAATTTACGCCGTCACTACACTTCACCATTCAGAAAACCAATTGCACAGTTCCTGAACCGTTTTTCAGATCAATCTATAGAGTTTATGAAAGAACATTTGATATCAAGAAACTATGGATCAAGATTTGCATACTTCATTGGATCGGAAGGTTGCGATAATCTAAGGGCTGAATTCAAGAGAAATATTGACCAATTCATGGATATTATCAATAGAGAACAAAACAAAGATACCAAATACATCATGTTGACAAACTTTATTGATTCCATTGAAATGTTATCTGTTCATGATCCAGAATGGTATTTATCATATGAGCCAATTCTTAAACAAATAAGTGCTCTTATTATTGAGTGGTTGGACTATGAAAAACAATCACCGATTTCCTCTTCCATCCATTTCCAACTACCTCAATCAGTTGAAAAATTTGAAAAAATATACGTCAATTATTTGAAGTCACATAAAAGGTCATTATCCAATACTATTAATTTGGTTGATCTATTTTGCCTAAATAAAATACGAATGACTGAGAATATTGCAACGTTTTTATTAGAAGATATAGTTAAAACAGATAATCATGAACTTGCTATAACTTATCTTGATGAAATAATGGATTTCGTATCTGATAAATCCCGTCAACTATCAACTAAGATTTTTTTACTCAAAAGGATTGCTATTCCTCTCTGCTACTATAATGCTAAGAAAGGTAGAACACATGAAATCTCAAAAATTGGCGTGGAACCTGCTAAATGGTTGAAATCTCTAGGCAATAATTTCTGGATTGTTGAAGAATCGTCAAAGATGGAGTCATGTTTAGTTGACAAGTTTAGAGTTGAATTACTCCAATTAACCTCTTTACTACTTTCTGAATATTCTGATTTGATTACTGAATGGAAAAAAGAAATTATTAAATTCAACTGGAGTTTTGTTAGTTTAGAAGATAGTATTTCCAAGCAAGCTGCTTATATTTCAATTGTTTATTTCATTAGAGCATTTGACACTCCTAAAAAAGTTGTGATCCAGGTCTTTGTTGCGTTGTTGAAAGCTAATCAGAATGATATCCGTTTTATGGTTAGACAATCGATTGATCTACTGGCACCATATTTGAATGAAAAGCTTGGTGGTAATACAGAATGGCTAAATTGGACAAGAAGAGTATTATCAGAAGATGGTTACTCTGTTACCCATGTTTCAAATATTTATCAGTTTATTGTTAGTCATCCAGATTTGTTTTATTCATCAAGAGATCAGTTTATTCCTAATATAATAAGCGCAATGGGCAAACTAACTATAGTGAACAATTCAGCAAGTGAAAATCAAATGTTAGCAATTGATTTGGCAGAATTAATTCTAAATTGGGAAGTTCAAACAAAAAAGGAACTTGATTCTGCTAAAAAGGAAAGTTCCTCAAATATTAAACTCGAAAGCTCTACTAATCCTGATGACACTGACTCTGCAGACAAGAATGACGTTGATATGATTGACAATGAAAAGGAATCAAATAACGACAATAGTTCAAAAGCGGCACATCCGGAAGAACAACCAGCCACTAATACAGAAACAGAACCTATGGATGTTGATAATGATGGATCAGGTTCACCTAAAAATAAAACTGAAACTGAAGCTGAAAAAGAAAGTGAACCGACCTCTTTACCAATATCATACTCTGTACCATTGGGTCTCAGAGATACTTATATTACATTTCTGATTCGTTATGCATGCGTTTGCTCACAAAGAGCATCAGAAAATGAACTTGGACGGCGTTCCCTCAATATTTTGCATATTATCTTATCTCCGGGTTTCTGGCCAGATGTTAATGTAAAACTTGCATTCTTTGAAAAGTTCTTGATTAATACAGATTCAAATGTCAATAATATGTTGGTTTATTGTTTAAATGCCCTAGAAGTCATGAATATCAATTTGGAATGGAAAACTTCAGATTGGATTGTCGCAAACTTAGCAGAACTACAAACATTACTTGAAAAATGTATTAAATCAAATAATCATGATATTCAAGAAGCTTTACAAAGTGTTCTATTACTCATTTTACAATCAATTCAGATTGAAGAAACTACTGTCGCTGATGAAGATATTTCTCAAAATGATTCTGTTAATTTTATGAACTTTTTGGTTTCAGTTGTTGCTGAAGATTTGACAGCAATGAATACTGTTGCTGCTGGTGTCCTTTTGTTATCAAGTATTGCAAAATACAGACCTGAATTACTTGATCCTCATATTTCACTAATTCTCAAAACTCTCGGCAAGCTAGTTAAAGACCATGTTACTTTATCTTCTCATGGTAAACATAAACTATCTGGTGAAAGTTCCAATGGAACAGAATATGAAGCAAAGATGACAACAAAATTAGTAGAGACACTTTTAAACTTTGGATCCGAACGTATGTCTGTATTAGGTGATCAACGAAGAATATATCTTTCAGTGTTGGTTCAGTTGATTGATAAGTCAGTCGACAAGGATATATTGACAACTATTGTTAAAATTGTCAGAAGTTGGTTATTTGCAGAAAATCCATCCACATGTCCAACTATTAAAGAAAAAGCAGGTGTTCTTTCGAAAATGATGATTTATGAATTGAAAGGTGACTCTGAGCTAACTAAAATGTACTATGAAATAATAATGGACATATTCAAGGATGATAAACTAAACTATAGTGAACTTACATTCAGATTGGAGCACCCTTTCTTAGTAGGTACCAAAATATCGGATGTTAAGATTAGACAAGATTTAATTTCAATTTTGAACAATTCCTTAGATAAAGATATCAAGACAAGATTGTTCTACATCGTAAGAGAACAAAATTGGGAGTATCTATCTGAGTATCCATGGTTGAACCAAGCTTCACAAATATTATATGGTTCTTTTGATATGAGCTATGACTTGAAACTTACAGATAATGAAAACACACTAGCTAATTTTGATGAAATCAATGTTGTTCCACTAGATATTGAAGTTACTGAAGTTTCGCAAAATATAACAGAATTGCTGACAAAACATCAAAAATTTATCAGTGAAAAGATTAAAGTTAAAGCTACTGATCTTTTAACTCCACTGTTGGATATTTTATACCAAAGTCCTGAAGCCATTCATAACTCCTGGTGCACACTATTTCCACTTGTATATAATTCGATTGATCAAAAGGAAAAATCAGACTTCTTATATGCATTTGTGACCTTATTATCTAAGGATTATCATACACGACAACAGGAAGGAAAACCTAATGTGATTAATACTATGTTAACAGCTGCGGGCAGATGTACAGATTTACAGCTTCCTCCTCATTTGGTCAAGTATTTAGGTATAAACTATGATACATGGTATTCAGCTGTCAGAATTTTGGAGCAGATAGAATCCAATCCATTAACTGAAAATGTTAAAATCAAGGAAACGAACAAAGATGCATTAGTTGAACTATATTCTAATTTACAAGAGGAAGATATGTTTTATGGATTGTGGCGTAGACGTTCTAAATACTTTGAGACAAATGCTGCTTTATCTTTTGAACAAATAGGTTTATGGGACCGTGCAATGAAATTATACGAAACTGCGCAAATAAAAGCTAGAAGCAGTGTTTTACCATACAGTGAAAGTGAATACGCTTTATGGGAAGACAACTGGATATTATGTGCAGAAAAACTACAATGTTGGGATATTCTAACTGAACTGGCGAAGAATGAAGGTTTTACAGATTTATTATTGGAATGTGGATGGAGAGTTGCTGATTGGATTGCAGATAGGGAACCGCTTGAACAGTCAATTAAGACGGTTTTGGATGTTCCGACACCACGGAGACAAATGTTCCAAGCATTTTTAACTCTTCAAGGTTATGCTCACAATACTGAAACTATACAAAATGTTACTAGACAAGTTGATGAAGGTATACAACTTTCATTGAAAAAATGGTATACATTACCGCAAAGGGTAACTAATGCGCATATACCACTTTTACACAGCTTCCAACAGTATGTTGAGTTTATGGAGGCTACACAAGTTTATCGTAGTTTGAGCACAACAACAGCTGAAAATCTTGATGTTAAGTCTCAGGATCTAAAACGTGTTTTACAGGCCTGGAGAGAACGTATGCCAAATATATGGGATGATATTAACATTTGGAATGATTTAGTTACATGGAGAAAACATTCATTTGAAGTTATCAACAAAGTATATATTCCATTGATTCCAGCTATACAGCAAACTAATAATAATAATAACTCATATGCCTTCCGTGGATATCATGAAATTGCATGGGTGATCAATAGATTTGCACATGTTGCTAGGAAACATAATATGCCTGATGTATGTATCAATCAATTGACCAAAATATATACATTACCTAATATCGAAATACAAGAGGCCTTCTTGAAATTGAGAGAGCAAGCAAAATGCCACTATCAAAACCCTGCTGAACTAAATACTGGTCTAGATGTTATTTCTAATACAAATTTGGTATATTTTGCAGCGCAACAAAAGGCTGAATTCATAACATTGAAAGGTATGTTTTTGGCGAAATGTAATGCACCAGATGAAGCTAACCAAGCATTTGCTACTGCCGTTCAGTTAGACTTGAATTTACCAAAAGCTTGGGCAGAATGGGGATTTTTCAATGATAATCGTTTTAAAGAAACCAATGATATCAATTATGCTAAACATGCTATTAGTTGCTATTTACAAGCTACAAGTTTATACAAAAATAGCAAGGCTCGTAGATTATTATGCAGAATTTTATGGTTGATTGGTTTGGATGATGATAATGGTGTTTTGACAGAATCATTTGAATCACATCAAAGCGATATGCCTGTTTGGTACTGGATAACTTTCATTCCACAGTTATTGTCTGCATTGTCCCACAAAGAGGCGAATTTTGCTCGTAAAATCTTGATCAAGATTGCCAAAGAATATCCACAGTCATTGCATTTCCAATTGAGAACAGCAAAAGAAGATGTTGCCGTTTTGCAAAGACAACAAATCACCATTGCAGCAGCCAATAATGTTCAACCTCCAAATCAAAATGAAAATACTGCCAATGCACCAGTGAATAATACTAATAAAGAAAAAAGTGAAGTTCCCGGTGCTAAACTTGATGATACCAATAAAGAAGCCGGATCCAACACTGAATCTTCAGAGATTAAACAAACCGGTACAGCATCAACAGCCGTTTTATCCACCAACGATTCTGAAGTTGCACGAACTACAGAGGGAAAGAGTAATGATGCAAATAATACTGTCAATGTATCAGCAGGAAGTCCACCTGCCGGTAGTCCACAAGAAGGAACCCAACAAGCAGGAATTCTACCAACTACTACAAATGTGTTTAACCAAACACTCTCAAAACCATGGGTTCATCTGGATGAGATTATGGGTATTCTGAAGACATCATATCCACTATTAGCATTGTCATTAGAATCATTAGTAGATCAAATCAGTCAAAGATTCAAATCTAGTTCCGATGGAGATGCATATAGGTTAGTGGTTGCACTTTATAATGATGGAGTTCAATATTTCAATAGATTATCAAATCCAAATGAAGACGTTAGATTACCTCCTGCCACAGAGGCCAATATTGTTAGGTTTGCTAATACTGTTTTACCGAAACATATTAAAGAAGAGTTTGAAAATGATCTAATTAAAAGTGCGCCAAATTTGGAAACTTATATATCCAAGTTAAGAAAATGGAAAGATTGCCTTGAAGAGAAGTTAGACAGATCATATAATAAGATAAATTTGGAGAGAGTTTGTCCACATTTGAGTCAATTTCATCATCAAAAATTTGAAGATATTGAAATTCCTGGCCAATACTTATTGAATAAGGAAAGTAATCAATTTTTTATTAAAATCGAAAGATTTTTGCCAACGATTGATATGATAAGAGGGCCAACAGCATGTTACAAACGTATAACAATGAGAGGTCATGACGGTAGTATACATAAATTTGCAATTCAATTTCCAGCAGCAAGACACTGCAGACGTGAAGAGAGAATATTTCAATTATTTAGATTATTCAATGATCAGTTATCGAAGAATGTTCAAAGCAGAAAGAGACATATTGAGTTTACCTTACCTTGTGCAATTCCGTTATCACCGCATATTAGGTTAATCACAGATGATGAAAAATATGTTAATATGTTAAGTATTTATGAAAAATATTGTAAGTATAAAGGACAAAATAAAGACGAACCATTAGCATATACAATTGAGAAACTACATGCTGCTTATGACTCGAGACTGCCTAAACCTGATGTTTTGAGTGTCAAAACTGAGATTTTATCAGCAATTCAAACATTATTTGTTCCAAACTCAGTATTGAAGAATTATTTCATGAACTATTACCCGAGATTTGAAGATTTCTGGATTTTCCGTAAACAATTCAGCTCACAATATGCAACATTTGCCTTTGCTACATATATGTTATGTATTAATGCAAGACAACCACAAAAGATTCATATTCATCAAAGCTCAGGTAGAGTGTGGACATCTGAGATGTTACCATACAAAGTTGTTGCAGGTAAATCACCACATAATATATTTCAAAACAGTAAATTGGACGTCTCAGCACAACGAGCAGCTCCAATGTTTTGTTCATTGGAACTGGTTCCGTTTAGACTAACACCAAACATTCAAGAATTAATTGGACCTATTGGATCTGAGGGTATATTTTCAATGCATATGATGATTATTGCACAATGTTTATCAGATCCTGAATATGAAATTGAGCATTTCATGTATTTATTTATTAGGGATGATATTTTATCATGGTATGCCCAAAGAACCAAGTATGTTTCTCAAGACCCACCTAATCTAAGAGAGATTGTTAAATATAATGTTGATTACTTAGTTAAAAGAATTACACAACTTTCCAGTGATGGTTTAACACAATCTGTTTCAAGTCAATATATTGTGAATTTGATTACACATGCAGTTAATCCAAGGAATTTAGCTAGTACTGATACTTTATGGATGGCATATTTATAACTTTTTTTTGCTTTGCTTTGTTTTATTTTATCTAATTTTTTTCCATCTATTTTATTTTTTTAGTGTTATTTGTATTTTTTATCGTAGTTATCTTAAGATTCAAGATTTATTTTTTTTAGTCGAATAGATACTTTTTTTTTTCTTTGTTTAATCATCAAAGAATTTAGAAAAGGTTTACATATCATGATAAGAGAAAAATTTTTTTTACATAATACCAGATAGTCAAAACATATCTGGGGAAAATACATGATCCATCAAAGGAGAATTGAACATGGTTTCCATATCTTCAGGATTTTGCATTCTTTCTACTCGATTGTAGCAATGTCTAATTTTTCTACTGGTTAAGTAAAGATTTAATGAAGATAATATCAAATTAACAACAGTCAAATGAAATGAAATCAATTGTAAAATACGTATGAAAACTGTCATATCAATAGGAACATCAATCAGATCCCTCATATTCAATCTGAGTTCAATAAACGGACCATTTGAAAAAAGATAGATCAATGTGCATAATGAAACAAAGAAACATAGTGAATGTATGTATACACAGAATCGTAATTGTTTAAAAAAATGTATCTCCGAAGCTAACTGTAAGGTTGGATTTTCGAAAACATCTTCAATATCCTGCAGTAAAGTAAGAGGTATTAAATAGGAGAAAATCAAATTCAATCCTTGGCAAATGTAAAACAAGGTCATATTCTGCTGAACATTAACCAATGCAAAGGAAATATAACTGAAAACCAACTGTGAAACTACGGTGATTAAAAGAACCATCATACATGAGAATAGTTTGTCATTAGAATACACAGCATTCCAATCAAGAACACTGATAATTGATGTCTTCTTCATAGAATATCCACGCAAATATCCATTAGTAGCATTTGATGGATCTGAAGGTTCGTTTAGTTCATGCTCTCTGTTATATTGAGTGACTCGATCATTGAACTCAAGTATTTCTCTCAAAGTTTTGAAGTTACCCACAGTACGTGTGGTCATAGCAAAGACTACAATGTATGGAAGGAAGATATGAGAGATAGAAAGAAGGAAATATCATGCAAGTGATATCATAATAACTATAACAGTTTCTCCCTGTTTTCATCTATAAATATAAAATATATGTGGCTCAGCTTTAAAGAATCAATCTTCTTCTCCTACTTCTTTCTTTCTTTCTTTCAACCACTTGATATCATTTGAATGTAGCATACCACCATCTCTCAATCTTACTAATGACACTTTCAGAACGAACAACTCCTTCACGGACCCATACTCCATGAGCACCCATCATATTGGCCATTAAGATATCAGTGAATAATCGATCACCTACAACCGCTACTTGTTCAGCTTTATCACATACACCATGTTCCTTGAAATAAGACATTATTTCCTTATAACATCCTGGTTTCTTTGTTGTGTGACGTAAGACAGTGACATTTGTGTTCTTTTCCAACAATTGTGCTTGTTGATGACCGATGTCATCATTTGTTCCTGCTGAATTGCTAACAATCAAAAGCTGAGCCCCAGGGTAATGTTTTCTTAATTGATTCCATTTGTCTTCATAGTGTATCCATATTTTATCATCATGTGCTTTTGCAAAACAATTATCTTTATCTAATACAATTGCTTTAATTTGTGAAGTCGACGATGTTGAAGGAAGTGGTATTGGGATATCATTGAATGTTGACACTACTATTTGTGGTATGCACAGTTGCGGGGATACTGCCAATCGTAAGACATTCAATGTTGCACTTAAATTGAATCCAGACATATCAACACGTATGTACACTCATGAAGTTGAAGACATGTAGTGATTGTATTTGATCAATGTATATGAAAAGAAAGTACCAATGGATCAGAAAACAATTATAGTCACAACGACGCGTCACTTACCCTCTCTCGCGTTCCCTCTTTTCCATTTCTTCCCTTTTCTTCACATCCGTTTTTTTTTTACCTTCAAAATTATTTTAATCAAGTCACTAATTGGTTCGAAGAGTACTGTAAGCTTGTGGTGGGAATAAAATTTAAGCTTGAATTAGCAGAAACAACGGAGATGAGTGGTTCTTCCAAAAGAAAAATTTCTGGGAATGCTAAAAAATCGCCACCACCAACGTCTTCATCATCTTCATCATCTTCATGTCATCAAAACGATTCACACAATGAGAATAACGATCATATAAATAACGATCATATATGTCTGATATGTGCGGAGAAATCACATATTGTATCTCTCTCTCCATGTAACCATGAAGTTTGTTATTTATGTTCATTCAGAAATATTGCATTATATGGTAAAAAACAATGTCTTGTGTGTCGTACTGAAACTACTAATTATATCTTCACGGACAAGTTGGATATACACAAATATGAATCTATAAAACAATCGGACCTAATACCATCAAGAAAAAATGACTATAATATCAGGTTTACAAGTGAACATGTTAGAGATGAAACTTTAAAACTACTGGATTACACCTGCCCTATCAAAAACTGTAATATGCATGAACTTAAACTCAATAATTTCAAAGAATTGAATAATCATGTGAAAGATGTACATGGTAAGTTTTATTGTGAATTATGTGTTAAGTTTAAAAAAGCGTTTATTTCAGAATTGAAGCTCTATAATAGGAAGCAACTCCATACTCATCAGGTAAAGGGGGATTCGCTTGGTTTTAAAGGTCACCCTGAATGTAAATTCTGTAATAATAAAAGATTCTATTCAGATGATGAATTATATGTTCATATGAGGGATAATCATGAAAGGTGCCATATTTGTCATCAGATCGATCCAAACAATCCCCAATATTTTAGAAATTATGATCATTTAAGTCAACATTTCAAATCGGCGCATTATATTTGTAATGTTCAATCTTGTTTAGATCAGAAGTTTGTTGTTTTCCCTGATGAAATTGCTTTAAAAACACATTTGATTCAAGAACATTCAAACATATATGGTACAAATCTTTTAATCGGAAATAACTTCAATAACCAGTTATTTACCTTCTCAAATAATAACAAAAAGAAAGTACCAAAAAATCATACAGATAGTAATAATGAAGATGGGGAGAATAATTACGAGTTGAAGAAGAAAAGATTGGAAGAGAGAGCAAAACATTATCTGAACTATAACATCGAAAAATTCAATGAATTTATTGACGTAAATAGCCAATACAGTAACGAATTGATTTCGGCAGATGATGTTAATAAAAGATACCATGAAATTTTCAAAGATAGTAAAGATGTTGATTACACACTTTTGATATATGAACTATCAAGATTGTTTTCGAATAAATCTAAACAACGCAAGGATTTGGAATTGGTGAATCAACCTCAAATGAATCAACGTGCATTGGAGGAAAACTTTCCTTTATTACCTGGTGCATCAAAACCATTATCATCTTCATCAATATGGGATTCCTCAATAAATCATTCCAAGACCAAAACGAAAGCATATTCAAAGCTATATAAATCATCAAATAATTCATTATATCCTGAACTACCAGGTGTGACATCGTCATCATCATCATTAATGAAATCATCACCAGAAATAAAAACAAATAAGACCCTGAAAACAAGAGGTATATCACTGAATCCAGAACCAATAAATGGATACTCCATTCCAGGCTATAATCCCATATCAAATGAAAAGACCAAAACTCCGAAGAATCAATGGAACAAGAATGCGATCAAACAGTCACAATCAAACTCTACAACTTCATTAGCATCAACATTGTCTTCGTCTTCATTATCCTCGTCATCATCATCATTATCATCAAACATCAAAACAAAGAAAATAGTCGCATATAATACACCTGTTCATAGTAAACCAGTCGATCCTTCTTTATTCCCCAGTTTACCAAGTGCTCCGCCTAAGAAAGTTATACCACGCGTGAATCCTGTTAATACCAACTCTGGTGTTTGGAATACATCTAGTCCATCAACGTTATCAACATCTACCTCAGAGAATGATGCATTCAACATGAATGAGATGGGTATCAGTATCAAAACTGTGAAAAAGGGTAAGAAGGGCACTAAGATTGTTTACCAATTGAATTAATTATGTTTTCATTCCTTATTCATATTATATTCATAATTAGATTTTATAAACGAAGAAAAAAAAAAAAGAGAAAGAATAAATAGACTAATAAAATAAGTTAACTGTTTTATTTATAGAGCTTGGAATCCTAATGACCACACATAACTACCATCAATCAGTATAATCAACGAAAAACACGTAAGGAAAGATATCCAGAAATATGAATGTTGATATAACGGAGATTGCAAATTGTTCAATTCATTGATAAATGAAGACATTGTAGTTAATGAACCACAAAATCCTGTAGAGAAACCATTGATTATAAATTGATGCGTCTTATTCGATATTAATAGTTCATTATTTGATTTCAGTCCATTCAAAAGTAATTGAAATATAGCCATAAGCAAACATCCCACAATGTTTGCAATTAGAGTACCAGTAGGGAACCATGAAGTTATATACTTACCATTGAGTTTAGATAATTCAAACCTTAACAAAGCACCGAAAACTCCCATCAAAATGGTGAATGAATAGTCCCATTTATACCAATATGATACTGTAAGAGTACATGATAGAATAATATTTGAAACAATTGCTGCAATACCTAAGAATGCAAATATCAGTTCAACTAATCTAATATTTTGACTATTCAAAATTTTGGACATTCTTGGCATGACCAACCAATCACAGAAAAATGCAAAATGTTTCCCAAGTATTTGTCCTAAAACTGGCAATGAAAATGTTATCAAAAAAGATGAGAAAAATTGCATTACTCTATATCCATTATTAGGTAGTTTGGCTTTGAAAATATCAATAGATGAATAGAAAACTTCAATTATAGATGATGAAAACGACGAGAAACTACCACAAAATCCACTTGTAATTCCTATATATAAGGGCATTTCTTTCATACTTGACTTATTTGAACCTTTCAATGCTAAACACCAGAAAATATTAGCATTATTGCACCATGACATTATAAAAGAAGCGGCGAAATTAACCCAAACGATTGTTCCGGGGTTATAGTTAAGATATGAATTATCATACTTTGTTAATTTCTGCAATGCGATTCTGGCAAGATTACCAGGTACTGAGAATGCAACTACCAAAAGAATCACCAAGTATCTGTTAGAGAAAGGTGTGTCTTGAAGAGTGAAGACATTAGTTGGTTTCCAAAATTGCAAAGTTAATGGATTGATTTGACGTTTCTCCCCAGATACTGATAACGAATTGTTGTGAGATTCCTCTATTGAGGAGATATGAGTTGCATCTTCCAACTCAGGCATTCTCCCATTGTTATCAAAATTAAACGGAAAGAAAAAAATGTATGTAATATCTTTGTTTTTATGTTTATCTCATCTACCAACTTCCATGAAATAAACGTTGGAAAAAGATAAATGGTGCGCCACTTTTTCATCGTTCATTGATACGCAATCTACAACAATATTCTGATCAACACACTTTGTCTTCCTTGATTGTTTTTTTTGTTTTTTGCTTACCAACAATACCATGGAATACAAACGATATTTAGCACCGGCGAATGCAGCCGCAATTATTCGATCACATCAAAAGGATGAGTATTTTACACACACTTTGCAAGATAAAATTATCGATACTATCAGAGAGTTCCGTGGTGCCACATTTATTCAACAACGAAAGCATTGGATACGTATTCTCAGCAGAATGTTATACTTACTTGTTACAATGGGGTTAGGATCTCGTACGTTAGGAGAAGAATATGTCGATATCACATACATGCATAATAACCAACGTTGCGGTATCAAACGTAGAATACTTTACATAATGGCCACTATCATTCCTTTGTGTGTATCACAATCCGGTGATGTGGCGCATGCTGGCAAACTCATTAGTCAACTCAATTTAATTGCATTCTATTTCATGGGGAAGTATTATGATATTGGAAAACGTATTTTAGGAATGGAGTATGTATCATGTAGTGATAACAGTAATGACAGTGTGGGGAAGTACAAATATCTTGGGATTGCACTTATTTCACAATTATCTATCCAGGCTATGTTGAAGATACGAGAAATTATTTCGAAAAGAGAAGATAGTGATGATAATAGACGTACTGATGATAATGATGATATCAATGATAAAAATGTAAATAAAAATGATGGAGAATTGACAACATATTTCAAAACAGACAGTACGTGTCTTCTATGTCTGAGCCCAATCAATGATGCAGCAGCTGCAGGTTGTGGACATGTATTTTGCTGGAATTGTGTACTTGAATGGGCACAACAAAGTCGAGAATGTCCACTATGTCGTGCTGCGCTTAAACCACAACAGCTATTATTACTAAGATAATGATGAAGGTATCAATACTAGATTATGGGAAATAACAATTATAAATATATATAAAAAGAAAAAATATGATGAATAATAATCAATTTGAAGAATGATAACGAAACAATGAACTTTAAGAGAAAAAAAACAAATCATTTCTTCTCTTCAAGAGGAACAACGCCTGCTGCTTGAACAGTTGTTGAATTTGGTGTAATGCTATTAATAATTGGACTAATTAGATTACCACTTTCAGCTTCATTCGATTTAGTTGAATCACTGTTTTGATTAGCTTGTTGCTTTTTCTTCAATTCAGCAAGTCTCAGTGCTTCATCATTAACACTTTTAACATCATTCGTAACATTTTTATAGAATTCATGTACTTGACTACCGTATTTATCATTTTTGAAACTATCGATATAGGAATTTAAACTTCTCAGACCATTATTCCAACGTTCTTCAATACCCCAATCATTGCACAGATTGCTTGTTTGATCAACAACTTGTTGATTCTTTTCTTGAAGATGATACTTTTCATCTAATCCTTTAATGAATTCATGAAACTTATCACTGATACCATGTTCTTTATCAAAATTAATAGCACGTTCAATTAACGATGATTGTAAAACATATCCATTGGCAAGTAATTCTGCAATAACTGTACTTTTTGGTTTGCTCTCCTGATCAATATCCCCATCTGCTGCAGAAGATTCATTCTTATCATCGGCCTTTGCATCTTCTCCGGATGCACCTTCAAGTTCTTTGATTTCAATGACTGAACCTTCAAATTCTGCACCATTTAACAACAATGCTGTGGAAATTGCACTGGATTTCTCAAATTCAACTTGGATATCTTGAGTTTTGTCATTCTTATCAACTACTTCAATGTTTTTGATCTTACCACAAAATGTGAAAAAGTCCTTGATCTTTGCTTCGGTGGCAGTAGCTGGAATATTACTTGCAATAATTTTACTCATTCTGTTATGTGTTAATAGCTAAACAGTATAAAAGATAAAACAATTAAACAATCAAATACTTATATATAATTCACAATTACAAAAGCAGAAACCACCTTCTTAATAACTCTTTTACAAAACATTATCTCTTCCAATCTCCCAGCCCCCGGGGGGCATGTCCCATTAATTCCATTGATTTTTTTCTTAAAAGAAAAAAGAAAATACATTACGTAATTATGCTCAATTTGGCCATTTCATCGTCATATCTAGCTAACTCATCACGGACTGCTATGACACTATCAACAATAACTGCATCAACTCCGGCATCTATTTGGAGTCGTGAATTTTCAGGACTATTGTTTTGAGATCCATATGTAAAACATGCCAATCCACTAGCTTTAACAACACTTGCAAGTCTTGGACATTCAATTATTGGTAGAGAGTCACTGACAATACCAAATAATTTCCAGTTTTTAGCAAATCTAATGGCATTCTGTAATGAACTAGCTCTAACATCTGCCATAAAATTAACACCTGCTTCAGTTAAAAATAAAACTGGGAATGATGGTTGTTTCAGTGTCATAATCAGACAAATATCTGGATGAAATGACGAAAATACAACATTTCTACCATTATATTTCTCATAAACTATTTTCAATATAACGTCACAAAAATGATTCATTTCAGGTGCAATTTGTCCAATGTCATGGATTTGTGATTCATCCAACATTGGATATTTCAGTTCGATATTGAACCCGGCTTCTTTTGGAATTTTTTCAAATAATTCGGTTAATGTAGTAAATGATGATGCAATGGTACTACCTCTTGTATTTGCCTTGAACTCATTAGCCTTCCAAGTTTTAGTTAATTTCATTCTTTCATTATTTAAATTAGTTTTCGTTTCCTCATCTAATTTCTCAATCTTATTGCTGGATTTGGATCTTGCTCTGTTATTGAGATATAAATCATCCTTCACTATTTTAATGGTACTCTTGGTATTGTTATCGTGTTTATCTTTACCTAAATTCAAATGCATAAATTGTTCTAAAGTTAATGATTGCATAGGTATATCAATACCAGATTCAGCAACGATAAAGTCATGATAAATAACAGGTATATCATCCTTGGTTAATTGAACATCAAATTCAACATATTGTGCACCCAATGATGCCGCTGCAACAAATGATTCAACAGTATTTTCACCTAATTGTAATGATTTCTTATTTCTTGAATTCATACCATTACCTCTATGACCAATAAGTCTAGGATATCTCATACTTTTCCAATACATATCTGCATTTAGCGGAATACTACCATTTTCTTCGAAAGATTTAACAACTAAAACTTCAAATTTTATGATACCTAGAATTTCCATATTGCCAACACTTAAAATTGGAATTCTAACACAGTTGAATAATGATCTCCTATTTTCACCGACATTTGTATATAAATCTTTCAAAATAGCAACACCTCTACCTAGTTTTTTATTACTTGTGGTAGACTTATTAACCTCATAATCAAAAGTTGGAATAAGATCAAAATATAATATCGTCTCTAATGGATCTTCATTATGGCATTTGAAAGTAATTGGATCTGTTGATATACCATGATTATCATCTAGTGGTAAAGAAAGTGGATACTTTACATCATGTTTGATATTTGGCGAACTAATAACTATCGATAAAGCAGAATCTAGTTCCGTTGAATGAATTTCATTAGAAGGAACTTTTTTTAACTCAACAGCTGGTGTGTTGTCTCTCAGATCAGTTGTACCTATGGAAACTAAAATCAATGATTCCCCCTTTTTGAGATATCTATTACCAATAATTGTTTTATCCAGTTTATGGTTATTATTATTTATTACTAATTGACCTGATGAATTATTGACAGTTTTGAGGACATTCAAATTTATCTTATCATTTGGTGAATCCTGAGCTGCTTTCTTTAAAGAATCCGAAACTTTATGAATACTAGAATTTGACGAATTTCTAACCATCTGAGGTGCAATCTTAGGTGATAATGCTTTCATGATATCCAAATCAACATATGGATTGTAATTCTCGGGTGTTAGTTTCTTAATAACAGTTATATGACCACGCAATGCAGCATGTTCTCTTGGTGTCCATCCACTCTCATCGTAGATATAATATTTAGCTCCATGTGAGATCAATAAATCAATAATTTCTTCATAACCATTAGCAGAGGCAACAAAAATTGGTGTCCAACCAAATGTCGATTCACCAATTTCAGTATCGGCATTATTATCCAATAATGTTTCAACGCTTTCTTTCAAATTATATTTACATGCAACATATAACGCAGTTTCTTTAGATTCGGGATTCTCGTAAGAATTAATATCAATACCTTTACACTTGATAAGACAGTTCAATAAGTCTGGTGTATTCATTCTTGTGGCCACATGTAATAAATATGGACATGTTAATGAAATGTCAGGATTCATAGACTCAACCAATACTTTTGTCGTCTTTGGATGTTTACCTAAAATTGCCAAATGGATTGGAGTTAAATTCTCTGAATCTCCCCAAACTTTAACATCGTCCAGTGAGGTAGTAACCTTGAACATGTTCCATTCTTTCAAAAATCTGATAATAATTGATGTAACTTCCTTCAAACCATACTGCGCTGCATAATGTAATGGTGTTCTCTTATAATTGTCATTCTCCAAAATTGCAAATTTTAAATGTGCAGGTAAATTCTCAAAAACGTATAAGAGACCTTTAGAAGAGCTGTTGGAATTGATACCATCAGGGCCTGATGTATTGAACAATGATGGATTGTAATCAGCGTTCTTTAAATCACCAATATCGTAGAGTTGAGGGTTGGTCTTATCGGTATTGTGTAATCTTTGTTTACCTAATGCAATAACATGATGGTGTAAAAAGTTCCTACCTGAAATATCATTCACATTTGATAAGACTGGTATGATTTTGAGTAAAGAATCAATGCAAGTACAAGAATATTCCAAGGTAGCTTTATTAAGTAAAGATAATAAAACTTTTAATGGAGCTAAATTTAACGACATATATGAATCATTGAGCAATTTTTCTAACTTTTCTACATCATCATTCTTGATTGCTTCTGAGTAAATGTCTAAATTAGAAGTTTTATTATTAGAGTTGGTTTTATTAGAAATTATTTTCTCAGGTGGTAATAAATGTGGAGTTCCATTTACATTATCTGAAACAATACTAACTTGGTTTGCAATTGGATTGATATCTAAGTTTGAGATCATCGATGAATTGGATGATGAATTATTGAAACTTTGAAGGTGGTTAGGTTCATTCAAAAGTTTGTTCAAATGTGAATTGATTTGATTTAAACATTCAATGATTTCTGCTTCATTACAGAATGAAGAACAGTAAACTTTAGAAGTGAGATATTCTTCTTGTTTGGAAGTATTGACCTTTTTATCTAATTTTTTCAAAATTTTAACAAAACCTCTCCTATTCAATTCAGAATACCACTTTAAGTTTCTAAAACAACTTCTCAATTCAACTAGAATATCCAATATATCATTATATTCATCATTATCTGGAACTTCATCATTTGTTTGATTCAAGACATTGATGATCTTTTTGAGCCTTCTATCGTAATCTAAGTATTTAGAAGTATAAAAATCATTGATTTTTTCAAGGTTACGATCTAAATGATAGAAAAATCTTGCTAAATCTAATTTTACTTGAGAATCTGAAAATACATCAATCTCAGGATCGATTTCAGCAATATCATGTTGTCTGGTGTATATTGATTTAATGATTTTCTTCAAGCCTTTATAATCTATATAATTTTGATGCCACTCTGGCACCATATGAGTCAATAATGTGTGTCCGAATTTCATTTATCTAAGAATGATGTAGATATCTCCACCAAACAAGCACTCAAAGAAAAATAAGAAAAATAACCATGTATGATGTGTACACTAATGATAATATGTATATGATGTGATGCAGAAATTCAATGTTAGATGGAAACAGATGATGATATATAAAATTCGACAATAATGAATGAATGTGACAATTACTTATATTATGACATGTGCCCTCAAAAAAGACCAAACAATAGAAATTTACCGTTTTTTTTTTAATTTCTTTTTTTTTTCTTTCTCCATTTCCTTCGAAATCTCGCTTCTCATTTGATGAAGTCTGTCCACTACACCATACCACTGAACTCTTACTTTGGAATGAGTTTTAATTCTTTTTCGTTTATAGAGGTGAATACATAGATTCAAATTACATCATTTAATAATTTGGTGCAAGACCATCTGATTTTACAAGTTTGTAGACATCATGTACCGAAGCATTGATGAATTGTCGAACTTCTAATGTAGCCCAAACTTTGAGCATGGAAACTTTATTCATTTTCTCAAATATCAGTTTCCCTTCATGGAAACTAATTTGTCGTAAGATGGGAATTGATCTGTAGTAATATAAAGAAATGGAAACAAAAAAATTAATGTTAGTATTTTTCATCTTTTGATATTCTAGGGAAAAAGAAAATAGGAAAAGAAACCTTTGAAAAATAGTAATGATTGTATGATTTGGAACTGATTAAAATCCCCATCATTAAATTTGCATTGTTGGGAATCCAATAGTCCAAGCAAATACCCACCTTGCAAATAAGTCAATATTTGGATCTAATTGTCTACAAATACCTTCTAAAATCAATATGGCAACAACAATACTAACAAAATCACCTTCCATACGCACATGATGAGCACGTACCATACCTAACATTCGATCTAATAAATCTCCAATTGATACTGATCCCAATGTAAATGTACGTTCTTTAACTTTTTCAACTAATTTTTCAACTTTGATTTTAAACAGTTCTTCGT
Source organism: Pichia heedii (assembly GCA_030579495.1). Taxonomy (NCBI): domain Eukaryota; kingdom Fungi; phylum Ascomycota; class Pichiomycetes; order Pichiales; family Pichiaceae; genus Pichia; species Pichia heedii. The sequence continues at coordinate 133,591 of JAKTRA010000004.1, read as the reverse complement.
TGATTGCAGTTTCCGGTGTTTTCGATCTCTCAATCATCAATTCACCAGCTTTATATCCATCAAATTGTGCCAATGCATTGAATAATGAAATGAAATTATATCTGTTGTTATCATCAAGTTCTGTCACAAGTCCAGCATCTATAAAACATAATTGAGGAACATACTTATTGTCATATAGTTTATTTAACTCTAGACTTAGCTCACTGCTTGATAAACTTTGCAGTTGTTCAGTTAACTCATCCACTTCAAATTCATCAACTTTATCTGGTATCTTATTTGAATTATTAGCTTTTATAAATCTAACAAATATATTACCAGGATGTAAATCTGCATGTGTAAAGTTATCTAATATCATCATTTTCAAAAATGAATCAATTAATTTATCACTAATAGATTTCAACATTCTATCATGTTTGAGATGTTTGACCTCTAAGATCTTATTCATATCAATTCCAGTGATTTTTTCCTCAATTAAAACTTTACGTGAACTGAATCTCGGTTTAGGGAAATGGACATCATTATTACCAGTAAATTTCTCTCTAAATCTATTCAAGTTATAACTTTCAATCCTTAAATCCAACTGCAAATTCATTAATATTGAAAACTGTTCAACTTCTTGTGGTAAACTTAACCATTCCATTGTTGGTATAACATCAATCAAGTTTGCGAAAAAACTCATAATCTTCAAATCTCTCGAAATATTCTTCTCAACCTTTGGATGTACAACCTTGACTGCAACTAGTGAATCATGTTTATTGGCTTCACCAACAAATTTTTCATTCAATTTGGCCAAATAAACTTGTGCAATTGCACCACATCCAATTGGCTTTTCAGGGAAATCATCAAAGATTTCATTAAAATCAATACCATGGAAAGTTTCCTTCAATATTCTTTTTGTTTCATCAAAGCTGTGTTCTTTAGAATTGCTGTGCAGTTTACTTAGTTCATTACAAAGTCCTTGATTGAATATATCTGTACGCGATGCTGCCCATTGACCAAGTTTAATGAATGATGCACCACCTAATTCTGCTGCATGGCGTAAAATCCAATACCATAATATAGCACCCGTTCTATCACCAGTTTTAGTTGTTTTACCGAAAAATGTAATTGGATAAAGAATAAATACGGGGAAGAAGATACAACTCAATTCTAAGAATCTTCCAAATGTAACAACTGGTTCGACAATATAATCTTCCAGTAAAAATCGAATCTTGTAAAGCCATCCTGTAAACTTTCTATTTCGAAGTTCATTCCGATATTCATTTTTCAATCTTTCCTGTTCATTAGTAGATGCAACAAATAATCCCATTTCAAGTGTAGATTGTGAAGGATCTGGAGTTAGGGTACCTTGAAGTGATGTTTCATTTTGCCAATTGTTTGAAACAAACGGTTGAGCACCTTCCACTTTTTTCAAAATATTATCATCATTATGTATGTTATTAAAACTATACACAAATGCTGTCCCAAATGATAAAACAGTGGCACCTATGAAGAGTTTATTGCTATGATTTCCACTATTAGTATTGTATGCATTGAAAGTTTTGAATTGACATCTTGTGAAGATATTTGTAGAAAATTTCCTAGAATGGGTTTGAAGGTATGTATTTCTTAGATATAACGATGCTCTTAACGAATGTCGTATTGCTATTTGCATAGTTTCGATCGATAATCCGTGGAAAGAAGCTTGTATATGATATAAATAAGAAGGGAGTGGTGTCTTATTATCGAAAATGCGAGAATAGTATTATTTTAGCCAGTTGACATTTCTGAGATTCAGATAAACCATACTTAAGAAAAAAAAAAGTAAATCACATGAAATCGACTTTACAATTTCCATAATAATGATCAGTACAATTGAATATACTTATATAAATACACATTTTAATAGAGTAGAAACGTGAAACTTTTCTTAGTTAACAGTGAAATAAGAAAGATGGAAAAATCTGACATTCTGGATATATATAAGCAAGTATCATAATTGTTCATCCTTGATAACATCAATCAGCCAATCCAGTCCTTCAGTCAAGCCTTCACCTTTGATTGCACTGGTAGCAACAATACTCCAACTTCTATCTTTCAATTCTGTAAGTCCTAATGCTTTGGATACATTAGCAGCAGTCAACGCACCTGGTTGATCTTGTTTATTGGCAAATACAAGTAAAGCACTATCCACTAGTTCATCTTCCTTAAGCATCATATGTAATTCTTGTTTGGCGGTTTCCATACGTTCTTTATCGGTTGAATCGACAACGAATATCACTGCAGCCGTATTAGCATAATAACATCTCCAATATGGACGAATGGACGTCTGTCCACCAAGATCCCACATATTTATCGATATATTTTTATATTGAAGAGTTTCGACGTTGAAACCAATAGTTGGTTTCGTCTTTACTACTTCTCCAAGTTGTAACTTGTACAATATGGTAGTTTTACCAGCCCCGTCCAATCCCAAGATGAGGATTCGGATTTCATCGTTAACACCCCAAAGTCTGTTGAAGATCGAGCTAAAGATATTGCCCATTATATAAATATGAAAATGAATGTATGTACTATGTGATACTGGGTAGAGAAACCTTGCTTGTTGTTGAACTTGCCTTTTAGATGAACAGATCAAGTGGAAATGTATTCACAAAAGAGGTGGGAGAGAATTGCCAGGTGGATTTTCCGCACCTACAAATATTTCATTATTTGAGATAAGTGTGTTGTTGATGTGTGTGTGTATAATACATGAAGGAAGAGTAAGAGAGAATATAAGAGTGTGTAGGAAAGGATTTAGTAATTTACATTACATATATGGTCTATGTTGTGTTTATACGGGATATAATGATTTGGATGAGTTAAATCAGCAAGTATAGTATCATGATAATCAAATCAAAGTATAGATTTCCTTTATTTTTCATCTGATTGGAATTTTCCGTTTTTGGAATAACCGACATGTAAAATATATAACCTTTGATAGATATTGGAAAAGTATTTAAATACCTTTGAGAAGAGACAAATCCATGAAACGTGCTATGGTTTATCTACTTTATAGCCACAGACAAAGATGACTTTACCGAAAATCCTTCTAATTGGAACTGGTGGTGTGGGAACAATGGTTGCATTTGGCTTACAATATGCCAATAAATCTCACGTATCAGTAGTTTCTCGTAGTGATTATAATAAAGTTTGTGAAGAAGGTTGGGAAATTCAATCGGTAGATTACGGTCATATTAGAAATTGGAAACCTGATAATATTTTCCCGTCAATTGAAAAGGCGGCCAAAGAAGGTACAGTATATGACTATATTGTGTTAACTACTAAAAATGTCCCAGATGTTATCAAACCTGAATCTCTTATTGAACCATTGATGACTAATGATAAGACAACCATTGTATTGATACAGAATGGGTTCGATATTGGTCGTTCATTTATTGAAAAATATCAGAGAACTATCTGTTTATCAGGAGTCTCTCATATTTCTTCACATAGTTATAATAGTACTATACATCACTTGTCAACTGATAAATGTTTGATAAGTTATTTTGAGAATGAAAATTTATCTAATGATGTTCAAATGAATCGGGCACATCATTTTGTATCTTTATATTCAAATGATAAGAATGATGTTACATATTTTGAAGATGCTAAATGGTATAGGTACCGTAAATTGGTTTATAATGCTACATTGAATACCATATGTGCAGTTACAGGCGTTGATACGGGTAGATTACAATTATCTGGTGCATTTGAAACATTGGTGAATCCTGCAATGCATGAAATCATCAATACAGCTAAAGCTGATGGTATAATATTACCTCATGATATAGTAAACACCATATCTCATGCAGATGATGGGATTTGGTTCAAACCATCAATGCTTGTTGATGTTGAAAAGGGGAATACAATTGAATTAGAAGTCATTCTTGGTAACTTCCTCAAAGCTGCAAATAGACTAAATGTAAAAACACCGATTTTAACTGTGATCTATAATTTACTAAAAGTTAAACAATTCAAGTTAAAGGAGGATAATAATATTATTCAATTACCAAAGTTGAGACCCCCAAATAATAAAGTATATTCATAGTTCTATAATTTTTATGACGATTCATTATCTTTTACACGTTGTAAAATAGTTTTGATCATTTCATTACCCACTTTTGTAGCTTCAGGAAACATGTGTTGGAAAAACGTTTGTGTATTCTCAAATTTCCGTTTATATAAATTGAAATCACCATAACTGACAGTATTTGACCATTCTCGAGCTGCCATAGTGAATTGTAAATCATCTTGGCGGAACTCAATATCATTAACAGCAAAATTGATACATTCTTCAAGAAGACCTGGAGTGCAGAACAAGTATTCAGAAACACCAAGAAATATTCTGAAAAGTGGAGTTGAGCAAATAATATGATCATAAGGAACAATACCAAGTTGTGACCAACTATCAACTATTGCTAGTAATGATAAATGAGAATTTTTCTGGTGTCCACCAGGTGGAGTTTTTGATAGTGAATATTGTTGTAGTAAATCATCATTGAGTAACAATTGATGATCATTTTTCAAATGTCCGAAAACGTTATCCTTTGCAGTCATGATTCTATCAGTAAGTTCATCTTTTCTTTTCTGTATCATCAACGTAAATAACTCTTCAGTGGATTTGGAATATTGTGTTATTTGTTTATGTGCTGAAGGATTGGTAATTGCTAAACCAGCGTATACATGCCATTTGTTTGAGAATATTCTCATTGAAATGTTAATCTTAGCATTCTCAATACCACCCGTCCATTTAGGTGTCTCCCATGGATATTGATGGCTATTATGCCATGCTACACCCATACTCAAAAATGCAGCGTGAGTTACTGCTTGTGTATCAGCAGTAATCTTATCATGCTCTTCATAAGTTAATTTAACATGTTTAGAATTCAAACACGACATCAATGACTCAACAAAATTGAAACTTTCATCAGATGCACGATGTTGTATTAAAACCAATGGTTGACCAGTAGTATCAACTCTAGGTCCATGTAATGAATGAACACTTACAATTTCCACATCATCTGGTAAATATTTCTCAAATGCTGCAATTTCAGGACTTTTACAAGATGTTTGACCACCAACTATAGCATCAACTTTAGTTGCAGGACCATATAATGAGACAATTTCAGCAATACTCTCTGCTTCAACTGAATAGATAATATAATCGGCTAATCTGGAAACATAAAACCCATTTCTATAGATCTCTACGTCTGGTAATAATGATGACATACTCTCCTTGAGCTCTTGATATCTCTCCTCACGGTCACATCCACATACTCTCCATCCAGCTTCAGAGAATCGGCGTGCATATAAAAGACCCATATCTCCTAGTCCTATAATTCCAATACATTTTGTTGCTTTTAATTTAGCAATCTCACTTTCTGACAACACAGTCATTGCCAATTACTACTGAAATCAAATTTATGTTCAGTGAACATCAAAATTAAATACATCAAACCATGAAAGCCTAGTATGCATGTAACAACTATCACTATATTTTTCTCGCATATAATTTTTCTCTCTCTCTTCATTTTTTTTTTTTTTTTGGCTCCTGCACAAAATTAAATTTTGATGATGAGATCAAAACATGGAATATCACTTTTGATTCTCTTGAGAGGTTTATTCAGAGAGTTAGAGATAGGTATATAAACGGAAACGATGAAAAAGAGAGGGATACCATTTATTCCCTCGTTTATTGTCTCCGACTCCGTGCCCATGGATGGTACAAAGGCACAGGAATCATTTATGTATTGTCCCGAAGTAGAGGTTGAGAAAGTAGATGAATTGAAGAAATCGTATAAACCGAAAACAGATGATCAATATCTTGAAGAGAAAGAATATGAAGTTACATTTGAAAGAAAACATATCAAAGATCTTATTCATATGATAACATCAGAATTGAAGAAAAAAGGAACAAAAACCCCATTACTCATACTACCTTTCAGACCAAAACAACATGATGCAGATCTTAAAAAATTTCTAAGTAGTATATTTGTGAAAGGGATGCCAATCAACGAGCCGGAATTAAAAAATATCATACAATCAACAAATGAATTTATATTGATGAGTTCACTAAAATTTTTATGGTGTAGATTACCTGGTAAAGCCATAATTGGGTGGAAGGCTTATACTGAATTTGTCAAAATGGAAGATAATGCAGGTTTCCCCGATAAGGCGTTCTTGGAATTTATGCCTAACTGCTTATCATCAGGTGCACATGCATCCATAGTTTATGATTTCTTTGATTTAATTGTTGCTTTAATATTGAATTCAAAAGAAAATTTAATGACTGCTAAAAAGTTGAGTAAATTATGTGGTTTATGGGCATTTAATCCTATTAAAAGTAAAAATCAAAGTAGTCCATCATTTCAAAGGGGTTTATATGAATGGATTCCTGCTGGTGACGCAATGTTTCATCTGCTATTAGCATTCGTGAAGTCAATGCCACCACATGGTGATCTAGAAAAATTGCCAAGAATATTCCAAAACTTACTCAAATCTGGCGAATACCCTCCTCTACCTACATCATCGACCCTTGAAACTTCGAGACATTTACAAGAAATACCGATTGTTACAATACGTTCAAATAATCCTTCACAAAATCCAGCTGAATTACTCACTCGAGTTCATAAAACTCTAAAATTTAATGATGCTACCTTATTTTATACAAGAGAAGATTATTTATTGTTAAAGAGAATATTCAAGGAGAAAAATGAAATCTCAAATAAATTATCTTCAGAAGGTGAAAGAATACTGGAAAATTTGTGCTTATATGATTCAGATTTAATTTGTGATGGAAAAGACTCAAGTTCTTTGAGATATAAGTTAATACCAGGTTGGTCCACTGATATGACTTCCAGAGAAAAGTTATCAACCAAATCAGATGTTGGTGATTATTTCACTGCAACAATCGGTAGAGCAATTATAGAAGACTATTTTATATGGACTTGGTTAGCCTCATTGGGTATTGAAGAGACTGATGTTAAAAAGAAAACTTTTGGTAAGACTTATATCATGGAAGTTGAATTAGCTGAAGGTTTCAAGAAGTGGGTGATTATAGAAGAACAAGATTTGGCTAGAGATGGATATGACATGGAGCTTGAAATCAAACAAGAAAAACTGAAAAAACTTGAAGAAGAAATCAAAAAGGCAGAAATTGAGGCTAAGAAGATAAAAAAACAAGCTTTGTTAAATAAAAAAAGAATTGAAGCTGAAAAGGAGGAAGCCAAAAAATTACAAGAAGAAGAGATCAATTTGAAAATGAAACAGCCACCGCCTCCATTACCAAAAAAGGATTATCCTACCACTAAAGAACTACCCCAAGGGTCGAAATCATCTAGGAAACCACCACCCTTGAGTAAACACGTTGATTCTTCAGATAAAAATCTTATGCAAGAGAATAGAAATAACAAATATAAAAACGATGAATTTGATCAAATTCGTATCTCATTACCAAATTTGGATGAGGATAGCTTTCTACATTTCGATGCACTAGATCTTGACCTGGCATTTGATGCTGAAGATGTTGATAATTACAATACATTGGCACAAAATAAAAATCCTAGAATTCCGTCACCATCTAGAGATCTTATACCAGAACGCTCGCCTAGAAGGCTTGTTGATCCAACTTATGAAACTAAGCCAATGGCTGTAAATCCATATTCTAATATTTCCACTTCGCCTCCAAAAGATAGATATGGTCCAGCTTCACCTCAAAGAGATGCGTATACTCGAAATTCACTACCCAAAGTTTCATATCCACAAGAATATAGTTCAATTCCTCCATATAGATTACCCCATGAACCTACATCTCCTCCTCGTTTGGCATCCCCACCAAGATCTAGATCTCCACCACATTCTCATGGATATAGAGATGAATATAATAGTCAGAACCAGATAATATCTCCTAACTTGAGTAATATATCATCACCGACACATCAAACCATATTACCACCTTCTTCTAATTCACCGATATCACATGAAACTATTTCACCTCCAAAAATAGATATCATAGCACATGATGAAACACCAAGATTGTCTCCACCAAATAGTCATGAGAAAGAGGAAAACATTCATATTGATCAGCAAAACGTCAACCTTACCCATATTCCAATCAATAACAGACAACTAGAAAATGAATTCGGAGATCTTGAACGAGAATTCAAAGATTGTATCATAAACCTAGATACACAGAAATCGGAAAGTAGTGAAACACGAAAAGTATCGGTGAATAGAGTACGCAAAGCACCGATACCATTGACTATGAAACAATCAGTTACTTCAGAAAGCTCATCTGTATATCCAGTTTCCAATATAGGCTCCAAGATGAGAACTGATATGAACGATCATTCAAGAGAGTCTTCCAAAAATTCCAATAACTCGTATTACACTGGTAAACTTTCACCAATATCCAAACAATCGAATGGTAACAACTCACTTTCGCCGTATTCTAGTTCTAGTACTTTTGGTTTCCAACGGAACTCAAACGAACAGCTGACTCAAAAACCATTACCAAATGTATCTTTACCATCATCAAATAAGGATATGTATAAGAAACCTATGCAACTGGCAAATGAACCACCCAAGATATCTGGACAGTTTTACTCACCACAAATTCCACAGCATGATCAATATTTACCAAATCCATCAAATCAACCAAATAAACCCAATCAACAAAATCAACCAAATCAACCACCGAAACAAACAAGAAAATCAATGCCACCAGGTCCTCGTGGACAGATGTACATGCCATATCAAAAAGGTTATCCGCCACAAGGTTATCCACCATATCCACCGTATCCACCGTATCCACCACAAGGTTATCCACCATATCCACCACAGGGTTATCCATCATACCCTCCTCAAGGTTTTCCACCACAAGGATATCCGCCGCCAGGTTATCCACCATATCCACCGCAAGCTTATCCTCCACAGGGTTATCCGCCATATCCACCATCTAATCCCTCCTATAGTAATAAGATAATCAATGGCATGCCACCATCAGGTAAAGTTGATAAGTTACATGGACCACAAGCTGTTAATAAGAAAAATGCCCGTGATGCCTTTATGAGTGATGGATTTGGCATCTAATAAACTAATTAATAGATGTACATTGTATAACAGGATAATAAATAATGATAGTTAATATTAATGATATGTAAGAAGATTTATAAATTTGATTCTTTAATACTTTTACTATAGCTGCTTATGACTGTAAATACTAATCAGTCTTTCAACATAGACATATATTCATATCGTCTTCTAATTATATCTATTAACTCAAATCAGAAATGATGAAGATGTGCTAATGAAGAAACGCGCCAACATATTCACAACCAAAGTCTGTGAAACCATGACAAGAACATGGTGAGAATAATTGACGTACACTAAGTGAATGTTTCTTTTTTTTCGTAATCTTATTCATTTACCATAAATCCAAATCCCAGCATCATAATGACGTCCAAGAAATCCAAATTGGTAACACTGAATATCTCATCGCAGACTCTCTCCAAGTTTCCTGAAATGAAATCCTCAAATGCAAATGAACAACACAGTAAGAATAAGAAAAGATCAAATCCGGACAATGATGATGCCAATGAATCAGAATCTGGTCATGCCACAAAAAATCATAAACCTAACAAATCAAACGCAACTGTCAAGCTCACTTTAAAGCTAGGTGATAATAATAAAAGTACCCAAAAGCAGGAAGACGAAAATATAGACATTGATTCTAGATCTGCAGACATTATATCGGGTAATATAGCTAGTTCCGCTCCACCAAGTGCTGGAAACTCAACTACCGCTAACAATGCATCGAATCTCAGTAATATAAGTGGAAGTAAACTATCATCTAACATTCGTGTTGGTGTAAGTGGATTAACTATGAACCCTCATATTGTTAGAAACATAGATACTAGTCATAATCATTGTGGTAAATGGGTTAAGAATGAAGTTCCTACAAAAACTGAAGTTATAGGCTCTGGTGAATCAACAGCTGCTGGAAGTACTCCTATATCTGCAACATTTGCCAATGTTGAATCAACTGGCGATAATAAACTAGAAGATGCTACTTTCAAGCCAATCAGATCGAAACTCAAAAGCACAGATATTTCCGTGCTGGACGATATTCCTGGAGTAATAAGTATGAAAGATTTGAGAGGATACAAAAATCATCCACAGAAAGAACAAGAGATCCAAATAATAGATCAGGCAAAACAGAAAGGTCGCCGTGTGATTAGAAGTTTTACTGGTTATCTGATGCTCTTTCCTGGATGGCGTAAGTCAGAGCCAGGAACATTGGAGAAGAGACCTGAATACCTTAATGATAAAGCATTTTCACAACTTAAAAACTCTAAAGATTCTAAAAATAACGCAAGCAAAGTCAGTCCACAGCCTCCTATACAGAAAACAGAATCAAAAGTCAAATCGAGCTGAAAGAGTGTAACCTTAAAAATTACAATAGGAAGTAAGTTATGGATATAATGCCTTTGGGTATAGGACCATTAGAGTAGCATGGTTATCTTTTATTTAATTGTATACGTGTAACCATAAAGAAACAAACAAGAGATTTGTTCTAGGTTCCTCTTAAGTAGCTGCCCAACCTCCAGTATCCGTTGTATTATAATATCTTATCTTTTGAAGTAAAAATTACTTACCATAAACGCCACCTGGGATTACCTGTATAAATAGTTTATATAATGTTACTTTCATAAATAGATAAATCAGAATATAATGTAGGACCTGCCATTTCATATTTCTATCTACACCTCAGCCATACCTTTTGTCCAGCTATAACAACCGAGAATTAAAAAGACTGGAATAAAGCATGATAGAAACATTATTATAAAATAAGTGTATCTATACTTTGGATTACCCATATTTGTCATTTCGATAACCATAGCTGCAAATGTGCTTAATGATCCACAAAATCCATTTGCAAAAGCTTTAATGATGCAAATATGAACAGGATTAGTTACTAAACGTACTTTATTTTCTTTATCTGAGTATCCATACAATAATAAATTGAGCATTGCTAGCAATGTGCAACCAGTTACATTAACAATATAGGTACCTGTTGGAAACCATTTTGAGACAACTCTACCATTCAGTTCCATCAACTTATATCTGAGATGACACCCAAAAATCCCAAATAGCAAGGCTATTGAATATTTGTTCTTATAATCATTATCGTAATTGAGCACAATTGAAAGCACTATATTCACTATTGTTGTGCCAAAACCAATAAATATAACAAGAAATTCAATTGCAAGACATGTTTTGATACTAACATATGGTTTAATATATGGTACAATGAAATAATCGAAACCATATGCAATATCCCCTCCAATGTATATACCAAAAAAACATAAACCAAATTGAGTAATCAAGACAGCAAAAAACTGCATAACTCCATAGCCATTATTAGGAAGTGGTAACGATCCATTGATTGTTACAAAGACAAGCTCTGAAATAACTCCTGAATAAGTCGAAAAACAACCACAAAATCCTGCAGTTATACCTGTGTGTAAAGGTATTTGTTTCAGGTTCATACGATGTGAAGATCCTTGTGATAGTGCTTCCCAAAAGTCATAAGCACTGTCTGCAAATCCAGCAATAACACAAGATGTAAAGTTAATCCAGATTACAGTACCTGGATTATAGTAAATATATGCGTTTTCGTAAGTTAACAACGATTGGAATGAAATTCTGGCTATATTTCCAAAATATGAAAAACTCAACATCAAAAGAATGATTGAAATTCTATTTGAATATGGAGCATCTTCAATATCCATAATATTTGATGGGGACCAATATTTTTTCTTCGGTTCAATTGTTTCTTCATCGACTTCTCTCTCTTGCAAAGTTTCAAACTGATCGTCTGTCTTTTCAGAACCATCTATAGCATCATTGTAATCACGTTCAATGTCTTTTAAAAGATCCAGAGGAGTTGCAAGATCGATTGCTTTCTTATAAAAATATTGATACTGTTTGGCTGCACTCATCTTTGCAAAACTGAATGTATCACTTAGATTACTTTTAACTTTATGTATATCATCACTATCTTTATCTTTACCGTTATCTTTACCGTTATCTTTATCTTTATCTTTATCTTTATCTGTACCGACTGCTGTCTCATTTGCATCTGACTCTTTATTATTTGAATTTATCGAATTCATATCGGAAATATTACCATTTCCTGATTCATATTGTTCTGTTATATCTTCTCCATATCTATCATGTTGATATAGACGATTGATAGTAGAATTGGTCTCTCCCATGCTATTTCAAATGCTTCTGAGCTCTATACAACACAAATACTCATAGCAGATTGAGGGATGGCTCAAGTCAATTAAACGTCATCCATAAAACCTGGGGTTATTTATGTACTCTAGAAAAATCATTGAATCAGCTGCTTACCACAAATTTCGATGACATTGACTACGCTTACCTAATCGACGGAAGACATTATTGTTATTGTAGGTGGAAAAATGCAATTATCTTTTTTTTTATATAAACCCAAATTAGAAATATACATGTACAAAATAATGGAAGTAAAAGGAATAGAGTTTTATTAGGTAAAAATTAAAGTAGAATTAGTTAAGGATTGTTTTTGGAAAAGAGTGATTAGGTTTGTAATGCAGTTGATGTAAATCTTGAAATTCTTGTGTCTATAAATCCTTTTAAGAATAGTAAATAAAATACCTCTTAAAGAATATCAAAATTTATTTGATGAAAGTATAAGAGAAAATTTATTTCTCATTTTTGAATGCAATTTTACTCATTGGATAGTAGTTATTATCAAAGATGTAATTGGTTGCATCTCTTCCGAGTAATCTTCTGGTATCGATATAACTGCTATCTAATTGATCAACTTTAGTAACACCTAATAATCTCATATCTGCCTTCAATTCTTCTCTTAAAATTTGAATTGCCTTTCTAACACCCTTTTCACCATAACCTGTATTTGCATATAAGAATGGTCTACCAAGACCAACACCAACTTTACAATCTTTACCAGCGATTGCTAAAGCTTTTAAAATATCTGTACCTCTTCTAACACCACCATCAACGAATATATTGAAATTTGGATCTAATTTACCCTTTGCCTTCAATATTGGAATAGATTCTGCCATAACTTCAATTGGAGGAGGAGATGTATCTAATTGTCTACCACCGTGATTTGATAAAACAACACCCTGGCAACCAATATCAATTGCTTTTTCTATGTCATCAGTTCTTTGAACACCTTTCAAAAGAACAGGTAATTTAGTTAATGAGATGATTTCCTTGACTTCATCCCATGACAGCCTTTTGTCAATGAAGGATGGCATTGCACCAGAGGTTGAACCAGCTCTGACTGAATGATCGTCATCCAATTCATCATGATCTTCAGTAATTCTCATTCTGATATCTTTTTCTCTGTTACCTCTATTTGAGGCATCGACAGTTATGAAAATTGCCTTCATTCCTAGATCTTCTGCCTTTTTGATTGTTTTCTTTACAACTTCTTTATCTTCATTAACATATAATTGAAACCATTGAGTTGCACCAGGAATTCTAGCTTCTGCAATTTCTTCAAGAGAGTAAGATGAGAAAGAAGAAATCATTTGAATAACACCTTCTTTACCCGCACCTCTTGCAATAGAACATTCACCATCATCGTGACCTAATTTAGCAGAAGCTGCAGCAGAAACATAGAATGGAACACTTGTTTCACTACCTAATAAAGTAGTTGATGTATCAACATCTTGAACATTAACACAACATTTTGGTCTGAAATAGATTCTTTGATAAGCATAGTGATTTTCTCTTAATGTAATTTCATCTTCGGAACCACAAGAATAATAGTTCCATGCAACATCAGTTAAAACCCTACTTGCAATATGCTCGAAATCATAGATATTTTGAATTCTTGAAAGAGCAGGTAAATTTTGTAAAAGTTCTAATCTGTGTTTTTCCTTTTCATCAATAACAACTTCGATTTTAGGAGCTTCACCATCTAAGACACCTAATTGTTTTTCCTTTGGTAAGAAATTTTCGATAGTACCTTTTGGATGAATTTTGTTATATAAGGCTGTTGCATCATGACCAGCATTTTGAATCAATGGAGTCTGTCCACCAGGATGCATTTGAATAAAATCGGTAAGATCATAGACGTTACCATTCACTGTAATCCAACAATCATCTGCAGTATTATGTTTGACAAATTCTTCAACGGGTATTTTAGTTTCAAGAGATTTTGCTTCGTCGTTTGAAACTGTTGAAAATTTAAAAGATGAGTATAATGCAGTTGCGGTGACAAATGCAGCCAAAGAACCTGCTAAGACTTTAGTAGATGATGTAGAAGATTTGATAGGTGATGTGCTTGTGAAAGATCTTCTGAAAGAAGAAGTTTTGGGAATGTTTTTAACAACTGACTTGAATTGAGATCTCAACATTATTTTTGTCTTTGTAACTGTGTTTTCTTGATTCCTTTTAACCAAAAAAAAAACAAAACTTTTAAATCAAAAGAGAAAAGAACAAACTGAAAAACTTCGAAACAGAAGAAACAACCAAACACATCTCTTTCATTACATTTATAATAACTATAAATATAGGGGATTAAGCAAGACTTTATAGTAAAAGATGAATTTGTTGAAAAAATTTCGAATGAAAAAAAAAAGTTTCTCCGTATCTTCTCTGTATTCCGATCTTTTCCTATAAATGAGTCAGACCGTAAAAAATCGGAAAGCGGTGATTCATCAGGTGCGCCTCTTCTGACAGCAACCCTGAAGGTAAACTTTAACTTAACGTGTATTAACCCAATAGGATCACACGCGACATCGTATAAAATCGGAATGAAAGGGGGTGAACTAAGGGTGGTACCGTTTGTCCGGAAGTGATTTCTATTGAAATGGATATCCGAGAATCGCAATTGCCTTACAGTAAATGAAATTAACTGAATCAATGTATTGAAGATATTAAGTTAAGCATTTTATTGAAGATTTATGGAGGGGAGTAGTAGCTGTTGTAAAATAGAAATATCAATCTACAGCACTAAAATGAAGTTAAATATATAAATTTAGCACTAAAACATTATCAAATCAAACTAATGATAGTAAACTACCCTTAGAGAACAAATTCTTGTACTTGATAGTGAAAAAAAAAATGATTCAGATGATTCACGTCTAAGGAAAATACAAAGGGACCAGAGTCAAAAGATAATTAGTACTTATATTAAATTAGTATAGTAAAATAATAAACAATTTTAAATTAGCGGTAACCCCGGACTTTTTAGCGGGATTTTTTCTTTTATTTTTCGTTCTTTTTTCCTTCTTTCTTCTTCTTCTCTTTTCTTTTTTCAAAACTGAAAATTTTCCTTAGCGGTATTCTACGTAAACGTCTAATTACGTGAAATATGTTGTATCGACCAATCGACCTTTTTTTTGTGTGTGTGGAAAGCGACGATGGGTCGATTGGGTGTTTATCTTTTTTTCATTTGTCCTCTCGTCCCCCGCCACCTCCTCCTCCTCCCTCTGTCTCGATTGCTGTTTCCGGTAATTCAGTTACTCTATTCAGAGACAAACGAAAATAAAACTTCGATTTTTTTCTGATAATAGCATCAAATCTCAAAATCATATGGTAGTATCTTGATAATTTATGCTCTAATTATCATTGTTTCTTTTTTTTAATTGTGTTTTTTTTTTCCCTTCCTATTTCACAAGATTATCTTTATTGATATCAATTGAGTAATGTCAACTAATACTAAAGCTCAGAACGATATCTTACATAAATCAGTTTCTCATCCAGACAAAAAATGGGTCTCTCCATTCAGAGTATCAGGTGCGGTATCTCCAAAGAAAAAACTTGCAAACCAAGCAAACTATTCCTCTTATATTACAGCTGGTAGTGTTCCTGTTGTTGAAGTAGAAAAGGAAGCTGTAGTTGAAGTTAAAAAAGAAGTTACTGTTAAAGAATCTAATGGCAATGGCGTAGTAGTTGAAGAAGTTATTGAACAAACTATCGAAGAAACTCCATTGGAACCTGAAGAAATTGACAATGAACCAATTGAAGGCGAACAAGAAGCAGAAGTAGAAGAAGAACCATTAGAACCTGAAGAAATTGACGAAGAACCGGTTCAAGAAGCTGAACATGTCGAAGAAGAACCTGCTGAAGAAGCTAAATCTGTTGAGGAAACCAAACCAGTTGAAAAGGCTAAACCTGTTGAGAAAGCTAAACCTGTTAAATCAGCAGTTATGGAAATTCCACCTTTGATCAAATCACATCCAAAAATGTTGCAAAGATATAAAGAGAATTTCAATATTGCCAATCAAATCATGAATAAGAACAAAATTGAAAATCTTGATCGTCGTATTGACTTGGGTGCTGGTCTAGTCTTAACTGAAGAACAAATTTATGAATTAGCTAAGAAAAAACTTGAACCTGTTATGAAACAAATTGATGATCGTGTTGCTAAAAGTTTGGCAAGTGATGCAGAAAGGGCAGCTCAAATTGAAACTAATATTAGATTAAAGGATGAAGCAGTCGTTGCTGGTATGTTGGCTACTTATAAGGCAACTGTTGATGCTAAAACCAGAGACGCTCAAAATGCACATGATCTTGCAATGAAAGAAATTGAACAAAAGGCAGAAGCATCTAAGAATAGTGCAGAACAATATATTCAAGAAGTAAAAGATGCAATTATTAAAGATCAGGAAGATGCTGAAAAGGCTGAAGAAGATGCTGTTGCTCAGCATGAAATTAACAAAAATGACTTGATCAATAATGCTGAACAATACAAAAAGGACAAAGAAACAGAATTGGAATCTTTCAAAACAAGACAAGTTGAAGAGACTGAATTGGCTGAAAAATTTGAAAAAGATGCAATTGAACTCAAAGAAAAACAAATTGAATTACAAAAGGAACTTGATTTGAAGAAGGCTGAATTAGAAGAGAAAATCAAAAAAGTTGAAGCCTTGATTGCCTTAAAACATGAAAAGAAAGAAACTATTCGTACTTCTAATTACAGAGCTAAAGTTGCTGATAGATCTTTCGGTATTATCAACTCTAAATTTGTTCAAGCAACTGCAAATGTTGGTGTTTTATCGTCACAAGTTGCATTGTTGAAGGATAGATTCAAAGCACATTCCACAAAAATTGATGATCTCTCAACCACTGGTAAAGATATTCTGCAATCTAAAAGAGCTGATGCAATCAAAGCTGCAGATGATTGGCAAGCTCACCTGGATCAAGTTAGATTAGAAGAGGCTCAGAAACAAGAACAACTGAGAATTGCTGCTGAAGAAGAAAGAAAAAGAATTGAACAAGAAAAACTTGAAGAAGAAGAAAGACTTGCAAAAGCTAAAGAGGAAGAAGAATTGAGAATCCAACAAGAAAAGGAAAAGGCTAAACAGTTGGCTGAAAAGAAAAGACTTGAAGAAGAAGAAGAGAATGCAAGAATTGCAGCAGAAGTTGAAAGATTGAAGGAAAAAAAGAGACTGACTGAAGAAAAATTGCAATTAGAAAAATCCTTACAAGAAAAACAGTTAGAAGAACAACAGAAATCCAAAGTTCATGCTCTAGGTGATGCTGCAACTGGAATTGCGAGCGGTGTTTTAACAGGTGCTGTAGGTGTTGCCACTGGTGTTGCTACTGGTGTTGCTACTGGTGTTGCGGTTGGTGCTTCTGGAATTGCTAGTGGTGCTTCAAATATTGCATCCACTACATCAAATATTGCTGGTGAGCCATTACAATCTAAGCTCACTGATATTGCAAATCATACTCATGCGGGAAACGATGCAAATGTACACCCAGCATCTCAATCGAATAATCCTTTCTATCAAGGTGATTTCAATGATAAAGGTGACCTACCATCGATTATCCATGAAGAAGAAGAACATTTACATGAAAAAGCCGTCATACCAGAAAGACATTTAGAAAAGGATGTCAAGGATTTGAAGGATGTGAAAGAAGGAAAAGAAAATAAAGATATCAATCATGTTGAAGAAAAGGATGACACTAGTCCAAGGGAACAAGAAAAGGAAATTATTCCAAATGAAATCGTAACTGATAAGAAAGAATCTGAGACATCTGAAATTCCAACTTCTCAGCCATTAGCTCAAAAAGCAGTTGAAAATGAAACTCCAGTTGTTACAAGAAGAAAATCAATGGTGGATGAAGCTATAGCACATATGAGTGCTGAACAAATTGCCAAGATGAATACTCCACTAGCTCAACAAATTAAAAAAATCCCATCAAAAAGTTCATTAGATGATTCTGCACAAGATAATACCATTAGTAGATCCAGATCAAATTCACTCAGATCTAAGATCAAATTTAAATCTAGATCAAGAAGTAACTCAATCAAACAAGCGAGCAATCGCAAAATAGTGAATAATACAGAAACTCCAGCTTCAACTGCTGCTACAACTGCTGTTGCTACAACCACCGCTGCAACTGGTGCAGTTGCGGGTGCAGTTGCAGGTTCTGCAATCGGTTCTGCTAGTGAAACTACTAATGGCATTTCAAATATTGTCTCCAATACATCTGCATTAAATGCTGATTCTATTAAACAAGTTGAACCTTCTGTAGCCAGTATTGCACCTTCAGGCATATCAAATGCTGAAATCTCCGAAGCAAAACAAGTTGAAATCAAACCATCTGGTAATAACTCACCAGAGAAAGTTTCATCTACCAACATTGCAAATGATGATAATGAGGATGATGATGATGGCTCTGATTTGGATTCTGATTTGGACCGTGAAAACGTTAACCCTGTTTTCACTGAAAAAATTGGTGATATTGAAGAAACTGCACCAACTACAGCACATTCAGAAGCTGACAATGATAACTTAGTAGAAGTTTCAACATTAGAAACCATTTCTAGTAATGAATATTATGCACATAAGGATGATCCTAATTATATGATGATTCAAAAAGCATAAGTGATTTAGCCTACTTCAATTTATTTTACTTTACTTTACTTTACTTTATTTTACTTTATTTTATGTTTTTTATTCTACGTTAATTTACTTTACTCAATTATATTTTACATTATTTTTAAGTTCATTTTTATATTTACGTGTTACTTTCGAATACTTACTGTCGTTCTAACGCTGAATTTTCAATATAAATACATACAATTTCATTTCTGTTAATTGTTAATTGATTACAAAAATTTAAAGAACAAATTAATTTACTTAGTTGTTTACCTACTAGTTTATTTATAAGCAAATCCACCCTTTTTAAAAGACCAAGAATCATCTCTAATTCTACCTCTTAAAATTGGGATCTCTGAACCTGGAACATAGACATCTTCGAATAAGATATCCATCTTTGGTTCAGGTGGTGGAGAAGCATCAGCCAGTTTAACTTGTTCGTCGACATATTTTCTAGCAGACTTATCGAAAGCTTTGATTTCATCTTCAGTTGCAATATTGAAATCCAATAGATGAGCTTTTAAACCTGCAATTGGATCATTTCTTGATCTCATATTTTGAACTTCTTCTCTAGTTCTATAAGTAGTACCAGGATCAGACATTGAATGACCACCGTATCTATAAGTTTCAAATTCTATAACCAGAGGACCATTATCATTTTCAGTCCAATCTTTTGCGAATTTTGCTGCTTGATAAACAGCCAGAATATCCATACCATTAACTTTCAAACCTGGTATATATTGACCTCTTTTATAATATTCAGTCATTGCAGAAGATCTTGAAGCAGAGGTACCCATACCATACTTATTATTTTCACAAGCAAAAATACAAGGTAAGTTCCATAACTTTGCCATATTGAAAGCTTCGAAAACTTGACCTTGATTTGCAGCACCGTCACCATATAAAGTCCAAGTACAGTTTTTATTTTCTCTATATTGATGAGCAAATGCTAAACCAGCACCCAATGGTACTTGAGCACCAACAATACCATTACCACCATAGAAACCATTAGTATACATATGCATGGAACCACCTTTACCGTAGGAGACACCTGATCTTCTACCCATTAATTCAGCTAAAACTTCTTGAACTGAACTACCTCTCATATATGTAAAACCATGACATCTATAAGAAGTGATGACATCATCTTGTTTAGTAATTGCATTTTCGATACCAACAGCAATTGCTTCTTGACCAACAGATAAATGACAGAAACCTCTAATCTTTTTAGCCTTATATAAAGCATCAGCTGCCATCTCCATTCTTCTGATAACAACCATATCTTTATACATTTGTAAAAGTTTACCTTTCTCTGTTTCATAAGTCAATTGAGGAGGTTCTAACTTATAACCTTCAAATGAAAAGTCAGGTAATTCAATGTTGACGATATCATTTAAATTTTGAATATTAGCAGCTTCTGGTACTTCGGTTGCTAAACTTCTAACAAAGTTTGGAACAACTTTACATGTTGCAGGTCTTTTTGATAAAAGGCGTAACATTACAGAAAGATGTCGAAAGTAAGAAGCAAAAGGAAATGGATTGAACCGAAAAGATCCGGGAAGAAGAAGAAGAAATAGAAGTAAAAGCAGAAGAAGTAGAAGGTTGTTAGAGATAATAAAACCAATACATTCATTAATAACCCACTTTCATGTAATTTTACAAAAAGAGAGAGAATATCGGAGCACTGTTTACCCGTTGAGCGGATGTGGGCAGAACAATGTTGATCTTCACAATTAGGAGAAAGAGAGAGGAGAGGAGAGGAAAACAGGTAGTAACGAATATACTCTTTGTACTCATTATATCAGTTCATGGAGTGTATATCCCCTTCTACTATCAATACTTATAAATTATTGATATAATGTAATGGATACTGTAATACTGTCCATTAACGTGTAGGAAAACATAATAAATTATAATCAGAGACAAAGAAATATTTCATTTTCTCAAATTTTATTTCTTTGTATTTTGTACTTCTTCAAACTTTTTTAATTCCTAGATCTTTCCAAGATATATATCACTGTGTTGACGGTATATTGAAAGTAAATATATACCACAAGAATGTCGGAGAACAGTGGAGTAAATCAATATCGATATGAAGAGATGGCCAACAAGGTTTTGCGTACTGATAAACGACTGTTGGACCAAGGTTCTACGGAGAAAGAAGTAGACACTACACCACATTCATTGAAAGGTATCATTTCTTCAAAAGATTTCGGCTCTAATATCAAAAATTCAACTGTAACTCGTGATGAAAGTGAACAAAAAGAAATACAAGAATCTTTCATGGTACCCCTTGAATCAAAGTCAAAATCAAATTCGAAATTAAAATCAAAATCAAAACTAAAACTAAGAAAAACAACACTTGATTCGTCTAACATTGAAAACTTGAACTATATTCCTACTACTGAGGCAACATTATTTGCTTATAATGAAATTCTCAACTGGTCGAATAATATACTAGATAATGATTTGCCTGATGATGTCATTGAATCGTTGGCAGATATACTTATTGAAATTTTGAAATCAAATGATAAAAATACTATGAATAAGAAGAAACTTGTTGAAGAATCTATTAAAAAGAGTATACCAGACGACGAATTCCAGAAATTATACTCCCTGGTCAACTCACTTATTGATTATAATCGTAATCTTGATGTAGAAAATCAAAGAATCGATGATGGGTTAGGAATAATTATGTCTTCAGATGATGAGGATGATGATAATGACGAAGATATCAATGATGACAATGATGATGTCGATGCTGAAAATGATGTCAATAATTTAGATAATGAGAAGTTGAATGAACTACAATTTGTTGATCAGGATGTCGATAACTCTGATAATACAGTCACAATGACGAATGCTGAAACATCTACAGCATCTTTGGCCTTTGATCCAAAAAACATTGATAAATATTGGATAAATAAGCAATTAACCAAATACCAACCACAGATAGACTCATATAAATATAACGATATTTCCAAGATAATATTCAATGAATTACAAAATGTAATTAATAAAACCAACGATCTAAGAACATTTGAAAAAAATATTCTAGCAATATCAGATTTTGAAATGAATGAATTTTATTACTTACTAGTTCAAAATTATGAAGTGATATATTATAGTCTGAAGTTATTACAAATTGATGATGAAGATCAGGATCAAAAAACAAAAATCATATTTAAGTTAAAGGAACTGACGAATAATAAAAAGAGGAAATTCAATGATGAAAGTGATATCAATAACAATACTAATGACTTAAAAAAGAAAAAGATTACATCATCCACAGACTCTTCTATAAAATATCCAAGATATATAGATCTCAATAATCTAGTGTTCACTCAAGGCTCAAAATTGATGACAGTTTCCGAGTTTGATCTTCCAAAAGGTTCATTCAAAAGAACAAAAAAGAGTTGGGAAGAAATTCATATTCCTCCTCCTGAAAAGGCTCCAATTGCTAATGATGAAGTTTCAATTCATATATCCCAACTTCCTGATTGGGCACAATCTGTTTTTCCATCAAATGAAATGACTACATTGAATAGAATACAATCGAAAGTTTACCCAAGTGCCTTTTTAAATGATTGTAATATATTGATGTGCTCACCGACTGGTTCTGGTAAAACTAATGTTGCAATGTTAACTGTATTACGAACTTTGGGAAAGTTTAGAAATTCAAATGGTACATTTCAACTGAATAATTTTAAGATTGTCTATATTGCACCTTTAAAAGCTTTAGTTCAAGAGCAAGTTAGAGAATTTGATAGAAGATTGTCACAATTTGGTATTACTGTCAATGAATTAACTGGTGATTCTAATCTTACAAAACATCAAATCGAAACCACACAGATTTTAGTTACAACACCAGAAAAATGGGACGTTATTACAAGAAAAAATAACGATGCTTCATTTATCAATTTGGTCAGACTAATCATCATTGATGAAATTCATTTACTTCATGATGAAAGGGGTCCTGTCTTGGAATCAATTGTTGCAAGAACTTTGAAAAATATCGATGATGATATTGATTATAATGTTAGATTGGTTGGTTTATCAGCAACTTTACCTAACTATAAAGACGTTGCCCATTTTCTGAGAGTAGAATCAAATGGCTTATTTTATTTTGATTCGGCTTACAGACCATGTCCATTAGCACAACAATTTGTTGGTATTACAGAGAAAAAGGCATTCAAAAAATATGAGACAATGAATGAAGTTTGTTATGAAAAGGTATTAGAAAATTTAAATGAAAATAGTCAAGTTATTATCTTTGTTCATTCCAGAAAGGAAACAGCTAAAACTGCTAAATGGTTAGCTAGAAAACTAACAGAAGATAAAAATATTGACGAATTGATGAAGTTTTCAACTGGTGTAAAGGAGATTTTGAACTCAGAGTCAATGAGCTGTAAAAATAAACATTTGAAAGTAGTTTTACCAATGGGCTTCGGTATCCATCATGCTGGTATGAATAGAGATGATAGACAAACTGCTGAAGATTTATTTGCCGAAGGTCATATCAAAATACTAGTTTCAACTGCAACATTAGCTTGGGGTGTTAATTTACCTGCTCACACAGTTATTATTAAAGGTACCAGTATCTACTCACCAGAAAAGGGTACATGGGTAGATTTATCACCTCAAGATATTCTTCAAATGCTTGGTAGAGCTGGTCGGCCAAGGTATGATACTCATGGTGATGGTATCATTATTACTTCTCAGGATCAGATCAAATATTATCTTGCAATTCTTAATCAACAACTTCCAATTGAGTCACAGATGTATTCCAAGCTAGTTGACTGTATCAATGCTGAAATTGTTGCTGGTTCTATAAAATCAATAAAAGACTGTATTGATTGGATGGGATATACTTACTTATATATTCGTATGTTACACTCTAGAGATATCTATTATGTTGGTCCTCAATATGACAACGATCCTCAGCTACTAGAAAGAAGAAGAGATTTGGCATATTCCTCATTTGTTACTCTTGCTAAAAATGGTTTAATAAAATATAACTATTCGAAAGATTTGGTAATACCAACAACATTGGGTAAGATATCTTCCTTCTATTATATTAGTCATAAGAACATGAAAAACTTTGATGATCAATTGAAACCACATTTCACTGAAATTGAACTATTCAGATTGTTTGGAACAAGTGAAGAATTCAAATATATTCCTGTCAGAAAAGAAGAAAAGGCAGAGTTGCAAAAACTTGTTGAAAGTGCACCAATTCCTATAAATGAAGATGTTGAAGATCCATTATCAAAAATCAATGTCTTACTTCAAGCTTATATATCTGGTCTCAAATTGGATGGATTTGCTTTGATGGCCGATATGGTCTATGTTTCACAATCGGCAGGTAGATTGTTCAGAGCATTATATGATTTGTCACTGAAAAGAGGTTGGGCGAAAATTGCTAAAATATTGCTAAATATCTGTAAGATGATTGATAACAAACTTTGGTTGACAAGTACTCCTTTAAGACAATATCCTAATGTACCACCTGATATCATTAATATTGCAGAGAGATCCATGACCCCTTGGAAACATTATCTGGCCTTGACAAATCCCTCACAAATCATAAAATCCTTGAGAGCTGAAAAGTATGGTAATCTAGCTTATGAACTGGTTTCTAAATTCCCACAATTAGATATTGATGCATCTGTTAAACCAATAACTCCTAGTTTGCTTCAACTAAACTTAGAAATCTTGCCACGATGGAAATGGGATACAGAAATTCATGGGTTCACTCAAAGCTTCACACTATTAATTGAAGATTGTGATGGTGAAAAAGTCTTATCACACGAACAATTTTTCGTTAAGAAAGAACATATAAACGAACCTCATTATATGACATGCACACTCCCACTATTCGAAAATGAACAACCTAATTATTTTGTGTCTTTGATTAGTGATAAATGGTTGTTTTGTGAAAAGAGAATTCCCTTAATATTGACAGAGATCAAACCTCCAAAAAAATTCCCCGCTTTGACACCTATTATTGAATCTGATTTAGTTCCAGTTTCAGATGTTGAAATCAAAGAGTTTACAACGGTGTTTCCATTTGAGTACTTTAATAAATTTCAATCACAAGCTTTTGATGCCATCTATAATGGTACACAAAATATACTATTTGCTACATCTAAAGGAAACGGTAAAAGCAATATTGCAATTCTTTCATTACTAAAACTCTGGAAAGATGAAGGTGGAAGAGCGATCTATATCAAACCAAATCAAAAGTGCATTGATCTTACACTCAAGAAATGGAAAAAATCGCTATCTAAGTTAGCCGGTGGTAAAGTGATAAGTAAATTTACAGGTGATGTCACGATTGATTTACAGATACTAGCACAATCACACTTGGTTCTTTGTACACCATCACAATTTGAGATACTATCTAGACGTTGGCAACAAAGAAAGAGTATCCAGTCTATTGAACTGATAATTGCCGATGATTGTCATTCTATTGGATCAGGTGTTAATGGTACATTATATGAAATGGTGTTAAATAGGTTCAGATATATTGCTACAAATTTAGAGAAAAATATAAGATTCGTTGCTTTAGGATCATCAATTGCAAGTTATAAGGATTTTGCAGACTGGCTAGATGTGCCTAAAGTTAATATATTTGATTTTGATCCAAGGGAGAGAATACATCCATTACAAGTGAAGTTTGAGTATTTGGAAATTCATCATAATCCATCATTCCTTAAATGCTTGATTAAACCTGCATATAATTATATCTCAACTTTAGAGGAAAGAAATGGTGATAAAAACTGTCTACTTTTTGTCAACCAAAGAAAAGATATTATCAATATTGCCAAAGAATTCGTACTGAAATTAAAAATTGAGAATAAAAATTGGCTTCAAGTTAATGTTGAGTCAATCGGAAAATATATTGATAAAGTGAAAGATAAATCCTTGAAGTTGTGCATCAAATATGGTGTTGGTTATTGTTATAGTTCTATGAATTCTACTGATTTGAATATTGTATTGAGTTTATTTGAATCGGGTGTACTCAAATGTCTTTTGGCTACTAAGAATTCATGCCAATGGGCACCAGCAGCAACATCCGTTCTCGTGTTAGGTACTAAAGAATACGATGGTAAAGAACACAGATTTATTGATTATACCATTAATGAAATATTGGAAATGGTTGGATTAGCTAGAAAAGGTCAAGGTTCAGTTGCAAATGCTGTTATATACACCAATTCAACAAAACTGGAATACTATAAAAGGTTTGTTGCAATGCCATTACCTTTTGAAAGTCACCTTAATAATTTTATACATGATGCATTGATTGGTGCTATAAAAATAATCAAGAATCGACAGTATGCAATTGATTGGATCACATACTCACTATTCTATAGAAAGTTACAATTGAATCCATCATACTATCAATTGAAAGATACATCTGAAAATGGTTTATCTGAGTATCTCTCTGAAATGATTGAAAACTCACTCCATGATTTAAAAAATGCAGGAATAATCGAACTGAATATCAACGATGATATAGATGAAGATGGTGGCGATGAAGAAGATGAAAAAATAGAAATCATTCCAACGAATAGTTGTATGATTGCTAATTACTACAATATATCATACAATACAATGGAAATATTCAGTAAATTGAACGAAAAGATGAAGATGAAAAATATACTAGAAATTTTGTGCCATGCAATAGAGTTTGAGAATATACCGATAAGAGAAAATGAAAGTATAACGCTCATGGAACTTTACCATGTGATTCCATTAAAATGGACGTCGGAGGTTAATTTCAATTTGCCATCTCTGAAAGTTTTTATTTTACTTCAAGCATATTTTTCAAGAATGCATTTGAATGCTGATTTTATTGAGGATTTGAATGAAATCTTACCTAAGGCTCATACCTTGCTATATGCATGTATTGATATTTTATCAAGTCAAGGATACTTAAATGCAATGTATGCGATGGATTTATGTCAAATGATTAGTCAAGGTATCTGGAATACTGAAAATTGTTTGAAACAAATCCCATATTTCGATGATGTGATTATTAGAAGATGTAAAGAGAATGGTATCAAATCAGTATATGATATAATGGAATTAGACGATGATGTGAGAGACAAGATCTTGGAAGGTTTGAAAGAAGATGAGATTTCAAGTGTTGCAAATTTTGTTAATAAATATCCAAACTTGGAAGTTAACTACAAATTAGATGGACGAGTTATTGCTGGTGAATCTAAGCAAATAGAGATTGAAATAAGCAGGGATGAAGATGTTGATGATCTTACTATTGTTAGTTCGACATATCCTGGGAAGAAATTTGAACATTGGTGGATTGTTATAGGTGATTATGAATCTAACGAACTTTATAGTATCAAAAGATTGGCTATTCCGAAAGAAATGCAAACAATAAAGATGGATTTTACGATTCCTGAAGCGGGAAAAAAGGATATTCATATTTGGTGTATTAGTGATTCATATATGGATGCAGATAAACAGATTGAAATAAATTCGTTGTCTGTTGAAAAAGCCTGATTTATAGAATGAGAATTATAGAAAATGTGTATTATACTTTAAAACTATAAGATTAGAAAATAGATTTGAGACGAGATATTCAAATTTCAATTTTTCAGGAAAAGAAGAAAAAAAGAAATGGAATCTCTTCACGCAAACATTTCACTTGATGTAATGACATTACTTCTTTACAAGAAAGATATAGAGAGAACATATAACTAGTTTCAGGCGGTTATTTGGCAGAATAATGAAGTATGTATTATTTGAAACAAACCTGATTGCTAGGGAGAGAACCATTTTTTTGAATATAATACTAACCACCACTTTTCCCAACATCCTTTCCACCATTTGATTCCCTTTCACTTTAGATTTTATATTGATGATTTGCCCGTGATTTTCCCTTACCCTAGAATATACCCAGAACAATATGCATATATGTGTGATATTAAGAAATCGTTAGATGTAGGGGGGAACTGTATTTTAGAAATGCCTTCAGGAACAGGTAAGACTGTTTCGTTATTATCAATCACAGTTGCATATCAAATGCATTATCCTGAACATCGGAAAATTATCTATTGTTCACGTACTATGTCTGAAATTGAAAAGGCGTTGATAGAATTACATAAACTAATGGAATTTCGATCTAAAGAATTAGGATATGTTGAGGATTTCAGAGGTTTGGGATTAACAAGTAGGAAAAATTTATGTTTGCATCCAGAAATTGGTAAAGAACGTAAAGGTATCATTGTTGATGAGAAATGTAGAAGATTGACAAATGGTGAACTAAAGCAAAGAATAGAAAATGGAGAAGGAGGAGATATTGAAGATTTATGTTCATATCATGAAAAATTAAATGAAAAGGATCCGACAAATTTGATACCACCCGGTGTTTATTCGTTTGAACAACTAATCAAGTACTGTAAAGAAGAAGGAACCTGTCCATATTTCACTATTAGAAGAATGATGCCATTATGTAATATTGTCATATATTCATATCATTATTTAATTGATCCAAAAATTGCAGAAAGGGTATCAAAAGATTTATCAGGTGATAGTATAGTTATATTTGATGAAGCCCATAACATAGATAACGTCTGTATTGAATCGCTAAGTATGGATATTACTGATGATATGCTGAAAAGGGCGACAAGGGGTGCCAACAATTTAGGTAAAAAAGTTGAAGAAGTTAAGAAAATAGATAGCACCAGATTACAAGATGAATATGAAAAATTAGTTGAAGGATTGAGAGAATCAGACATTGTAAATAAGGGAGAAGAGACATTTATTGCTAGTCCGGTATTATCAAGTGATGTTTTAGATGAAGCAATTCCAGGTAGTATTAGAAGGGCTGAGCATTTCGTATCATTCATGAAGAGATTAATTGAATATTTGAAAACTAGAATGAAGGTATTGCATGTTATTGCTGAGACGCCGACATCATTCCTACAACATTTAAAACAGTTAACATTTATAGATAGGAAGCCATTAAGATTTTGTTCAGAAAGATTGTCCTTATTAGTTAGAACATTACAAATATCAGAGATTGAAGATTTTATGGCGTTAAAAGATATAGCAACCTTTGCATCACTTGTATCTACGTATGAATCCGGATTTACACTAATTTTAGAGCCATTTGAAACTGAGAATTCTACAGTTCCAAATCCAATACTTAGATTTTCATGTTTGGATGCTTCAATTGCAATCAAACCGATCTTTGAAAAATTCTCAAGTGTTATTATAACATCTGGTACTATATCACCATTAGATATGTATCCTAAAATGTTGAATTTTGATACAGTTATACAACAATCATATAGTATGACATTGGATCGTCGATCATTTTTACCAATGATTGTTACGAAAGGATCTGATCAAGTTGCAATCTCTTCTAGATTTGAAATTAGGAATGATCCAAGTGTTGTTAGAAATTATGGTACATTACTAATTGAATTTTCCAAGATTACACCTGATGGATTAGTTGTTTTCTTCCCATCATATTTATATATGGAAAGTATTATATCACAATGGCAAACAATGGGTATTCTAGATGAAGTTTGGAAATATAAATTGATATTAGTTGAAACACCAGATGCGCAAGAGACATCATTAGCGTTAGAGACGTATAGGAAGGCATGCTCTAATGGACGTGGAGCAGTATTATTATCTGTTGCCAGAGGTAAAGTTTCAGAAGGAATTGATTTTGATCATCATTATGGTCGTACAGTTTTAATGATTGGTATACCATTCCAATATACAGAATCACGTATATTAAAGGCTAGATTAGAATTTTTAAGAGATAATTATCAAATTAGAGAAAATGATTTCCTTTCATTTGATGCTATGAGACATGCAGCACAATGTTTAGGTAGAGTTTTAAGAGGTAAAGATGATTACGGAGTTATGGTTTTAGCAGATCGTAGATTTTCAAGAAGGAAAGGACAGTTACCAAAATGGATTGCACAGGCATTATCAGATGCAGATACTAATTTATCAACAGATATGGCTATTGCATCTGCGAAGAAATTTCTACGAACATCAGCACAACCTATTGATTTGAAAAATCAACAGAGTGGTATATCTGTATGGACATACGAGCAATTATTGGAGCATCAAAAACGAGAAGGTAATGGTATTACAGAGTTAGATGCAGAAGGTGATACAGCAATGGTATGAATTAGCATTACGTAATTGGAAACGAAGCTCGTTCCGCAACAAGAAATTTTCAACTTTTCTTCACCTTTTTTTTTTCTCGTTACTTGTACGAGAAAGAGCGGAGAAAAGAGTTGATGAAAAATTATATAAAGGCTCATAAAAGCTCAGCTATTTCACATTTTATTCACTGTTACCAACATGTTGTTCTTTCTTTTGTTGGCTTTTGGTTATTTAACTATCTAACTTATTCTTCTTCCCATTGTACATACTATTTAAAAGTAAAAAGATATGTCCAAAGAGTACGTTTATATTGTTGCCGGTGCAAGAACACCAATTGGATCATTCCAAGGATCATTATCATCATTGAATTATGTTGATCTTGGATCATATGCAGTCAAGGGAGCATTAGCAAAAGTTCCTGAGATCAAGCCAACTGATGTTGACGAAATTTTCTTTGGTAATGTTTTACAAGCTAATATTGGACAAGCACCAGCTAGACAAGTTGCACTCAAATCAGGATTAGGTGAAGATACACCTGCAACTACAATTAATAAAGTTTGTGCATCAGGTATGAAGGCAGTCATTCTTGGAGCACAAACAATTTTAACAGGATGTGCAGATATTGTTGTTGCTGGTGGTGCAGAAAGTATGACCAATTGTCCATATTATGTACCAGCTGCTAGAAGTGGATTAAGATTTGGAGATAACTCTATTGTTGATGGTATATCAAAAGATGGGTTAAATGATGCATATGATGGTAAAGCAATGGGTGTTGCAGCTGAAAAATGTGCAAAAGATCATAATATTTCAAGAGAAGAACAAGATGATTTTGCAATTTCATCATATAAGAAGGCTCAAAATGCACATGATATTGGTAAATTTAAAGAGGAAATTGTCCCAGTTACAATCAAAGGTGTTAGAGGTAAACCAGATACTATAATTGAAAGAGATGAAGAAGTTTCTAAATTAGATGAAAATAGATTAAGAAGTGCTAGAACAGTTTTTCAAAAGGAAAATGGTACAGTTACAGCACCAAATGCATCACCAATTAATGATGGTGGAGCTGCATTGATTTTAGTTTCCGAAAAAAAGGTTAAAGAATTGGGATTGAAACCAATTGCTAGAATTCTTGGATGGGGGGATGCTGCACATGCACCAATTGATTTTACAACTGCTCCATCATTAGCTGTTCCAAAAGCTGTTAAACACGCAGGATTGAAATTAGATGATATTGATTATTTCGAATTCAATGAAGCATTCTCAGTTGTTGGATTAGCAAATACTAAATTACTTAATTTAGATTCTAATAAAGTTAATGTATATGGTGGAGCAGTTGCCATTGGACATCCATTAGGTTGTTCAGGTGCTAGAGTTATTGTTACTCTAATGTCTGTTTTAAGTCAAGAAGGAGGTAAATATGGAGCAGCTGGTATCTGTAACGGTGGTGGTGGTGCATCTGCTATTGTCATTGAGAAATTATAAGTAGTTGATAGTTGATAATTAATAATTAATAATTAATATATTAGAACCTTTTAAATTGCTATCCAGTACTTACTATATAAAAAATAATAGTATAATGTAATACAATCACTCTTTGCACAGTGTTAATACTTTTATATTAATGATAGTATTTTGAGTAAAAAAAAACTAACAAAAAAAAAGCAGTTGAAGTAAACTGACACAATCACCCATAATCCAAAGCCAGCGAGATGCTATCCAATTCGCCCCCTCACGGGTTTGGAGCTGTGCTGTATTTCTACCCTCCAGCGGTACCCAAATGTTTTTGCTGGTAAATACAAAACCTGATTTCTCGGGATGTATAATACCGACCGCAAGAGTCGAAACGGACATCTCAAACTGTAGACGATGGGGAAATCGTGTTGAACAAATGCTCAAAACCCTTCTGCCAAAACGCCATTACAGCGAAGAGTTTTGTTTTTTTGAAGAACTCAAGTACTGTAATGCACGTGATAAATAATGAAAGAAAATGACCAAAATATTTGAAAAAATCGTTAATTAGCAAAATCTCTAGATAATAAAATAAATATTAAATAAAAATGGTTGATATTGAAGATGAAAAGAGAGAAATATGTTTTCAATAAAGGTTATATAATAACACTATGTAATACTATAATTACAGTATGAGAATCATCGTTAATGAGTAACTCAAAACATATGACGTAGTTTCAAATTATAGTAAGGAGAGGAGGTTTTGGATATATGAGAGAGAACAATAAAGAAAAAAAAAAGAAAAATGCGAAACTCAAAAAAATTACAATCAACTCGCCCTCAACTTATCAGCATGAATTAGCAAGTATTGAATACTGAATTATCTATAAAATATACACTGTTTCCTAGTTTCCAATACTTTTCAACAAAATGTCTAGTCCTGAAGAATTGATTGCACAAGTAAGTGTTAGATATATTTTTTTTTTTCATTTCAAAGTAAGAAGAATGCTATACTAACAAAAAAATAGGGTAATAAAATTGTTAATAAAAGTAGTGGATTACTTTCAAGTATATTCGGTGGATCAAGCACATCAAAATATGAAGAAGCTGCTGATTTATTCATTCAAGCAGGTAATATGTATAAATTACAGCGTCGAAGTCTCGAAGCTGGAGAGATTTTCGAAAAGGCAAGTGAATATCAAATCAAGGCAGAAAGTTTCGATGAAGCATCTAATACATTAGTTGAATCATTCAAATGTTATAGAATGGAATATCCTGAAAGAGCTGCAAAAGTATTGGAAAAGGCAATTGAGATGTTTGTTCAAAGAGGACAATTTAGAAGAAGTGCTAATTTTAAATGTGATTTAGGTGAAATTTATGAGAATGAATTACAAGATATCAATAAAGCAATTAAAAGTTATGAAGATGCTAGTGAATGGTATAAGGGAGATTCTGCTAATGCATTGGCAAATAAATGTTTGTTAAAAGTAGCAGATTTATATTGTGATGATACCATTAAGAATTATAAAAGAGCTGCCACTATCTACGAAGAAATTGCCAAAAAATCATTGAATAACAATTTAGCCAAATGGTCATTAAAGGAGTATTTTTTGAAGGCAATTTTATGTAGACTAGCAGATGATAATGACTATTCTAGTGCCAATGCGATTTTGACAAGATTTTTACAATGGGATCCTAGTTTTGCAAGTACTAAAGAATATGAATTCTCGAGTAAATTGATTGAAGCAGTTAAAGAAGGTGATTCTGATAAAATTGCAGTTGAATCTAAGAATTTTGATAAATTCTCAAGATTGGATGGTATGAAGGTTAGAATCTTGAATACTATAAAGAATAACCTGAATTCTGTTCCCGTTAGTGTGGAAGAAGATTTTACTTAATTCTAACCATGTTTTCCTTTTCTTTTTCTTTAGTTCTTCTATCTTTTCACTTTTTTCACTTTTTTCAGCCCCCCCTCCGTATAATTCAAGGTACTATCCGATTTCTTATAGTGATTAGTTATATATATATATATATATATATATATAATATAGTAAAATATAGTAAAAAAAGGGAAAATAAATATGTAAATGACTATATTTAAATGTTATTTCATCTTCTACCACTGAAACCACCTCTTCCACCTCTTGAGCCACCTCTACCTCCACTGAAACCACCTCTTGAACCGCCTCTTCCACCACCAAATCCACCTCTTGAACCACCTCTTCCACCACTAAAACCACCTCTTGAACCACCTCTACCACCAAAACCACCTCTTGAACCACCTCTTGAACTACCTCCAGCACCACCTCTTGAACTTTTCTTTTTTGGAGGTTTTGGACCAACTTGTTTTGGTTTTGGTAAGAATCTTTCTAACGGTAATAATTTATCAGAAGCTATATAGAATTTATCACCTTCTTTAAAAGAATCTGCAACTATACCTTCTGAAGGTTTGATTGTGAAGAATACTTCATTAAGTGGACCTAAGATTTCATCAACTTTACCAATTTGAGTTTTATTTTCTAAATAGATTGGGGCATTAAAGTAAGGTAATTTTTCATTTATTGATCTACAAACTATATCACCTTCACAAGAATGAAGAAATGAACCCATTTCGAAAACTCTATCTGGAGGACCTTGTGGTTGGAATGATCTACCACCACGTCCACCTCTAGATGAAAAACCTCCTCTTCCTCTACTCATTGATTAGAGATGTTTTGATTAGAAAAGAGATACGTTTAATTTAATTTCTTCAATAAAAGTTTGCTTCATCTAACATATGATAATGAAAGTTTTTTTTTTTCTTTTTTTTTTCTTTAAATTTTTTTTCATGTTGAAAAAGTAAAAAAAAATTGATAAATCGCAATTACAAAAATTGAAAGAAAATTAAGAAAAATTGGAAAACCCGTACACCAATTTCCACTTTTCATATAGAGAGAAAGAAATAACTATGTGGTGATCACGTGCAGAGCGTGGAATAGAGTGCAAAATACTCACTTTAAATTGGTTGATATTGGTAAATAGCTTAGTGGACAAATGTCTTCTATTCTATTTCTTTGAGTGTTCCATTCAAATCAACTTTTGAATGTTTCTCATTTCTTAATATGTTTATTATTCTCATTCTCTTTTATTCTATTCTACTGTAAAATAATTTCTCCTGCCGGACACGTGATCCATGCGTACTCGCATACAAAAGAACGATTTTTAAAATCACGTTAATTGGCGAGTGGGAAATTCGGTGGTATTCTCCGTCCGTTAAACTTCCTCTTGAGAGGTTCCTAGGCGTGTAAACGCTGGGCAGATCCACAATAAATAAGGAACCCCCCCCTCAACCCCCCTCATTATTTATTATTGAGAGGTGGGGGGGATTTCCATGGGAGTGTTCTGCTGGACGGTTGACTGTTGGAAATGGAAATTTCGACAGTTGTTGAGTGCAATGCATGGACCCAACTTTTCTATTGTTTGGGAACTCAATACCGATCACCACGTTCCGGTGGGAGATAAGTATAGTAGTAGTAGTTATAGATATGAGAAGAATGTTATTATAAACATTTAAGATGGAGACATTGTTTTTTATTTTGTATTTCTTCCTGATGTATGAAATAATTTTATTATTATTTATTCTCTTTTACTATACAATATTATACACTCATTCTGTAGAACGTACGTAAACCAGGTTCAGGAATGGACCATTTCCACGACCTCCACGAGCACCACGAGTACCACGACCTCCTCGAGTACCTCTTACAGCACTTCCCCTTCCTAAAGTACCATGATCTCCACGATTACTTCTTCCAAAATTTCCTCTACCACGACCCCAAACACGACCACTTCCACTTCCACTTCCACTACGTTCACGTCCTCCTCTTGCAGGACTCTGAGTTCTCAAAGGATATTTGGCTATTTCTTTGGCGTATTCTTCATCACTTAGTTCTCTAGCTATGCGTCGATCAAGAGAGGTGGTTGTTAAATGAGGTGACTTATTTCCTTCTTTTGTTTCACCTTCTTCTATTATCTTTTTTGCTTGGTCGTCTTTTTCAACTAGTTCATTCTTTTCATCCTTCTTTTCATCCTTCTTTTCATCCTTCTTTTCATCTTTCTTTTCATCATTGACTATTCCATCCATCTTCTCTACGTTCACTACTTTCTTTTCTTCATTATTTCCACTTTTTTCTTCTACACTCCCTCCTTTGCCTTCACCTTCTTCATTAACTTCTTCCTTCTTTTTGATTTTCTTTTTAATTTTAGGTTTAGGCTTGAATTTATTGGTATTTTCATTTTTAGTTTCCTTGACATCTTCATCTGTTGATACAATTGGAATCTTCTTCTCAAGTATACTTTCATTACAAGTTTTCTTGATTTCTCCTCTTTCTTTTCCGTCCTCCTTTTCCTTCTCCTTTTCCTTTTCCTTTTCCTTCTCCTTTTCCTTTTCCTTCTCCATTTCAGTTTCTCTTTCTTTGATATGTAATAATTTTAAGTCATATGTAGTTTCATTGATTGCAGCTTTTTTCAATTTTTCATCAATTTCTCTTTGTTTAGCAAGTGTATCAACTGGTTTGGCATTACCAAATGGATTTATTCTTGGAGTTGAAGAAGGTTTATCCTTTTTAATATCATTCTTTTTCAATTCCTTTGAATCTTTTGAATCTTTTGAATCTTTTAATTTTTTCAATTCTTTCTCTCTTTCTTCTCTTTTAAGTATTTCTGCAACTTCTCTAGTATTTTCAGAGACAATTGGAATTTCTTTAACTAGAACTGGTTTGGCATTCCCAAAAGGATTGATTTTTTCTCTCTTTTTAATTTCTATTTTTGAACCATGTCCTGCATTATCAATGTTTATAGAATTACGGTTTGTTGTAAAGGAATCGTTAGTATTTTCATTATAACCAATTTCTTCATTATATTTAACAATTGAATTATATTCATCAAATGATAATACATCAATTGATATTCTATTACGTTCAATTATAACTCCATTCCATTTAAGTACTTTTTGTAAATCAGTTTTATTTTTTAAAAAGATTATAGCGATTTTCTTTCTTTTTCTAATATCATTCGGATCAATATAAACATGACATTCCTTTAATTTAGTGTATCTTGAATCGAAAAATTCTTTAATTAAATCACTGGTACAAAAATTATCAAGATTTGAGAATACTACGATAATATTATCATCTGTAGATTTATCTTGAAATCTAGAATTTCTATTGTATCGATTATTCCCCTTATTATTAAATTTATTATTCTCAATATCATTACAGACATTATTTTCATTGAGAATATTGGATATATCAAAATCATCCTCAATCCATGAGACTGGTCCTCCTGTTGATACATCCGAGAGGAAATCATTGAGTGACATCTTTTTAGAGCCTGTTTGATTGTTAGTACTTGTATCTCAATCAATTGTCAAATAGAGAAAGGGGGGGGGGGGGAGAGAAATCCTTCTCCTTTACTGAATCATCCTATTTCATTACTTACCCATTTTGTGCCGTGATTGATGGTCTAGTTACAATTGTACTATTTATCTTATGTCACACTTATATACCACTCACACACACACACACATACAAACACACACACACTACATCATCAATGTTGCCATCCAGCGATTTTCTTCATTTTCTCATTTTCCTCATTTTTTTTTTTGCTTCTTCTTCCTTCTTTCCACCAAAATTTACCCGGATATTTCCTATCTTCATATAGTATAATATAGTATAATATAGTATAATATAGTATAATATAGTATAATATAGTATAATATACACTCAAGGGAGTGAATAGTATAAAGGAATATACAACACACCATTACAGAGTGACGGTATGTCAGATATCACCATCAATGTAATGGACAACGATGAATCCAAACCTCATATAACATTATCAACATCATCATTATTGTCATTATCTATATTACCATCAATTTACAAAGATTTTGAACCAATTGCACCATCCGATGAATTAGCAAGAGAATCTGATGTTACAGTTTCTACAAGTATAACTCCACAAGCAGAATATAAAGGATTTTCAGCATATGTTATTTCATGTATATTTCTATTTATTTGGATTTCATGGTCTTTAATACCAGATTCTATGCTAAATTCCATTGGAATTTATTATTATCCATCAAGATGGTGGGCTATTTCAATTCCAGCATATATTCTAGTTTCAATGATGTACATGTACATATCTATTGCATGTTATAATATAGAAGTTTTAACTTTACCATTGGACGATAATCGTAATATAGTAGACGATAGTGGAGTCGTTGTTGATTTCAAAGATTCTTACAATTATATACACAAAGCTTCGTCAGGGGTATGGGATTTACCTC
Organism: Pichia heedii; assembly: GCA_030579495.1. Taxonomy (NCBI): domain Eukaryota; kingdom Fungi; phylum Ascomycota; class Pichiomycetes; order Pichiales; family Pichiaceae; genus Pichia; species Pichia heedii. Next base: position 95,716 of record JAKTRA010000004.1, on the reverse strand, counting down.
TATCACTCTGCAATGAAGTACTCTATAGCAAAGAATAGTAATATATTCTCTCTATGTCCTCTAATATGATTACACATCAATCAGAGATGTACACAGACAAGAGCAAATATAGTTTCTATAGTGTTCAATTATGGCATGTTTTTTTTTTATTCTTTCATTTCTTCTCAGAAATTCTTGTATGGAAAGATGATTTACAAACAATGAAGAAATTGAGAATTCGATGATCATGCTTAATTGAAAAGCAAGTCATTATTTATTATTTATTGTTTATTATTCATAGACTCTACAACTCCGTGTAATTCCACCATTTTTAAACTTATCATGTTCAAATATGTCATTGAATAGTACCCGTACCTCCCCATATTCTTCCCCACTTTGTTTAATTGGTTCATCTGTTCTTTTCTGTTTATTTAAATAACTCTAAATATACTGTTTTCATAACGGTCTAAGCCATACACCCCCCCATTTCTTCTTCTTCTTCTTCTTCTTCTTCTTTCTCTTTCTCTTTCTCTTTCTTTCTTTCCTTCATGATGAATTCATCCTCTCATATTTCAACAAATACATCCAATATCCAAACTAACAAGATGATGAAAGCATTGAGCTACTTTAAACCAGGTGTCATTTCATGGCATTCAGTCCCAAAACCAACCATCAAAGCCCCAACAGATGTCATTGGTAAAGTTCTTTCAACTACTATTTGTGGTTCAGATTTACATATTTTAAAAGGTGATGTCCCTGAGACAACTGCAATTGCTGCTAAAAATCCTGAAAAGGGTGTCATTTTAGGTCATGAAGCAATTATTCAAATCGAATCAGTTGGTAATTCAATTTCTAAATTTAAAACTGGTGACGTTTGTATTGCTTCTTGTATTACTTCATGTGGTAATTGTTATTATTGTAAACAAAATTTACAATCTCATTGTAATGGTAATGAAGGTACTTCAGGTTGGATTTTAGGTCATGAAATTGATGGTACTCAAGCTGAATATATTAGAATCCCTTTCGGTGATAATTCATTATTTAAAGTACCTCAAAATATCTCTCATGATAAATTATTAATGCTTGCTGATGCAATCCCAACTTCTTATGAAATTGGTGTTTTATCAGGTGGTGTTAAAGAAGGTGATTCAGTCGCAATTGTAGGTTTAGGTCCTGTTGGTTTATCTGCTCTTTTAGGTGCTAAAACTTTTAACCCAAAGCAAATTATCGCAATCGATTTGGATGAATCAAGATTACAATTGGCTAAAGAATTAGGTGCTACTCATACAATTAATTCAGCTAACGTTACTTCTAAAGATTTATCAAATCAAGTTATGGAAATTACTAAAGATTTCGTTCCAGGTAGAGAACCAGGTGTAGATGTCGCTATTGAATGTGTCGGTATTCCACATACTTTTGAATTATGTGAAGATTTAATTACTCCAGGTGGTTCAATTGCAAATGTCGGAGTTCACGGTAAAAGTGTTGAATTGAAATTACAAGATCTTTGGATTAAAAATTGTAAAATTACAACTGGTTTGGTTTCCGCTTTTTCAACACCTGATTTATTAGAAAAAGTTATTGATGGTTCTCTGGATCCTTCACCAATTATCACTCATCATTTCAAATTTGATGAATTTGAGAAAGCTTATGATATTTTCAAAAATGCTAAAACTACAAAGGCAATGAAAATTGTCTTAACCCCAAATTAATTTAATGAATTATATAAATGAATAATTTGTATAACCTATTTATTCTTACCCTTTGTTATGTTATTTCTTCTCCTCTCTAATTGTATTACTTTCTATATATTTAAAATAAAATAAAATTATGATATTTCTTTTGTTGATCATTTCAATCCGTCACTTCTCCAATTCATCATCATCATTATCATTATCAGAATTTGTGATTTTCTTATATTTTTCTTCCGCCTTACGTCCTTCCTCTGGATTGATATTATTAACTCCTCCTAGTAAACTTTTAGAAATAGCCTCCGTTGCCGCAATAGCTGGTCGAATAATCACAATTGGTGCAACTTTAGCCATCTCATAAACTGCTTCACTCGTACTCTCGGATTCACTCACTTTCTTACTAGCTTCTGAAATTGCATATTTGGCTGTTTGTAAATTCTTCTGAATAGATCCATATGCAACTTTTAATCCTTCATTAAATGTTGCCGGTTGATTAGAATAAAGACTGATAACATATGATTCACTATCTTTACGTTTATTATTGTTTTTCCCATTATAGTCATCATCATCATTATCGTCATCTTCTTCACCATCATCTTCATCCTCATCATCAATAGCACATTCATCATATTCTTCATGAATATCTAATTGTCTATCTTTTTTCATATCTGCTTTGTTTTTGATGAAATATTTCCGATAATCATTATCATCTTCATCACCAAATGATGCTGTTGAGCTACGTCTTCTACCTTTATTCGTTGCTAAACTACTACCTGATTTCTTTTTAGTAGAATTCTCATCAATAATTCTTGCTGATGATCCACTACCACCTAAAACTTCTTCAGTATTCTCTAATATAGTTTGTGTTCCGGCTGCTATTTTAGCTCCAAATTTCAATATTTCTCCTCCAGTTATTTTACCAAATTCATAAGCTCCAATTTGTAAACTACGAATAATTCTACCGTCTTTTTTATACTCTTTCATTGGAATTGTAATCAGATTATTCATACCAATACCAATATTTATCAAAGATCTGAATGGTCCTAATCCTGATAATACTCCAGTTAATTGATTATTCTTGATATCTGGTGACCAATATCCATTTAATAGTTTGTTCAATCTAGAAAAGCCATTGACTCCATATAGTTCAATCTTATTCAATGTAATCTCAGATCCATCAAGAATGAAAATATTCATAAATTCACTAGTATGTCCCGATTTGATTATTTCATAATCAAATTTCTTAGGTTTATAATCTAATTTCAATTTCACCGTATCAATTTTGAATTTCGAAATAAACATTTCTTCATCTTCCTCATTGATAATAATAAATCTATCATCCTTAAACTCTCCAAATCTCGTAAGAAAATCTAGTGTATCTTGATCAACATATAATCTTAGTGGTAAGATATTAACATCAAGAATCATCTCAATTGCAGCTAATTTGGAAATCGGACGTACAATATCGATATTTATTTTGATCATACTTTTCCCAATTTCCCTCTCCCCATTTTCTCTCATATACCCTGCAAACATATTCCAACTGGATGTTGGAACATTGTCAATTATAACACAATCTCCAATATTAATTCCAATATTATTAACAACTTCACATTGTTCAATCTTACCAGTATTGCTAAAAGTATGTGGCTTTTCACGAAGATGAGGCTCATTGGATGATAACTGACTAAAGTTGATACTAATATCCTCCATTTTAATATTAACCTTACTTTTTTTCGATCTGTTCAATCGTAACGGTAAGATCTCACGTTTACCTAAATCAATTGTTTTCATTTGTTCAATTTGATCATCAAGGCTAGATTTATCTTTTTTATTCTTATCATTGCGATCTTCCACTGTTCGGATATCTAAGATAATAGAGTTATAAATAGGCTCTTCAGTCATTGTAATATTCTCAACAGCATTCCCATTATCACCACTTCCCTCTTTATTCATTTCTTCCTTCTTTGCAGATATCTTCTCATAAACTTTCTTTATTTGTGTTCTCGTTTCTTTCCAATCGTACCCATCATGTAATCCAATATCTAACTGTGATATACTGATATGGATGTCCAAAGGAATAATAGTTAATAGAGTTTGTTGCTTCTGATCGTCAAAATGTCTCCAATTGATTGACATATCTGAAATCTCTTCATTAATCGAATCTTTATTATGTGAAGATACACTCGTTGAAGGTATATAGCTATTTGATATGTTTTCATAAAAATCTTCAATAATCTCTAATTCTTCATTATCTTTGGTGATTATATTATTCCTTAAATCGTTGTCATTTTCCAACTGTTTCCTTTTTTTAAAGTAGTCAATATCTATCTCTTTGAATAAATCAATATCTACACTTTGATCTTTATATTTATCATCGTATGAAAAATAAATAGGCTTTTTTAAGTCTTTAACCAATTGTAATAAACAGTGCATCGAATCACTACAAATTTCGGCCATCACCTTCTCTATATCAATATGTATATTTATTAGTGAATTAATAACCCTTTCATCAGACTTAGTTGAATTATATAATGATTCATAAGTATTTGACTTTAGTTTGATCAATACACTTTTCAACTCACCAATTGTCACATAACCTCTATTTTTCCACATCGATAGCACATTCCAATTATTCTTTGCAGTCATATTATTATTCTTTTTATTATTATCAGTTTTGGATATATCATCTATCAAAAGGATTGTCGCTGAATTAGATATTGTTTGAATAATAAATGTATTATCATTATATATGACTAAATCTACATTCGCCTTATTGAATATTATCAATGTGCAACTTGGTAAATTGACCGGTTTCAAAGATATAGTTACATCATTTAAAGTGATTGATATTTCATTCAAAATATGCTTTTTGATCGATTGAATATTAGATACTTTAGTTCTATCATGTATGATTGTTTCAGACTGATTGGTTTCTTGGTCGATATCTTTCTCAAACATTGTTAACCATTTCCCTTCATAGTTGATCAAAACATTATTCAAATAAATGTTGATATTTTGTTGAAACCTTAGAAATATCATTGGCTGATTTATCAATTCATTACAACGTGAAAATATATATTCAGTGATTTCATCGTTCTCACGAAATATAGATATATCATAAATACTTAGTTGTTTCAAATCATTAGGAAAAAAACTCAATCCAATATCCTTTATAGTACCAGATATACCCCCAAATTTATCCTTGATATCATCGATTGAAAAAATGATTTTGTTGATATTAAAAAAAAAATCAGCAGTTTTGGACTTTTCGATAAAACTTGATATCATCGTATTAATCTTCCTATTAGCATTATGCTTTTTAAAGTTAACAGATTTGGAATGTTTAATAATTTTTTCTTCTTTGAACGGTGCAAGAGATACTTTGGATTTCAAATCTTTTAATACATGCATTATATGTGTTAAGTTTTGGAAAGAGGTATTAAAATTGACTCTATCTATTGAAAAGGTATTTTTGGTATTGTAAATAGTAGAGCTTTGTGTATTCAAGTCATATCCACGGAATTTATCCATTATACTATTGATACTTCCTACATATGCCAGATTTTGAAAATCAATTTTTAAAGACCCTGTAGAACTTTTCACTTGCATTTCAATAATGTCAAGTTTTAGTAGTTTTTTCAATGAATCATAGATAATTGGGGAGATTTTCAAATTAAGAGTATCTTTTGAATCTTTTGAGAGACTTATAAATCCATCGATTGATTGAGTTTTGATTGATATGTCAAATGTTGGATCACTGTTTGAATAATGATGGCGAAACTTTTCTGGAGTTGGTAATTTCCGCCTTTTGGAGTTTAGTTTTCTTAGTTGGTTAATCTTTCCCCAGAAAACATTAAACTTATTTTTGAAACTGATCAGTAACTCAACAATCTCATAATCAAAATCAAAGAACACGCTTTTATTTAGTATGAATGTAGAACTTTGATTGGATTTGTCTCTTTGAATCTCAAATCTTACATCAGAATGCTTATGTGCATTATTATTGAAATACATACAGTTTTCATTATTTTTCATTATCTTGAATGTTTCCAACGATCCTTGAAACAAGGTTGAGCTTTTTTGTTGTAATGAGAATTGCAATAAATGAATCTGTAGTGATTTTTTTGGATTTATAAATGCACCTTCTGTATCTAGTAGAGAATTTAAGCTGATATAGATACCCGAGACCGTAAACAATTCAAGTGTTAAGGTTGGGTTTGTGTTTGAACTTTTGCTCTTTTCATATGAATTTTGCGGTGATGCTAACAATTTTTGTTTCCTAATTTGAATCAAAAATGTAACAAATGCAGATGCAAGTTCTGGTAATGGAACAACTGTCAAAAAGATATCATCAAATTCCATTGACAGAATTTTTTTATCGATTAATAATATTTTCAAGGATTTGAAGAAGATTATCATAGTTCCCTTATTGAGTTCAGTTGAATCATCATTTTCTTTAGTTTGTTTTGATGTAAGTGAATTTAAAGCACTCATATAGACACTATTGTTAGAAGTTGAATACATTGCACTTTCTAATATAGAACGTTCCATATCATCTTTACTTGTAGCCATAAATGATGACGACAATATATCATCATTGTAATCATTATCATCATTGTAATCATTATCATTATTGTTATCATTATTGTTATCATTATTGTTATCATTGTCGTTATCATTATTTTTTTCATCACTATTATCCTCATAATAGTTATTATGTATTTCAGGATTTAAACAGAATACTGAGATATCACTTATTTCACATTTTCTCTCCATTTTTGACCCACTGGCTCTTATCTGTTCAACTTTAACATTCAAGGCGATTGGATCTGCTAGTATTTTGAAATTTGAATTATCTATCGTAATTGATATTCTACTCATTATATAATTCATAGCATAATTAGTCAAATAAGATTTAGATGAACTATTTGATGAGTTTATACTTTTCTCCAATTCCAGACTCATATCTTTATTATGATTGAGTATATTTTTGATCGATTGTTCAGCCTTACTTTCTTTATCATCATTATCATTATCATCATCATCTATTATATCATCATCATTTTGAGAAACAAATGAATTAACACCACTAACCACATCAACCAATCCAAAAACACTCTCCATCATACCTTCTAAACTTTCTATTGGATCGATTGAATTGGGTACATTTGAGAATTTCCAATTTTCCATTATTTTGGGGTTAACAACACAGTTTATGTCCTTCAATGAAACTTTTATACCTGTTGTATTGATAATGATATCCAAGGACCCTATACTTGCGTGTCTTATGTTGATTGGACTTGTTGGTGGCAAATACTGTGATTGTAATTTCTCTATATCTAAAGATACATTTGATAAATGTAATGAAGGACCATCGTTACCATTGAATTTAAATGATGATTGTTGAGGAATATCGAGAGGATGAAGCGGCAATCGGGATAGAATCAGAGAAAGAATATTTGATTGTATTGTAGACATAAATGCCGACGACATTGTTGTTGATATTCAAAAGAATAAATTTACAGAAAAGGAGGAAATCAAGATAAAGGAAACATCATGAAACAAGTATAATTGAGCCTTTGCCATCTAATATAATACATTGGATTATAAAATAGTCATCGCGTAAGGAGAGTTTTTTTTTTCATGATCTCATGATAAGAAAATTATCTCCGTTGATAAGAGAATCTATGTTGATTCAATATGTCTAAGTTGTCTTTATACGTTACGAATATTTAGGTAGGAAGAGGAGAAGAAGGAATTAGTTCATCTTCATCAGCCATTGTCTCTTCAATGATAATTTTACGTACAATGGCCTTTTCTTGTGTTTTGATATAGATCAATAAACTTGCACCGAATATGAAAGTAAGAGTGACAAGAATGGCATTAACAGGATTTGGATTATTCTGGAATGTAATATGAGTAGCACTGTCTAAATATGCTTGTAGAATATTCATCATACCACTAAAACATATCATAGCCCCATAGACAGTTCCAAATGTAGTATATCCAAATACTTTAACGCAATAGTCCGATATTGCAGTATAATAGAATGGTCTATACAGAACCAATAACATAATACCGATATATTGCAATAATTTGACTCTTAACATACCAAAGATTCCAACTGTTAATGAAATACATAGAAGAATTGATAGAACAGCATAGGTATGCAAATTATCAAGTATTAATCCAATAAATGGGATTGAAATGATACCACCTAATGGTAAAGCAATATCAAAAAATTTATTTAGTTCAATTGAAATTTTAGGATTGAAATAATAAGACATTTGAGATGCAATTGTAGCAACAAAATAATTGATTCTTAGCATTTGAACTGTTGTAAATAAACACATAATATACCACCATGGAGATTTGAATTGTTCAATCAATGAAGCAGAATGTAAAACACCGAATATACCACCAGATTTCTCCTTTAATCTGTTATCAGCAATTTCTTCAAATACAGATTTTGATGAAATAACTGATCCACGACGGGATCTAGATCGTGTAATTGATAATACTTCGGTAGATTGATATCTAGAATCTTCAGGATCCAATGGTAAACCTGTTTCATCTAAACCCGTTTCACTGATTTTAGCAATTTCTTCAATTGTTTTGTATGATTCATGAGGCATAATAAACAGTTGACAAATGAAAATGAATAATGGGACAATCAAATAAAATTTGAAAAACTTGTTCAATGAAAGATCTGAAATATATTTATTCTGATAAACAATTCTGTAGAATAGAAATAGAGCAGATGAAGTATCAAAACAACCAGTCAATAGTGCTAGGATTAACCCTGAATTCCCTGGGAATGAATTAGCCAATTGGAAACAGCTTATAAATACGAAAGGACCACCAAAGGCTAAAGTAACATAACCGATAAAGTAAGCATCAAAAGATTGAATGAATGCACCTTGGGATAAAAGAATTGAAGCAATTGCAATAAAAAATGAACCAATGATACCAGTAACTTTAGGACCAAAATTATCCAATATGGAACCAACCAAAAGAGCAGTTGCGTTAGTAATAACTGCAGCCATAGTGAACATACGGTTTAATTTTAAGTCTTGTGCAATACATGGCAAATCAGAGGAAGAGTCATCACATAATTCACTATAAACACCTTGGGCAACCAGAACAGGTTTAAGAGCTGCAAATCCAAATATAGGTCCAGCAGCAAACAAACACCATAGAAGAGCACAACCGACTTGAATAAGACGTAAAGACAGAGGAGGGAGATGGTGTTGTCCAACAGAAGCTCGTGGAACAAGTGGAGTTGTCTCAGTTGCCATTGCCTATAGAAGAACCAATAGAAAGAATAAGAAGAAATAGTATAAAAAGACGGAGATAACCAATGTATTAAAAAAAGAGAAGGTAATCGATAAGATACGAACAAAGGAAGAATGAGAAAATAGAAAAATTAAGAAATGAAGAGGGCGATTTGATGAATGAATGAATGAATGAATGAATGAATGAGCTTCTTTCTCTTTTTTTCTTATGAATTCTAATTATGCTTTACCAAAACTGTCCATGGCATCAACAATGGCTGAAATACCATTATCACCTTCACCATGTTCCTTAGTGATTTTATCATTGCCTTTGTTACGTGTTCCATCTACAACACCATTCACCCAAGCAACCTGAGCCTTCAACAGATCTTTCGTGCTTGGACAGTAATGTCCACCTGGATGTTTGAAAACAGTAGCATCATCACATAGATCAACTAGTTTCTGAGAACGCTCATTGGAAACCAGCGTGTCTAGTTCTCCCATAACATGTAAAGTTGGTAAAGTGATTCTTTTCTCATAATATTTTGCAACTAAACTATTATCAAATTTAAAACCTGAATAAACAATTGCAAATTTCAAATAATCTAATGCCTTTTCATCACCAACAACTTCATTGAAATTGTTTAAAATAATACCAACAATCCCTGAACCTTGAGAAAATCCCATTATACCAACAAACGGCCCGTGTTCAATATACGCCTTCTTGATAACTTCATATGAAGGTTGAAGATCGAATTTTTCAGCTTGTGTATACACCCAACCACGATAATCTGGCCTTTCTACTTTATCATCTGCACCGAGAGATGATGCTGCAAATGGTAAATCTGCAGGAGTGAGTTGGATAGGTGCATCGATGAAAATCGTCTGATATCCTGCCTTTTTCAATGCTTTCCTGATACCTGAAGCTTTGATAGAAAATCCTGATCCATTCTGTGCAAATCCATGCAAGCATAGAATAGTACCTTTCACTGCTTTTTGTGACATATTGTTATACAAGAGAAGAATGGGAAGATGAAAAGGAATTACTAAGGGAGGGTGAAAGCGGAAAACGGTGAAATTTTTTTTCTTCTCATTTTCTCTCTCGTTTTTCCTTTCTCTCTCGTTATCTCAAACCATTCACGAGGCTGTATTTTCTAATATTGTGCTGTTATTTTCATTATTACTATTATTACTACTGTTGCTATTGGTCTACTTATTGTTTTTTTCCAGTACAGAATGAACTCCCTGGATTATAGAGATGGATGGTTTGATCCTTTACCAATTGATGAGTATATAAAGCAAGTTGAGAAGTCTGATCCAGAGAAACTTCCCTCAGAAAATGCATGTCCCGATGACTATACTCTACAACAGCTTTCTATCAGTTGCGGACCTACAGTAAGACTACTAGCTACACATGAAAACAAATCAGATAATTATCGTGGTAGTGTCATGTTTGTCTTTAGAAATTTATCTGATGATCAACTTCCAACTATGAAATTTATTCTTGGTCCGTCAAATAGTGATGAGTTGAAGAATAATGAAAATTTCTTCAATGCTGATCCTCTGAAATCTGAAATATTCTATAAAGAGGCAGATTTTTCATTTGGTAGATATTCATTCGAATTTAAATTGCTAGATTATGAACAAAAGGTTAAATATTTCCTAAATAATGAATCGTTACCACATTTCCAATTTTTCATACCTTCAAATAACCAATCAATGAATATAATGTCTTACTCATGTAACGGATTTTCACTTGGTACAGAAACAAAATTTTTCAAAGGTTCACTTTGGCTAGATGTTATACGTAATCACATGGAAAATTATCATTATCATGTAATGATTGGCGGAGGTGATCAAATTTATGCCGATAGTATAAAAAATGTATCTAAACAATTCAGTAAATGGCTTAAACATAAACATATTCATTCTACTGATAAACTCACACCAGAGTTAGAAGCATCTTTCGATGAATACTATCTTAATAGATATATAGAATGGTTTGGAAAAGGTTATTGGATTGGTATGAATGGACAAACTTTACAACCTATTTTTCCCATTGCACTCTCATCAATTCCTCAAATCAATATACTTGATGATCATGATATAATTGATGGTTTTGGTTCTTATAGTGATATCACAATGAGGCAAGAAATTTTTCAAGGTGTTGGTCAGCATGCATTCAAATATTATATGTTATTTCAGCAACATACTAATATAGCAAATGAGAATAATTCTAATGAAAGTGATAAATCGTATATCTTAGGATACGAAAAAGGCCCATATATCAAACAATTTTCAAGATCAATATTTACCAGATTAGGTAAATCCATCGCATTTGTTGGTTTGGATTGTAGAACTGAACGTACTAAACATAGGGTTTTATCAAAGGAAACGTATGATTTAATTTTGAAACGTGTTGACGAAGAATTAGATAATGATATCAAACATTTGATTGTATTACTGGGAGTACCGATCTGTTATCCAAGAATGGTGTTCATTGAGAAGATCATGGAATCACCATTGATCAAACCAATTCTTTTTCTTGCAAGGAAAGGTATAATTGCTAAAGGATTAGTCAATGAATTCGATGGTGAAGTTGAACTATTAGATGATTTGTGTGATCATTGGTGTGCCGCACATCATAAAAAGGAAAGAAATCAATTGATGAATAAACTTATTTCTATTTCTAAGAAGAATAATGTTAGAATTACTATTTTATCAGGTGATGTTCATCTATCTTGTATCTCAAGATTTAGATCAAAGAAATTTATCAAATCTGAGTTAGATCCAAACTTCATAATAAATTTCATTTCTTCTGCAATTGTCAATACACCTCCACCTGATGGTATGGTAAAGTTTTTAACAATGAGATCGAAAATGCATCGTTTTTCGAAAACTGTTGTTGAAGATATGATTCCAATATTTAAATTTGAACCGTCAAATAAAGAAAAACGTGAATTTGAATTGTTCATGAATAAACGTAACTATTCTGATATCATTCCAGTCAAAAATATAACAAGTAAAGATTTCCAGAAAAGATACGGTGAGAAGGGGTTGGGGAGTTATTATATAGCCAATAATTCATCCAAAAGAATTACAACAACAGTTGAGGAGAATGAAGAAAATTATGATGATACCAATACAGATATAGGATATTTATTAGAAGAAGACGGAATTGTAGCTACATTACATGTAGAATGTGAAATTGGAGATACTGAAAGTAATACAACAGATTATGAAATTGTTGTTCCTAGTTTACACAGTGTATAAAAAGTATAAATTGATCTTTCGACAATAAGATAAATCTCCTTTAATTTTTCTTTTCAGCAAAGATTGTCATTATCGCAAACACCGAATAAAACATTGCCAACGGATAAGCAACTAAAGGTCTAGCGTTTGATAAATTGAGAGCTCTAATGAAGAACCCACTTGCAGCAAATGTACACCAACCGACACTTGCCATTGCTAGTATATAACCAATCGTATTATCAAGATTCTTTAATACGGCCACAGCAGATAGCAAAACCAATGGTAATAAACAATAACCAACTACACTTGCAGTTCTTAAGAAATCAACATCTCCTGAACCCATTAAGCGGAATAGTGCATGTAATGAAAGTGTACCAACTAATGCTACACCATATATATAACCAAAATGAGTTTTACCACTTAATAAAAGCAACGATCCAAACAATATACAGAATAATAATGGACCAGCTAAATCACTATCTCTAACAACATCATCACTTAATGGAGTACGACGTAATCCAAGCACTGTTTGTGTTTTAGCTATAATATGAGAAAAATTAACACCAAGTTCCTCTAAAAGAGGAGGTTCTCCAGGATACCCTGCTGTTGAGAGAGCTGCCAAGATACCTTTTGGCAATGTGTTCATTGTTGGATCGTTCCCTGGATCAGCCATTGAACCTGTCGGCAGATTTGTTGGGAAATTGTTGATTCCTTGATTGAAACCGGAATTGATATTTTGATTGAAGCCTTGGTTGAAACCCTGGTTATGGGCTTGATTAATACCCTGGTTGAAACCTTGATTCATATTTTGATTCATCTGATAGTAGGACATGACTGTTGGTGAGATGAACTTGTCAAAGAGTATGTAGAACAAGGTGGAATGGAGTCCATTGAAATGTGAAGTGAAAATGACAATCACGACACATTTTCGCGTTGTAACTTCAACATGATTTCTTTCACAAGTTGTACTCAAAGAGAAGGGAGGAAGTACACTTAGTTATATTGCTTAATACACATTAGGCATAAATAAATACATGTCGTTGGAAGAATACGCTGCTGGCATTACTTCTCCAGATATATATACCCCTATTCATGCTGCGTTGTTAGATTTGGTTATCTCGGTCCGAACAATACCCCATTCAATTTTACACGATTATTTAGAAAAAGCTATATGTACATTATACGCCGACGAACACCATCTCCCCATTGGCGATCTTTCAGTAGAGATATCTGCATCTCAATTCAAAACTGTGTTATCGATTGTTAATGCTAAATTAGAACCATTGGATTTTGAAATTGTGGAATCCAAGGATATGGATGATTCATCTAAGAGTATATTCACATTTATAAATAAAAAGCCCAACGGTGCAATTCTTCTAACTACAAAATACAGTGATAATGAGATACAACTTATCAAACATATTATTGACAGAGTGTTCTCATCTGAATATGTCTTTGTTGACTCTACATCAGATACACAAATGTTGACGTATTCTGTTCCGTTGATGAAAATGGTCAAATCTTTAAGAGATGGACCCACTGATTTAGAAGATGATGTTTCTGATAGTGGGGAAAACAATAGCCAAGTTATGAGCACTCCAATCATAAAACTATCATTAGATGAATCAGAAGAGTTCTTAAAAGATCTAGAGTATTATGGTTGGTTAGAACGTTATAATAACAGTTATACATTAGCTCCTAGAGCTTTGGTTGAATTGCGTAAATATTTAATTGAAACATATGGTGTTTTCCCCAATGGTACTATATCTACATGTTATGGTTGTGGAGATATCTTAACTAGAGGTTTATTATGTCCCAACTCTAAATGTTATGTGAGATTCCACGATTATTGTAAAAGTTTAGTTGAAAAATCAAGGAACAGTGATATTTGTCCTTGTTGTGATATGAAACTAGATTCATTCAAGTGGTTCTAAAGTTCAAGAAAGTTTTTTTTTACTCTATTTCTTCGTCTTTCCATTGTCTATATCTCTTGTAATTCTAATTCCTTTTGATCTAAATATTTATTAACCGAATCGTCTATTAGATCGATAACATAATCTTCAACTACTTTCTCATTGAATCGCTTACCATAGATTTTTATATCTCCATTTATAAATTGTTCTTTCAGAATTTCTGGCATTATCCAAGGTTTCATACCTCTATTAATTTCTATAGCTCCACCACGAAATGATGATACCATTGGATAATATCCCAAACTACCATCATCAACATCAGTTATAAATTCTGTTTTCTTCTTTTTATCATTCTTTGCCATTTTCCGCTCACTTGCAGGTGGTAAGAATGCACATAAGTTTTCAAATGGCTGACATTTACGTTCTCCATTGATGAAAAGTGTAATAGACGAACCTGGAAGTTTTGCAGGTTTGAATTTTTCCTTATCTGATATAGCTCTCTCTCCAAAGACTGTTACTGGATTAAGCAAATGCTCCATTGCCTTTGATTCCGTATATTCATACTCCTCAAAATACATTTCCCCCTTATATTTAATAGGTATCATATCTCTTTCAATGTTCGAGTGAATTGATGTATTGCTATTACCGCTTTGTTCATCGATTGGATCAGATAATGTTTTCTGCCTAGCCATTTTATAAGCTATTCGTTGTTGAACTTCAATATCTGGTAACTCGATCAATAATCCAATGATATCACCAATACATAAATCTTCACCTCCTAAATCCTTCCTTTTACTCAAGTGAATACTTTCACATTTGATATCTCTAATACCGTATGAGTACCCATCAAATCCCACAGGTGCTTCCAATGATCCTTCTCTCCTACCAATTCCAATCCTTACATGTGGACCCTGCTTTTTCGAATTTTGTTCGTTTTTTATACTATGATATGGATGGTCATTGTTATCATTGTTGTTACCGTTTACTGTATCACCATTAGAATTATCATCATTACTATTCTTACCTATTCCATTTACAATTTTATATTCAACGTACCAGCATCCTTCACGTATTGCAACGTTGGATCTTGTACTTCTCCATCCAAAGTCTTCCATAGTACCTGCAGTACATGTGTCTTCACTTATATACATCTCAGGAGATCTATCAAAATATGACCAACGAATTCCATATGGAGGTAAGTCCGTGGTTGAATATAGTTTTGATTTCAAAAATGGATTTGGTCGACATGGTTGATACTTGAATCCTCTTTTGTTATTGGGTAGATCTGGTGTATTGTATAATGTAATTTCCTTTAATTCGACTGTGGGTATCAATTGTGGTTGTTTCAAAGTAGTTGATACGTCGTTTAATTTATAAGGAACTGGTTTCAGTCGAGGTATCACTCGTTGTTTCTTTGTCATTGTCAATGTCGTTTTCTGCAAGAGGTAAACTAACTGTTGATTGAAAGAAAGAAGGAAATTGCAAAAAAAGAAAAAAAAAAACACTCATGAAATTTTAATTGACATCATTTCCTAGCGTATGTTAGTCATTCTTTCATTTCTTCTTATACTATAGCATAATGAATAGATTTGAACATATCAAATCTATCAACAAAAGATATAACATCTTTACATCATTACGTGTACCATCAACCAAAAGAAAAGATTCCTATGAATCGTTTTCCCCATTATTTAGCACCACATATGCGTTAAAGGATAATTTTGCAACTCGGAATGAACCAACAACATGTTCATCCTTGATGTTATCTAATTATATTTCACCTTTTGATTCAACAGTAGTAACGTTGTTGAATCAATCAGGATCGGAATGTATTGGTAAAACCAATATGGATGAATTCGGTATGGGTAATTCAACAACATCATCTTATTTTGGACCAACCTTGAATTCACTATATCCACAGGATGATGATTTATTCAATGAATATGATGAATGCACGTTTAGTATAAAGGAAGAAACCGATGAACAGGGCGAAACCATTACAACAGATATAGTCAATGGTAATAGAGAAGGTTATACATTGAATAAATATATTACACCAAAACTGAAACGTGATGTTGATACAGGTAATGTGATATTTGATAATATAGATCCAAGACAGAGAATAACAGGGGGATCTAGTGGAGGATCTGCTACTGCAGTCTCATTAGATTTAGTGGATTATTCTATTGGTTCAGATACAGGTGGATCAATCAGATTACCTGCATGTTATAACAATATTTATGGATTCAAACCTACATATGGTCGAATCTCGAGATGGGGGTTGATTGCGTATGCACAAAGTTTAGATACTGTTGGTATTATGTCTAAAGATGTAGACACTATTTGGAAAGTTTTCAATACATTGGATTTAGTCGATTTAAAAGATCCAACATGTTTGAGTGATGTTTGTAGAGAGGAGATTGCAATTGAAAGATTAAATAATAAAAAGAATTCTGGTAAAAAGTTTAAGGTTGGAATACCAATTGAATACAAGTTTAACGAATTGAACGATACAGTCAAGGAATCATGGGAGAGATTGTTGAACAAGTTGAAGGATAATAAATTGATTGAGGTGTATCCAGTTTCAGTCCCATCAATCAAATATTCACTACCTGTATACTATACACTTGTTACTAGTGAAGCGTCATCAAATTTATCAAGGTATGATGGTAATAGATATGGGTTCAGACGTAAAGAGATTTTTGAAAAAGAAGATGAGGAAGAAGAGGCAGAATTTAGGATTAATAGAGATATTGCATTCGGTGATGAAGTGAAGAGGAGAATTATATTGGGTAATTATTCATTGAGTTCATATGGATATGATAATAACTATAAGAAGGCTAGTAATATTAGGAAAAGATTGATTGAAGAGTTCAATAAAGTTTTCAGAGATAAAAATTGCTTGATAGATAAGAAACAATTTCCTAATGTAAATGGTATTGATCTAATGATTGTACCAACTAGTGTCAATGAACCAGCTTTAATAAGTGATAATTGTAAAAGAGATATAATTGAAGGATATATGAACGATATTTGCACTATTCCAATGTCACTGGCAGGATTACCGACAATGAATATACCATTTGAAGGATTTGGATTTCAAATAGTTGGACAACATGGACAAGATTATAAAGTATTAGAGTTTACTAGACTTTTAAACGGCTGTATATAATTATAATAGTAAATTAGAAGTATATAGAAATAGAAAATTTCGATTGAGATTGTGAATGTACTATATTATGAATTTATATTGGTAAAACTCTTACTCCTGCAAGTTTATCAACTATTGGTGCTACCAAAGGATGCGATAGTAATGGACCTATTATTGGAACTGATCTCAAAAATTGAACGAGTGTTGCAAAGAATTCACCGAATAAAGCCAACATACCAACCATTTCAAAAATAAATCCAATGAAGGGGTGTTTGAAAAAAATCAACAATATTCCCAAGATGAACATAATGGAACCTCTTATCTTTTGTCGACGAGCAAAAAAATATAAAGTTCTCTGAGGACCAATGAGGAGGGTTATTCCTACAAGAAATAGTATATTAGCCATTGATAAAAGAGCTGAATCAAAGAAGGACATAATGCCAAGTAAAAACAACAAAGCACCGGCAGATGAGAAGAAAACTCCTATTTTCTGAGTCTGTGTAAGCCATAACATTGTTGGTATTTGTGAATTGAAATGTCTGTGCTACTCCCCTGGATATTGAACGGTGCAATCTTATATAACACGCTATTGATAATGGAAATGATAATTGATAATTGATAATTGATAAAGCTGAAAAGAAAAACATCGAAAACTGAACAAAATGGCGAAATTGACGGGAAAACACGGCGACGCGTCTTTCGGCTGAATGAATTTACGGCTCAGCTGAGTGAAAGGGTAGTAACTAGGAATGTGATGAGTTGTAGCAGGTGTATTGCATAGGTTAGCAGCAGCAGTTGACGTTCTTTTTGAAGAGACGGGATGAAATAGAGTGAAATTGTAAAGAAAGAAGGATTTAACTGGTGATGATGGCGAATGATGGAACGAAACATCTTTTCATTAACAATTTTGATAGACTTTCCTCATTTATTCAATTTTTGTTACCATTATACCATTGCAATATAATCCTAGAATCATAATACCAATATTCACTATAATAAGAGATGAATTAGTTGCAAAAGAAGAAAGAAGAAGAAGAAAGAAGAAAGAAGAAGAAAGAAGAAAGAAGAAGAAAGAAGAATATGATGAAGAGCCGAGCCGTTCGCAGAGAGGAAAAATCAATTTCAATTGTCAAATTATCAATAAGTGGCTTATTAGAGATCAATTTTGCCATCTTTATATAACTACATTCTTTTACTTTTATCATATAATTGTTTCTCTTGTTCAAGTAATCAAACACAAACATGAAGAAAGTATTTGATCCTAATGAAAATATACCCAGTGAACCACCTCCATCTTATGATGACGCAATCTGTGATCCTTCAATCCCTGATACCCCTCAAATGCCACAGAGACCACCAGTAGCACCTCCTAGAGGACCTACACCTTCAGATCAAAAGTATTCAAGACCAACTGTTCCTCCACCATCTTTAGATAGTCGTCCTTCACCTTCACCTTCTTATTCACGTGCACATTCTCCTTTACCAACTGCTCCGCCATCTCCATCTCCATCATCATCATCATCATTAAAAGATAAAACATCATCATTGAATTTACCACCTCCAACTCCAATCAATCCAAATCCATATCTTCCATGGCGATATCCATCCACTTATAATTGTAAAAAATGTGAAAATACAGGTTTCAGGAAGAAAGATTCACAATATTGTAAACATTGTTGGAAGAAATTCCGTCCGCAGAATAAAGATCCACCTAAAACTCAGAAAGAACTTGAATATTTAGTAAAACATAAACCAAAACCAAATCCAATTCGCCCAAATGTTGTTAAATTACCTGAAGGTGTGACTGCTGCATTACCTTATGCTCCAATGCCACCTGTACAAGCACCTATACCTTATGCTCCGATGCCAGTCCCACAAGCACCTCTGGTTGTGAATCCTGGTGATCCTCGTATAGGAGGTGTACTCTGTCCTCGTTGTAAAGGTCGTGGATTAGTTCATTTCTTCCTTGATCTAGAACGTTGTGCTCAATGTAATGGTTTGGGAAGGGTCAGTTCAAATGGTAGACCACTATAATTGTCTTATCATACATCATTTATACGATTATCGTTTATCTCGTTTGTTTCTATTTTGATTCTCTCTATATTTGAATTATTATTATTATCAACCTTACCACTATATACAATCAATATACTTTTTATATACAATCCCATGCTTCAATCATCAAATAAGTTATTAACTGCATTGTAATTGATCTTTTTACTTAACGTTTTACTATTCAACAAGGCTTTTGCATTATCACTAGCTGAAGAATTACCTGTAAGGTTTGCACGCATTAGATTTGCTAAACCTCCAAGATTATCTATTACATCACCATCTCCTTCTACTCTATTTGAATCATTATTTTCATCATTAGTTCCATTTTTCTTTCGACGTTTACGAGTTTGTGTTGTATGACCAGCTATTTTATCACTTTCAAGTTTGAGTCTTTTCTGTTCCTGCTCTAAGAGATAATCTTGATTCGATCCAACCCATAATCTTTCCTTTAATTTACTCTCTTCTTCACTCAAAAGAAGTGAATCTAATTCTTCATCGTCTATTAAATCCTTTAATTCTTCTTCATCATCTGGTATCCTTTTCAAAATTTCTTCAGTTGTTGGTAATGAAACTGTTAAGTTCCTTGGTTTGTTCTTTTCAATCATTCTAAGCAATTCATCATCTTCTCGCTGTACTAAATCTCTTGTATCATTCAATGATTCAAGATTTAAGTTCAATTTTTTGTCAATATTTAATGGATTCAAATCATCACTTACACTCAATTCTTCATTCTTATCAATTTCAACTTTACTGATTCCATCTTCATAAATTACCTTTTTATTCACTTTACGTATTATGTCTTCCTTTTTACGATCGATTAACTTTTTGATAATTGATTGAATTTCATTTTCATTAATTTCAGAATCTTCTAGTAAAGCACCCAAAACTGGATCATTGATCATATTATCTTCGATTTTATCAATTTCATTCAATTTTTTCATATTCTGGTGATTTTTAATTAGTGATTTCTGGAAACTTGGAGGTAAAGCATTTTCAACCTTCTTATTTGATCTCAGTTCTTTAATGGTTAAACTTGAAGATTTGGTCTTTTTGAATTCTACCAATCTATTCTGTAAAGTTTGTGAACTAACATGAGTAACTGCTACTATTTCTAAATGTGTTCTTCTAAAATTATTCATTCTTGCTGCTAATAATAAACATGCACCTGCAATACTTGCAGGTCTCCTACCTTCATGAATCCAATCATTTGACATTCTTCTAGCTAATTTTTTAGCATCATCTACCACTTTCCTAGTTTTTTTACCAAAATCTAATTTTTCTGCAAAATGTTGTATAAATAGTGAAGGATCAACTAATGGTAAATCTTTTATATGTAAAGCTTTCACCATTTTCAAAAAAGTTGCACCTATTGCGAAAACACTAACTTGTAATCTAGATGAGAAATCAATTAACATATGATGTGTATTATATTTTCTACAAGCAATGTATAAACATGCTGCAATAACATTTTGACTCCTTCTACCTTGAACAAAGTTATTCGTTAATGCAAGTTTAAACCATTGATGTGCAGAATCTGATACATGATCAGGTATATTTAATGATAATGCGACATTTCTAATTCTACGTTTACCATTTTGAATGGTTTGTTCTCTAGATTCCAATGATCCTCTTCCATTACCAAATGTTGCATGACTTTGATCATTACTGACATAAGAACCTTGAATTGTAGCTGCACCTGCTGCATTTTCTGCAAATGTGACTTCAGAAACAATTGGATTTTCCTCCATAACAGTACCACAACTAGTACATGCCAAATCTCCTGAAGCTGTATGAAATTCTCTTGAAAATGTGGTACCCCCACATTGCTTACATATTAAAGTTGGTGCCATTTTAATTACATAAAGAAGAAGGAAAGAAAAAAAAAGAAATGATACAAATTAGAAAGAAGAAAAACATGTTTTATGTGTTGATGTTAATAAAAAACAGGAAAAAAAAAACAAGAAACAAGAAAAAACAAGAAAACGTTAAATTTTCACGATGTCTACTTTTTTTTTCCAATTTTTTTCTATATACATCATTCTCTATAGATAACCGTTATTGTCTACCCAGTTCATCCATTTGGCAACATCTCCTCCAAATATATCTTTATCTCCAGGTTTTGAATTCTTCAATACAAGTACCCATTTGGACTCACAGAATCTATGGAATAGACACCATCTATCTTCACCTATTTTAATCACTTTTTCAACCATTTGATCAATATCGGATATCAATTCACCAATAAATATATTTTGTATAATTGTCATGATTCTAATACTTTCTAAGACTGATAGATTTTGTTCTTCTTTGATGTATCGACTCATTGGTAATTGATATGATATTGTTGATGTATCGGGTGGTATAGTGTCTATAGAAGTCCAATATTTACCATCATCATATATGATATATGTGAATTCCATTGATAGATCTGATTTCAATGATTCAAGTTGGTTTGTTATTAAATCTTCAAAGTATGTCTTATATATGGAATCTGTTTGTATAGCCAATTTTTGATAGAAAATGGAGTCATGTAATTGCGATACTGGATCATATATATAAACAAATAGAATATTATTCAATTCATATATCACGAGATTGACTTTTTCATATTTATTAGTGGATTTATTCTGTAAGTAAAAATCATGAAGAGTGATTGAACCATTTTTAGTTAGTCCTAATAGATAACATCCTTGAGAAGTATAGTTTGTCTCAATGATGGTATTATTATTATTTCCATCATCATCATCATCATCATCATCATCATCATCATCATCACTTTCCTCATTGATAAGAGTGATTACACCATTCCTTGTCGAATTTCTTTCTTCACTAATACCATTGATATTTGCTGTATTTGTTGTATTTTCTGTACTATCATGATTTTTATTCCAATATGAAGCCATTGTATCCCATGGATGTAATGATATTTTGGAAACGACAGGAGTGACTAATCCCGATAAGTTTTGTAAAGTTGAAGATATTGGAATATATGACTCGACAGTCTCTGCCAATTCTTCAAATGGATTATAAACATTATCAATTAATTTATCCTTTAGATAGACTGCTTGTTGGAAAATTGAACGTTCAGTTAACGAACCATCTGGTTTGATTGAATTATTAGATTTTAAAGTTTCAATATACTTCAATAATGATGGCCAATTACCATACGTTAATGCACATGTACTTAATCCAAGTATCATATCTAATTCTTTGAAAACAGTCAATAATGCTTTGATACTTGCAGATGTATATTTTGAATTATCATTGTTATTATAAATAACACCCCAATTTTGTTCAGGTATCCAATTTGTATTGATAACTAAGATATCATTCAAATTCTCTGTTGAGTTGATTAAATTACAAAACATTAGATCGACATTTTCTGAAAAACCAACAGGTTTCAAAACGGATGAAAATCTTATTCCATCCAATAATTTGAAGTATCCATCATCTGATATATCAAAAGAAGAAGGAATTTCAAATCTATTAGTTAACCAAGTTTTCCACCACGAGGAAGTTAATTCACATATACTATTCTTATCAATGATATCATCCAAAGGACCATTATTGAGTAAGAATAGATCATTGGCATCTAGAATCAATCGTCGAAGGTAATCATCTGATGCTAATCCTATTTGTGTATATTCTTGATTAATTTTAGTATTACTATCATTATCCAATACTCTAATTGCATATTGAAATTTTGTGAAACACCAAAATGATCCTTGTAGTGCCAAAACTATAGTTCTTGACGAATCTGTATCAAAACAAGAATAATTTGACTTGTCGCCAGTATTAAAATCCTTTGATAAGTTATTAATTGCATTAATTATTCCAATTTGATTAACAATTGAATCAATATTACCCTTACTATCAATCAATTGATTACCATCATTATCTTTATCCTTGATTAGATGACAAACTACTTGTTCATTCAACGAGTTAGTATCTTCTGCATTGGAATCCACCAGCCAATTGGGGTTAAAGATACAGAATTCTACAATTGCTGGTGGTTGAATGATCTTCACCGACATTAATGTAAAGTTTGTACACTAAAAGTATGATTAATTGAAGGTATTATATTAACATATATACATATACATATTATACATATAGATGTAGTTTGAAATCTTTAATGTTGCGACTTTTCGACTCTTCCTATAATGAGAAGAATTATTTTCAATTTTCAATTTTCAATCTTCAATGTGTAATTTGCATTTTCTTTCTTTTCGACGATGGTGGAAAGTTTTTAGGAAATTGAATTATTTAAATAGTTGTAAAGAGTTATCTTAACTTTCTGGATAGAACAAAAACAAAGATTCGTGTACTAATATGGTTTTAGCTGATCTTGGGAGACGTATCAACAATGCGGTCTCTGAAGCTACGAAATCATCCGTAGTAACACAGAGTGTTGTGGATACATTATTAAAGGAAATTTCTAATGCATTAATGGAAGCTGATGTTGATATTAAATTAGTAATTAAATTAAGGAAGAAACTTAAATCAACATTAGAAATCAATGAAAAAGATAATGGTATTAATAAGAAGAAACTTATTCAAAAGGCAGTTTTCGATGAATTATGTGAATTAGTTGATGTTAAAAATGTTGAAGTTTTCAAACCACGTAAAAAACAAAGTAATGTTATAATGTTTGTTGGATTACAAGGTTCAGGTAAGACTACAACATGTACTAAATTAGCTGTTTATTATCAAAGAAGAGGATTTAAAGTTGGTATGGTTTGTGCAGATACATTTAGAGCTGGTGCATTTGATCAATTAAAACAGAATGCAACTAAGGCTAAAATACCATATTTTGGATCATATACTGAAAGTGATCCAGTTAAAGTTGCAGAAGAAGGTGTTGAGAAATTCAAGAGGGAGAAATTTGAAATTATTATTGTTGATACATCAGGTAGACATAGACAAGAAAGGGAATTATTTAAAGAAATGATTGAAATTAGTGAAGTTATTAAACCGAATCAAACAATTATGGTATTAGATGCATCTATTGGACAAGCTGCAGAATTACAAGCTAAAGCATTTAAAGAATCTAGTAATTTTGGTGCGATTATTTTAACTAAAATGGATGGACATGCTAAAGGTGGTGGAGCTATTTCAGCAGTTGCAGCAAGTAATACACCAATTATATTTATTGGTACAGGTGAACATATTAATGATTTAGAAAGTTTTACAGCAAATCAATTTATTTCTAAACTTTTAGGTATTGGAGATATTAAAGGATTAATGGAACATGTTAAGACATTAAATTTAGATCAAGGTGATAGTATTAAAAATTTCCAAGAAGGTAAATTTACATTAAAAGATTTACAATCACAAATGAATAATATTTTAAAAATGGGACCATTAAGTAAAATTGCACAAATGTTACCAGGAGGTATTGGAGATATGATGAATCAAATTGGAGAAGAGGAAACATCTAATAGATTTAAGAGAATGATATGTATAATGGATTCAATGACTAAGAAAGAACTTGAAAGTGATGGATCATTATTTATAGATGAACCATCTAGAATTATACGTGTTGCAAGAGGATCTGGTACAAGTGTTACTGAAGTTGAAGCCGTATTATTACAAAGGAATATGTTTGCTAGAATGGCACAAACTACTAAGAATTTACAACAGAATTTACCACCAGGAATATCAGATAAGATGCAACAACCACAATTTAAACGTGCAATGCAACAAATGCAACAAAATCCTGATATGATGGAGAATATTCAAAAGATGATGGGAGGAATGGGAGGAATGGGTGGAATGCCAGGAATGGGAGGAATGCCATCAGCACAAGATATGCAAAAGATGATGCAGAATCCATCATTCAGACAAATGGCAGATCAAATGAGAAGACAATTTGGTATGTAGTAAGTAAGTAAGTAAGTAAGTAAGTAGTATATAAAGAAGAAGAATATAACGCGAATATAAAAACAACACGTAAATTTGATAAAGAAGAAGAGTCTCTCTCTATTTAAAAAGTTTTCAGTTTGTTTGTTTGTTTCTTTCTTTTTAGGTCTTTTCTTGTTTTGTATGGAGAATATAGATCCATATAAAGTATTAGGTCTGAATACAGATTGTACAGCTAGAGAAATTGTTGTATCATATCGTAAGAAATGTTTACTTTATCATCCAGATAAGAGATCTGGTATGAGAGAAGAATTCCATAAAGTTCAATTTGCATATTTGATCTTATCTGATGAAAGGAAACGTGCATTATATGATCGTACTGGTGTTCTCAGTTTAAAAGAATATGATCTTGATCTTGATGGTGATTCTGAAGATGGTTTTGATTGGAGTGAATATTTCAGGAATAGATTTCCTGTAGTTACGAAGGAAATGATTCAAAGAGATAAAGAAGAGTATCAGAATAGTGAACAAGAAATAGAAGATATCAAACAAGAACTTATCAATGCTAAGGGGAATATGGAGAAGTTATTTGAATGTATACCACATTTAGAGTTCAGTGTTGAAGAAGAAGAAAGAATTTTCCAGATTTGTACTAAATTATTAGAAAATGACGAAGAAATTGAACATCAATTGATTCCTAAATGGGATGATTATCAGAAGAATCGTTCACAGAGAGTGAAAAGAATGACACAAAAGAGAGATAGAGAAGCTAAGAAGGCAGAGAAAATTGCCAAAGAGGAAGGATGTGATAGTTTCGAAGAATTGGCTAAAAAGATATCTGCCAATCGATTCCGAGCAAATGATAAGATGAAGACAATTATGGATAAATATGAGAGTGAAAGTAAGAGTAGTAAAGTAAAGAAGATAAAGAAGATAAAGAAGAATAAGAGTTAACTTAAATACAATAAATTCACAATGTTTTCATTTCTACCCATTTCAGTATTTCTTATATAATATAATCATTTGTGCGTTATTTAAAAAAAAAAAAAAAATTTAATTATTTATTTATTTCTTTATTTATTTCTTTCTGGTGGCAACCGCTATTAAAGAATGCTTTCCTTTTTTGTTTCTTCTCTTTTCATTTCATTTCATTTCATCTCTTTTCTATTATTTTCTTTCCTACTTATTGCTTATCAACAAACCATGTATATGAGAAAATCACCAGTAGTAGCATTATCATCAAGTATTAGAAGAACATTCTTCATTCGTGCGATTCCTACAGTATCCCGTCCCTTATTGAAATCTTCATTTTCTTCCCTTGTTAGAACATCTCCGTTAAAAACTAATTTAATGATATGTACAAATAAACAATCTAAGAAATTTTATTCAGTAATTAATAATGAATCAGCAGCTCCAGTTGTTGATTTCATCAAAATGAATGAAATTGTTAAAAATTATGATCCATCCAAATATGTAATTGTTGATGTTAGAGAAAGTGATGAATTTAAAGCAGGTCATATTCCACATGCAATTAATATTCCATGTAAATCAAGTCCTGGTGCATTAGGTTTAGATCCAGATGAATTCAAATTAACACTTGGTTTTGATAAACCTGATCCTAATAAAACTTTAGTCTTTTATTGTCTTGCAGGTGTTAGAGCTACAATGAGTGAAGAATTAGCAAGTACTTTTGGTTACGAACATAGATTGAATTATTTAGGTTCTTTTAAAGATTGGATGGATCATCATGGTGAAATTGAAATCCCAAAGGAAGAATCAAATGATGATACAAAATCAAATAAAAAGGAATGAAAGTAATAATTCTATTCTTTTCTCTATCAAAAAAACAAAAAACAAAAAACAAAAAACAAAAACCTCTTTATATCAATGTTGTATATCTAAGTTACCATTTATATAATTGCCATTTATTATTATATGCATTTCAAACTTGTAAATATTATGTTTCCCAATAATATATATATATATATATATATATACTATCTTTTAAAAAAAAATCTTATGTATTGTATATTATATATTATATATTATATATTTCTTATATAATTTGATAATTATTTTAATGTTTTTATTACTTCCCGTTTCAGTCATATGATTTCCAGATCATATATAAACTTTTCCCAATTTATTTGAATAATATAGATATAGATATAGATTTAGATTATAAATGTTTAATCTATAATCTAAAATAAGCTAATCTCAGCTTTGTAGAATGGATATATTTGAAGATTTCATTATTGATGGATTCTTACCCATATACATCTTCATACGTTCAAATTGTGCATGAGATAGATTAGATATATTATTTCGTGGGAAATTAGTTGGTTTTTTATTATAAAATGATGCATTAAACATACGTTCATCTGCAATATCTGGATTTATAAATGATGTTGAACCATTTGTATTTGAATTATTTGAAGTATTCGATGTTGTACTAGCAGTACAGTTTAAATAGTTGACTATATCTTTCCTAATAGGTGATTTAAATGGACGCATTGATTTCTTGTTATAATCTTTTAGTGTCTTATTATTTGAATAATAAAATAATAATAATAGATAATATTTAAAAATAAAATTAGAAATGAAGAATAGAAAGACGGAAAGTTGAAAAGTTGGAGAGTTGGAGAAGGGGGGGGAAGAGGGAATGATCTTTTATATGAATAATTAGCTAAGATACGGACTTAAACATTGAATTAGCCACCACAACCACAGACATAGCCATGCATTATTACCATGGAAATACAGACACGGAAGACACCACAGTCATGGAGATAGATCTATGCCACACAATAATTTGATGATCCAACAGAATCACCAATTACTCATCTCTTATACAAAAACGGAAATACAGTCTTCAATGTCCGGATTGTTTAATAAGCCACCAGAAGTTTCTAGAATAAAATTACATAATTGATCACGTGTCTCTCACGTGTCTTTCACGTGACAGTCTGGATAGTCTCTCTCTCTCTGAAGGGGGACAGGTTGCATACAATTATTAAACGGGGCTCAACTTTTCTCTATGGACTGGTTGATATATTATATGATGATAATGATAATGATGATGATGATGCTGATAATGATGATGATGATAATAATAGTGGAATTGCAGTAGTTGAAATACTTATAGGATTACGATCTTCTTCTACTTCATTTCCCTTTACTCCTTTTCTTCTTCTTCTTCTTCTTCTTCTTCTTCCGGTACTTTCATTCTCTTACTTAAAATCAATTAAAATGTCTTCAGGTCTTACTGCTAGTAAAGTAACAATTACTGCTTCATATGCAATATCTGCTATTGGTTGCTTATTCTGGTTTTTACCTCATCAAAGTGATAAACATTTCTTAACTCCATTTACTGGAACAGTTATAACAACAACTTTATTTTGGGTAATCACTCTATTACTTCAATTTCTATTTATTGTTAAAGTATTATTCAATACAAATGTCTCACATTCAAATCAATCAAATGTAATTGCAATTGTTGGACCTCATTTCACCATATCTAATATCATCAATTTCTTTTGGATTTATTTCTTTACAAGAGAAAAATTCATTATTGCTGAAATTTTATTATTCATCAATTTACTTAATCTATTAACACTTTATTTCTCTCATAAAACAATTGCAATTAAATCAATGCCTGATTGGCTTACTATTCATTTACCAATTACAGGTATACCTTTATCTTGGACTTTATATGCAATTTTTTGGAATGGTGCTTGTATGTTTCATTCTCATAATAAATCTTTACTGCCTAGAATTTTGGCAAATATCTTCATTTGGGAATTCTTATTGGTTCCAGCTACTTTATTGGTATTTTATTCAGATTGGTCAGTTGGTTTATCAACAAGTTTCTTAATGTTAGGTGTAGGTCTTGGTCAAATGTTTATTAAACTGTTTGCCTTACAATGGATCTTTGCATTTGTAATCTCAGGTTTGGATTTCATTCTTTCAATCTTATCAATGTTCAATACTGCTTTAGGTCAAGTGGAATCTGAAAATTCAAATACAAATGCAATTGAACAAGCTCCTTTATTATCCTAATTAGGTTTATGAAAGTGAATTAATATCTTTTTTTTTTCTATTATTTCTATTATTTCTATTATTTCTATATTATTTTTATTGCATTTCTTCTTTTCTTTTAAATATATAGTATACACATTTATATCTTATTTACCTTTACTCTATTTATTTCAACATCATTTGAGCATTTTATCTATCATTTCTTGATGTATAATTTTCTTTGGTTTATTCAATCCAATACTCAAATGTGTTAATAATGAATCATGACTTATTAAACTACTATATGTATCTCGTTTAACATTACTTATAAATTCTTTTCTATCTGTTTCTGAATTACCTAATCCAACATATTTACTCTTTAGTTTCTTATAAACTTGTTCTTCTCTACTGGTTGTACTCTGTGACATTTTATTCTTTGAAAAAAAAATATCTTGAATTAGTAAAAAAAAAAAAAAAAATTAAAAAAAAAACTTTGATATTTAGAAATAAGAGAAAAAATGAAAAAATGAAACATGGAAAACATCAAAACATCAAAGCATCAAAAGCGAAATGTTGGAAATTCATGCATTAAACATTTTCTCTCATTATACCTACATTCTATTATTTATTATTATTTCTTCTTCTCCGTCCTACAAACATCACACCATAGAAAAACATCATGGAAGGTATTCCTGGGTTCACGGAAGTTACCGAACCTATTGAATCGATCAATCCAACAATCAAAAATTCATATAATTGGGAATTTATCACAGATGCATTCTTGATGAATGCAAATATACAGAAAAATTCATTAATTGAAGATATTAAAAAAGGTAAAATCGATGTAATGAAACTATTCTATGAAATCTTCATTTCAATCACTGAATTCCCTAATCGTGCATCCTGTTCATTATTTATAAACTTAACTTCAGAAATCTTATCAAATATAAATTACAATACCGATGAATTGAATCAACTTAATGAAAATTTAATAATTTTATTATCTTCATTCAACAATGAAAATGAAAACTTGAAAAAATTTATAAAAGAATGTACTATTGATAAAAAACTTAAAATCTTATACTTAAACAAGAATATCTTGAAAAGTGAAGGTATATTCCCCGATTTTAGTAAATATCAATACAATGATGCTAAAAACAGAATCTTCTCCATTGATTCTTATTCCTCTCTCTTTGAATCAAGTGAAGGTTATGCGAAATATATATCTTTACTTTTAACTTACATTCAATTCCAACACGATGAATTATCTAATGTCCCATTCTTAGTCAAAGCTTTGAATAGAATAATGGCAGAATTTAGCTTGGATAATAAGAGATGTTTCTTATTAATGTTGAGTTTACTATCCAAATACTTAAACAATTTCCCCGATTTAGTATTAGCAATTTTCAAAAATACAATATGGTGGAGAAAAAAAGAACTAAATACTTCAATTCAATCAACTGTAATTGATTATCTATTAAATTATTCAGGTACAGGGAAATGTACAGAATTGAAGTTGATTACCCTTCTAATCAAGGAAGATATCTTAGAATTCCACTCTATTTATAATATATTAAAACCAATCGATTTGAATATAATTGATTTTTCAACTATTAAAGAACGTGACTTTGATCCCAATAATGAAATCACTAAATTATATCAATTAAAAATGGATAAATTAAAACAATCTTTACTGCTAAAGAACACTTCAGCATTAGCATTAGCTGCCCCTTTACTACCAGATTCAGATGATGAAGATGACATTGAAACTCAACATAAAAATAAAAAATTGAAAACTACCACTAAACCAGTAGAATCAATAAAGGATGTATCAATCAATGAAAATTTCAAAATTTTCTGGAAAATTCATATATTAGAATACTTAATAGACTATAAAATGATCGATTATACAATTACTGTTTTGAATGATTTCCCAGATATCCCATTCATCTCAAGTAGAATATTACACAAACTGAATTTATTAGTTGAAGGAATGATTGATGGATTTTATTTTTCATTTGTTGATAACCTAAACATTACTTCTAATAATGTGAATGGAATTTCTTATAAAGATTTTAATATTGATGAGTTTTTATCAATTATTAATAAATTTCTACCCTTCATTAAGCATAAACTATCAGAAAATAATAGATTACTAACTAAAATCGTCAGAATTATGAGTAAATGTTTAGATGATGGTATTAAAGATAATAAATTTTGGTTTGAATTTTTCCAAGATTTTATCTTACCTAGTTTCCTAATCACAAATAATATCCCAATAATTAATGAAATTTTTGATTTCTTGAAGAAAAATTATTCAATTGAAATCAGATATGGGTTATACGATGATTATATGAAAAACTATAAAAAAGATTTCCACTTGATGATTAACTATCAAATAATTGAGAAAAAGACAAGAGACTTGATCAAGAGATTATCTATTGAAAATATCAATATATCCTGTAGATCTTTGAATAAAATAGTCTCAATTAATCCAATTTGCGCCTCCTTCACATTCCTAACAAATATTGAAAGTTACAACAGTTTAATCGAACTCATCTGTCAATCATCGAAATTCTTCAATGATTATTCATGGGATGTTATAACTTTCCAATTATTGAATAAACTATCTTCAGTCAATAAACGGAAAATTCAAAATGATGGTATTAATTATTCTCAATGGTACGTTAATATTTGTCAATTCATTGGTAAGTTAAGCAAATTATTTCCTGAATCATTTCAACTATCACCAATTTTAAAATTTATCATCAATAGTTTGTTAGTAAATGATTTCGATGTAATTTACATCATTAAAGAATTAATTGATTCAATGACAGGTATTAAATCATCCAATAATTTAACAGTTAAACAAATTACGAGGTTAAATGCAGAACAAAGTTTGAGAGAATTGGTATATTTCGCTATAAATGATGAAAGAGAATATAATTTCAAAAGCTGTAACAAACTATTGAAGACTTTGATAGATAACGATCTATTGAATAAATTGATTGTATTATTATGTCAAATAAATTATAAATTAATAGAAAGAGAAGATGATAAACCATTGAAATTTATCAATGAAAGAATTGATGATATAACATTACTAATCCATAACCTAATAACTGCTATCAAAATGAATTTGAAAACCGATGAATTTGATGAGAGTATTCTCTCAATCGAAAGTTTGGTGAACTTGAATATTGAACCACAATGGATATTTGAAATCTGGAGACAAAATCTATCAATTACTTTTAAAGAAAATCCGGAAAGTAACTATACTTTAATCAAAAACTGCATGAAAAGCAAGATAGACTTTGATAAAATCAACGTTGAGTTTTATTCAGTCTTTTGGACATTATCATTATACGACATCAATTTTCATGATATTTCTTATATGATGGAAGAAGCAGAGATAAAGTCTCAATTAACAGGTATTAAAATCAAATTAAAACATACTGAAGAATTGAATAAGAAAGAAGTTGATCTATTGAATAAAAGATATGAAAAACTGAACACCATTATCAAATATATCAATATCGATAGAGAGACACATGAAAACAACTATAAAAATACTCTAGCCAAGTTGAACAATGAAAAGGATAAATGGTTCATCAATGGAGAGGATGATGAGTTGATGATGATATTTGAATATTGTATAATTCCAAGATTCCAACATTCATCGTTTGACGCTATATTTGTTAGTAAATTTTTATTCTTCATTGATTCTATGAACATTGTGAAATATTCATTGAAGAATATACTGGATATAATCTTCAATACTGAAATTTTACCAATTACATTGTATACCAATACTACCATTGAAACTGAAAATTTGGCGTTATTCTATCAAATCATACTGGAAAAATTGAATAATTGGTGGAAAGATGAGAAAACCTATACTGCTGAGAGTTTCAAGTTGCGAAACAATATTGAATTCAAAGAGTTTAAAGAAATTTTATTTAGATGGCAAGAGCATTTATTGAATCAAATTATTAAGACTTTAAATTCCGAAAGTTATACTAGTAAAAATAACTGCATATTATTTTTGAAAGTCATCATGAATGATTTCCCAGTTATTGAAGAACATAGTGAAATTTTGATTGAAAAATTAGAGGCTATCATTGAAACGGATTCCAGGGATGATATTAAATTATCCAGTAGAGCATTGATTGGATTGATAAAATTCAAGAATGATAAGTATATACCAATTTGGGAATTTTATGAAATGGATGAAGCAGATAGATTAAGTGCAGTGAAATCAAGGGATGAGAAAAACTTATCAAAGAAGCTTGAGTTGAAGAAAAGGGAGGATGAAGAGAAAGAGAGAGAAATGATTGCTAAACCTAAACCGTATGGATTAGTTGGTTTGAAAAATCGTGTAGTAAAAGTCAGTGAGAAGGAGAAGGAAAATAATAAAGAGAAAGAGAAAGAGAAAGAGAAAGAGAAAGAGGTAGATACAGAGAAGGAGGTAAATCCAGAGAAAGGGGTAGATACAGAGAAAGAGAAGGAGGATCAAAAAGATAATGATATAATTATGACTGATGTTGAAAATGAAACCGGGAAAGTAATCAAAGAAACTACTGAAGAAATAGTTACTAACGATATTCAAGATAAAGAAACTAAAGATGTAACATGTGTTGAAAAAGATGGAGAAGATAATGGAGATGAAGAAAATGCTACTACAGATATCAAAAAGGAAGATGATAATCCAATTGATAATAAAGATACAGACAGTATTAATAAACTAGATTATTGCAAAGATGTCGAAGATGTAAAAGAGATGGAAAGTGGAAATGTAGATGTTAACGAGGTGACAACCGTGGAAGCTACTAAAAATGTTAAAGACGTCAAGAACGAAAATGAAGATGCTGAAGATGGTAAAGTTGTCAAAAAGGTTGAAACTGAAAAAGTTGTTAAGAATGATTCAACTGAAACCCCTCCACCTCCTCCTCCAACTTCAGAAGACATGAGAAAATCCACTTCTGGTTCTAATAGATCGTTTCAACCATCCCGAACCTATCGCAAACACCAGCAGAATTCCCAATCACAATCACATACACAATCACATACACAATCACATACACAATCACATTATTACAATAACTCTCATTACCAACAATCTTACTATCACAACACCAGCCGCACCAGCCGTACTCTTCAAAATAGACCAAACACATCAGCCGCAAGCTCTAATAAGCCGCAGAACCAGCCGCAACCGTTGCCACCACCACCGCCACAATCACAATCACAGGATCAAAACCCGTCGGCGCGACGTAGTCGGAATTCATATTACGCGCCTCGTAAGCGGAATAAATATTGAGCTTATCTTATCGGGACCAATAGGAGTCGCGATTACAGTTGGTGGCGAATTGATAGTTGGAAGATTGGCATTAGGTTATTAGAAATTGGTTCATAATAAATATCTACCTCTTTGAAAGGAAAAGAAACATTTTTTATAACATTTGTACAATAGACTAGATTTTAGAACAATATTATCGTTATATTCTTAACCGTTTAATAAATTGATCATATCGTTATCATCTTGTTATAATTACACACTATCATAGCACTGTCTGTATTTTTAAGGTTTATTATAGCATACCATTTACATCATTATAACAAAAATATACTCAAAAGAAAGATCTATTTAATATACTAGCTTCATAAGAAATGACAGAAAAGTTTGCTCCACAGTCATCTTTGACAAAACTTATGCATGGAGACAAACAAAGACAGGAATCTTCTTCTTCACCAACTTCATCAACTGTAATGCATTCTTATAATGGTATAATCACAACTGCTGTATCTGTTGGTACATCTCCAGATGATGAAATTGATGATTCATTGAAAGAATCATCTATATCTGCGAATACTGCATCTAAACTCACTGCAAAATTTACAAAACTATCATTAGGAGTTGATAATTCCTCTAGTTCAATCGCTGGTCACAATAAATCTACTATCATTATTCATGATGATGTAATTGATACCGTTGATAATCAAATCGATGGTGTAAATAACATCTCAACAAATAAAAATAGACCATCAACTGCAATACCCGTTCTATCAAATAAAAATTCAAGCTCTAATTTACATTTACATTCACACTCAAATTCAATCTCAACATCTGCATCTCATTCTTTCACACAATTATCATCAAGTATACCGTATGCTCCACCTGGTAATCATAAACCTTCGCAATCGAGTTTGAATATTTCTTCATCTCTCACAAATCTTACAATGCCAATCAATGGACAATTCATTACAGGTAATCAATTATCTTCTCCTACTGTATCATCTCATCAAATCGATTCAAGGTTCGTTGTCTCCAAACAAAAAATCGAAGCTAGAACTCTATCTTCGTCTTTGAAGAATACTAATTCAGGTTTCAATAATAACAATTCTAATAAATCTTCTTCTTCATTGGCGAATTTTTTCTCAAAGTCAAGAAGATCAACAACAACTAATCCTGATAATCTACCATCTTCTCCAAATAATTACAATAGTTCAATATCAAATAATACCATTGCAATGTCAATACCACAACAAGATATACATTCACCAACTTCCCAATCAAGTTCTGAAAGTTTCAATTCATTGAGTTCTACTAGACATTCTTCCATGGCTGATTTAAGAAGATTTTTCAAAAGATCAGCATCTGGTACTCCAGGTAATATATACTCATCATCTCCAAGAGTTTCGAACCTAAGTGCCGGCTTAAGTTCCCAAAGGTTAAATAATCAAAATAATATTCAAAATAACAACAACAACAATGTTAATAACAATCAAACCAATAATGACAATATATCAAATTCGAATACAAACACACTCAATATATCCTTTAATAGTCCATTTTCAAATGCAAATGCAAATTCAGATTCAATTTCAATGGCAACTACTCCTATAACTTATAATCCAATTCAAATCCCACCATCAGCAATTACCATTAATACAAATACACCAAGCTTATCAAATACTCCGGGTTCTAGTTATAGTTTGAAAAATTCTACAAACTATAATTATAATAACAGTCCAAGTTCTACTTCAATTTATGGTGAAGGATCCTCTCCACACGAATTCCGTCGTTATGATACAAATAATAGCAATAACAATAACATTAACAATAACACCACAAATTTATCAACATCTTCATCATCATCCACTACATTGAATAATTTATCTATTGGGGGAAACACCTCATCGATTCCCTTCAGCAAAAGATATGTTAGATTTGGTGAAAGTCTTGGTGCAGGTGCAGGTGGTCAAGTTAAGCTATTAAAAAGGTTGAGTGATTCAAAAGTTTTTGCAGTCAAAGAATTCAGAGCTAAATTCACAACAGAGAGTAAAAGAGATTACACGAAGAAAATTACCAGTGAATATTGTATTGGATCAACATTGAAACATCCCAATGTTATTGAAACCATTGAAATTAGTTTCGAAAATGATAGATTAGTTCAAGTCATGGAATACTGTGATTATGATTTATTTGCAATTGTTATGTCAAATAAGATGGGAGTTGAAGAGATCAATTGTTGTTTTAAACAAATACTTAATGGTTTGAGATATATTCATTCAATTGGATTAGCACATCGTGATTTGAAACTTGATAACTGTGTTATCAATAAACATGGAATTGTTAAGATCATTGATTTTGGTGCAGCAGTCGTTTATCAATATCCATTTTCAAATACTTTGATTGAAGCTACAGGTATTGTTGGATCTGATCCATATTTAGCACCAGAAGTTTGTGTATTCAATACATATGATCCAAGACCTGTCGATATTTGGTCAGCTGCCATTATCTATTGTTGTATGATTTTGAAGAAGTTCCCATGGAAAATTCCTAAATTGAGTGATTCAAGTTTTAAAGCATTTGCATCAAGGGAACCAGGTGTCACTTTTGGTGAACTATTGAAAAGGTTACCTGAACCACCAACTTATAATGAAGGAGTTGAGATTCCAACTGTTATCGAAGCTAAACTTGAAACTACAAATGAGAATGGTGATGTTAATGAAGATGGTATCAAACATACTTCCAATCTTTTAGGAGAGGATCGTCTTTTAGGAGCATTAAGTGCAGAAGTTAGACCATTGATTAGTAAAATGGTTAGATTGGCACCCGCATGTAGAATTGATATTGAATCATGTTTCCTTGATCCATGGTTATCTGATGTTCAAATGTGTTCAATGGTTGATGAAAATGGTGAAGCTTCAATCTATGGTAAAATAATTCCAGCAAATGATCATGAACATACCCAAGTTGATCAAAGTGTTGCACATATTGCATCATTTGAAAGAACTAAACGTAAGAATGCTGGTAAAAAGTAATCTGTTATTTTTCTTTTGTATTTTTTCAAATCTAAAAAAGTATAGTTTTTACATAATATATTCTGTATTAAAACACTAACATAATACATTCGATATTTTCAAATCTTTTCCAAAATAGGTTCACCTGAACGACGCGTCGCTCTTATTATTATTATCTATTTTCTCTGATTTTTCCAAATCTCCCATTTTTTTCATGATTTCTCTCTTTTTTTTTCATAAACATGAAGTAGTTGACAATGTGAACTTGCCATTTGATTTTTAGATAAGTTTTTGTAAATAATAGCAATGTCAAGACAAATTAAGGACGTAACTGTGAAACTAATTGTTGGTGCAGGAAAAGCTGCACCAACACCACCAGTTGGTCCAGCGCTTGGTTCAAAAGGTGTTAAGGCAATTGATTTTTGTAAAGAATTCAATGCACGTACTGCACAATATGTTGCTGATGTTCCAATTCCTGTTAAATTGATTGTTAGACCAGATAGATCATTCACATTTACTACAAAGAGTCCGACCACTTCCTGGTTGCTCCTTCAGTTGATTGGTAAAGAAAAAGGTAGTGATACTTTGGGTAAGGGTAAATTTGCAAAGCAAGGTTATTTAGGTACTATTTCACTTAAACATGTTTATGAAGTTGCTAAGATCAAGAAAACTGATGAAACACATGCAGATATCCCATTAAAAGAAATCTGTAAAAGTGTTATAAGTACTGCTAGAACGTTAGGTATTCAAGTAGTTGTTTAATTCAATTCTCTCTATTTTCTTCCTTTTTACTCATGCTCTTGTAAATAAATATACGTTGGTGGATTTTTTTTTCCGTCCAGGAGGAAAATATTTATACATGCATTTAATTATAATATACAGAATAAACATACATACATAGATACATTCATATATCTATATAGGATAAAAGATTTATTATTTTCTTCTCTTATTTTTGAGATTTTTAGTCTTGTTATTGATATTATTATTATTGTTGTAACTTTGTCCTCTAGTTCTCTTTTTGGTTTTGATAGTTTTTGAAACATTGTTTAGATCATTTGTTGTTTTATCAAATTTATAAGTATCTTTGAATGTTAATCTTTCATAAAACAAAACATAAACACCAGGATCAGATAATGCTGTGGCTCTTGGAATTTTATTTACATATTCATCGTCATAAGTTGCCCAAGTTCCATTTGGTTGTCTACAATGTGAGATATAATGACCTGAAGAAACTGAACGTCCTTGATGAACTATAACACTGGAGAGTTTATATTTAGTTGGAGTTGATATATCAGTTGTGTAGCTTGTTAAATCAAGTATTTCAGGATAACTAACACTTGATTTAACTTTCTGTGATTGTTGTCCATTAAATCTGAATCTTTTCAAATGAATTGATAAAGTTTCAGGAGATCTTTGAATTGTTGAGATTTTGATTGCATTTGTTTGACTATGACATTTTTCACAAACATATCCACTTTTATCTCTTTTATCAGGTTTGATAATTTCTGGTGTGAAGAAATCTCTTATTGAACTTTCTAAAGTATATCTCTTTGTTGTTGAATCATGCGTTAAGTTTTCTTTATTATTTACAGTATTATTGTTGATATTATTATGACTTTCATTAGAGGTATTATTTTGGTTATTATTGATCTTATCATTACTATCATTATCATTATTATTTTCATTATAATCTTGATTATTGTGAGTTTTGTTTGTAAGTTCATTATTAGTATTAGTGGTATTATTTTTATTAGTAAAACTATTATTGCTTTCTTTTGCTAATAATAGTCTTTGTTGTAAGATTTTCGATAATTGAGTTTTCTCATTTTCATTTGATGATTTACATTTTTCAATTCTATCTTTCAGCTCATATAATTGATTAGCATCAACCATTAAACTTGATCTTTTCTTTCTATTATCCAAACCCAATGATAAGTCATAAAATTCTTGTTGAGTTGTTGATATATAACCACAATTTGTACAAGTAACAGTTTGATCTAACAATCCACCGAAAATATCATAAATTATACTTTTATTTAATTTAACACCTTTAGGAGTTGAATCTTCTTGTAATTTTGACATTAAAGACATGAAATATTCATGAGAATCTTCTTGTTGCCATTCTGACATCATACAATTAATATCTTGTAATTTCTTACAAAGCTTTTTCGGATTAAAAGGATGCGCCTTTTTATTATGTCCTAATCTATAGATTTTGGATACTGTTGAAGCAAGAGTTTTAGTAACTGAATTTTCATTTAAAAGATTATCATAGGCACCATTTTGAACATCAATTAAATAATGAGTTAATGAAGGTATATGACAAATTGATTGTATAGCTGCATTCATATAACATGTAACACCATGATTAGTTAAACCTATTGGTATATGACCTTCGATGAAATCGCCCCAACTTTTATTGATTCTTTCAGAGTTATTGGAGCCATGATCAACTAGAAGTTCATTTAAATCGAAGAAATCATCAATTGAGTAGTTGTTGTTAATCAGTTGATTGTTTTCATTAGGTGTTGGACTATTGATGATGTTGGATGTATTTGTGTTTGTTAATGTATTGATTTGTAATTCATCACTTGAGCTATTGCTTTCAGCTGTTTGGAAATCGTCGTCGTCATCATCATCGTCATCATCGTTATCATCGTCGTCTTTGTCAACAGCATTTTCATTTCTAACATCATTGTCCTCATCATATTCATCCTCCTCCCCTTCTTCTTCTTCTTCCTCTTCATCATCATCATCATCTTCTTCCTCATCTTCCTCATCTTCTTCTTCTTCATTATAATCATCATCTTCCTCATCATCATCATCTTCAGCAATATCATCTCTGTTATCTATACTCCCATTTTCTTCTTTCAAATTATCATTTAACAATTGTTGTTGTTGTTGTTGTTGTTGTTGTTGTTGTTGTTGAGATTGTTGCAATAATAATAATTTTAATCTATCTTTTGATTTAACATTTGAATTTTTCTTCTTTGCATTGATTTCATTGATTTCATTGATTTCATTGATTTGATCATTATTTTGTTTATTATTTTCAATATTTTGATTATCAATTTCCTTATTTAAGTTATTATTAACATATTGAGATACAGCATCAGCAATTGATTTAGGTCTATTTATTCTATTAATTTTCCTATCTATTTTCATATTTTCGTTTAAATCTTCACTCTTAACTTTATCAGTATATTTATTTTTATTCTTATTTGAAGTGAAAACTTTATAAGTATGTGGTTTAATATTGACCTTATCAGGATTTTTAGCTGGAATGAAAGTAACTGGATTCTTTGTTAAATTTTCAACTATTGGATTCAATTTATTCTTTTTAGAATTGCTATTATTTGATGAAGTTGATGTCGTCGCGTTGTAGTTTTCGGGTTTACCAAGTTGTTTAGATGATGTACTGAATTTAACTGATTTACTGTCTCTTTTATTCACAAGGGTTGTAGACATTGATCTATATATATCTGTGTATGTGTGTGTATGTGTATGTATATACAAGTATACAAGAATAAGTATCTATATACCTATTATAGATGTTAAAACAGATCTGAATCAATCTTTATTGTACGTTGATCCAGTAACACAAGGTTGAAAAAGAGAAAAAAAAAAAGAAAAAGAAAAAGAAAAAGAAAAAAAAAAAAATTTTTATCCCCCCCAAAAACAAAAAAAAAACAAAAAAAAAAAAATTTTTTTTTCTCTTTTCAGAAAAAATTCTTTTGCATTGTTCCCACTAATTTTCCCACTAATTTTCCCACTAAAAATATTTTC
Organism: Pichia heedii; assembly: GCA_030579495.1. Classification (NCBI taxonomy): domain Eukaryota; kingdom Fungi; phylum Ascomycota; class Pichiomycetes; order Pichiales; family Pichiaceae; genus Pichia; species Pichia heedii. The sequence continues at coordinate 54,423 of JAKTRA010000004.1, read as the reverse complement.
ATCAACCACACACACCCACTAAGTTCTAAATCTAATTCCCCACTAAACGTTCACAATGATAGGTTTGAAAAAAGAAAAAATTATTCAAAATTATTCTTTTGCGTCGATCGACGTCGACTGTACACTTTATCTGATTATCTATAAAAACCATAATAATCTACAAATGATACTGTGAAATATCAACGATATCTGGACTATAATTATAGATAGTAAGATATCTATTTCAAAAGATGGGTGCACGATTTATACTTTGTTTGAATAAAGAAGGTAAAGTAAGACTAAGTAGATTTTATGTTAAATATACTCAATGTGAAAAGAGGGAGATGATTGAACTCGTTTTCACTAACATATGTAGTAAGAATAAAATGAGTAATTTTAACGAAACTATTGAATTCATCAATTTCAGTAAATTAGTTTATAAGAAATTTAATGGACTCTTTTTCGTTATTTGCATTGATAATAATAATGGAGATGAATTGAGTTATTTAAATTCAATTTCAACATTTGTTGAATTATTAGATGAATATTTCGGGAATGTTAGTGAATTCGATTTGATATATAATTTCGATAAAATGGAAATATTACTCGACCAAATTTATGTTAATGGAGAGATTGTTAATATCAAAGATAAATCATTGATATTCAGTCATTGATATCCAATTATTGATATCCAATTATTGATATCCAATTATTTATATATTCCCCTTTCTATCAATATCTTTAATGTTGTATTTATTATATTTCTAATTATGTTTCTATCTATATTTATTTATCTACTTATTTCTTTTTTTTTTTTTTTCAATTTTTTTTTTAAAAAAAGAGTTAAAACACTATATATAAAATGATGCTACTGGGAATTAAAAAAAAGGGAAAAAAAAAAATAAAAAAAATAGATAGATTGGGATAGATCGATATAGATATAGAAAGAAAGAAAGAAAGAGAGACAGAGAGAGAGATAAATTGTAATTTAAATCTAATCTGATTTTGGTGCTTCTTTGAAAGAAATACAAGCTTCTTCACCCATAGCTGAGACAATTGTAACAACTAATTCTTTACCTTCATCGAATTCAGATTGTAATTTTTCACCTAATTCACCTTCTGGTGCTCTAACATCTTCCTTCATATCACCATCATTATTCATTAAAGATAAATAACCATCATCAATATCTAATAATTGATATTCATTTCTTTTAACAACTGGAACTTCCATATTATGAGTTGAAGGAGATAAATCTTCCAATTTTTTTTGGGTGAAAATATCAGTTGCAACTAAATGAACTTTTGCATGACCATGCTTACCAGTTTTAGAAGTAGACATGTCAATAATTTTACAAGGTCTACCTTTAATGACAACGAATCCATTCTTTCTTAAAGCAGAACATTGCATTGGGAAAGTTAAGGAGGAACCTGCATCTGCAACTTCGAAATTGTGTTCTTCTTCAGTAGACATTGTAAATATTAACTTCTTTAACTATTGAGTGATTTGAGGAAAAAAGAAGAAGAATAAAGAAATAAAGAAAAAGTAGAAGAAAAGAATAAATGTAAATGACAAACAAACTTCGAAAAGGAAATAGAAATACAAAAAAAGAAGAACCAAACAAAATTAAGTTAATTAAAGCAAAGTAAAAGAAATACATAGAAAAATAAGTTTCAACAACATTGAAAAGAAATGAAATATTATCAATCAAAGAAAAAGTGCAAAAAAAAATCGACGAAAAAAAAAAACGAAGAAAAAAAAATTCGAGACAAATTTTTTGAAAAATTGTGTCGTCACTTGAATAAAAGCCATTTTAAGAATATTAAGACATTCTATTATACACTCTAATACATATTATCTATTCACTGTAATTCATTCAACTATCCAATTAGATAGATATACATATATATATATAAATATATATATATAAACTGTACAATATTATACACTACATTCAATGCATTATCTTGTTGTAGAACATTGAATAAGGGGATTAATCACCAGGGAAGTGTGAGAAACCCCAATTCTTACCCTTCCTTCATCATCATGGAATTCCAACCGGGTAACTTAGGGATATGTGGATAGAGGGGTGATGTCTTTTCCTTTCAGGATGCGCGCGTTTGTCACCACCGCACACACCACCACCACCCACCATTCATTCTCCCCCGTCCAATCGTCGCTGAAAAGTAATTGAATCTCGTCGCGACGGTCGCGTCTCTCTTTTTTTTCTCATTTTTTTCTCATTGAACGTAAAATACTCAAATCACTTTCAATCTCATCATAATCCAATCCACGAGGCATAGCATATATCTTAGTGTAGTTGATTCTTATTTCATCCCTATTTAGATTCAACATCTTTACTCTATCAATATCACATAATGTAGTATCTAAACAACTAGTAATATTCAACTCTTTCCGATAATTACTATTAATATTGGTATTATTATTATTATTATTATTATTATTATTATTATTATTATTATCGGATTCATGCATATCTGTAGATAATTCATTCAAATTACTTTCTTCACTACTACTGAAACTGTTATTATTTCGTATATATTTACTGTTCATCTTCCAATTGTAACTATTGCATCTTCTTCTCCTATTACCGAGTGTATTCTCATTTTCATTACCTTCATTCTCATTATTAATAATGCCATCATTATTGTTCATAAAACTATTGTTAACTGTTAATCTATAATTGTCTTCATCTTCATTTATTGATTTCTCCTTAATCTTACGTTGTCCAAATCCTCTTCTTTCAATACGTTTATTCCCTTTATAATCAACATTCATACCATCAATTTGTAATCCTTTAAGTATTCTATTATTCAATCCTAAATTGGATTCCTTCAATCCATAAACACTAATCATATCATTATTATTATCACTATTAACAGATAATCTCTTATTGAAATTCTTTTCATCAAATATTGGGATTTTACCCTCATTAATCTTTTTAAGTTCTTTGAATAATTCTCTTAGAATACTATTATTTGGTAAATAGAATTCAATCAATTCAATAATTTCATTTTGTCTCTTACTTCCTTTATAAATTGAATTATTCAAAACATATTTACTATATGCTCTAGAATTAGAATTGGTTAATAAGATGAAATCTTTCTCTGAAATTAATTCAATATCAATACCAATATCAATATCAAAATTATAATCCAAATTAAAACCAAAATTAATATCAAAATTGAGATTATCATTCATGTTGTCATTGGTATTATCATTACTATCATTATTACTATTGCTATCATTATTCTTGAATTTATATGCACCACTTTTAATATATTTATTCCAAATTCCATTACTCTTTGCAGTTTTGATTCTACTGATTTTTTCCTGATTTCTATCTAATCTTTCCTTCTCCATTTGTAAATAATTTTTAAACTTCGTTAATCGAACTGCATAATCTAAACATCTCATACTCTCAATTTCAGAACTAATATTCAAATATTGTGAATATATATTCCTCTCATTATATTTATGTATTAGTTTGGTACTTAATATTTCATAATCTCTCATTTCTAATAAATCTTTTTCAAAATCCGTCAATTTTGCAGATTTCTCATTATTTTCTTCAAGATTTATTTTCTCTAATAGTTGTTCCAATCTTTGACGTTCTTCTTTATATGTGTTGATCAGTCTCAAATTCTCAAGTTCTAACAACCTTTTATAGTACTTAATCCAATCAGAATATTCATTGTTCATTTGTGAATTACATTTTTCATATAATATATTTAGTTTTAACTCTTTACTCAAAAGATAGAGACTTAATGCTGCTGATTGATCATATTTATCAAATTTGATATTATCAATAGATTGATGAATTTGATTATTTTCTGTTATTTTCTTATTTTCAGTCAAATCTTTCATCTCTATATCTTTTTGATCTCTTCTGTTATTCTTGAATGAATCTATTGGAATTATATTACCATTTGGTGTCAAAATTAATGGTATATAACCTTCTGGCAACTCATTCAAATCTATATTATAAAGTTTATTCAACTCATCTTCATACAATCGGTTTTTCTTATTCTTGATCAAAAGTAACTCATTTCGTTGTTTCTCCGTTAACACAACACTATCATTAGCATCGAATTTTACAACTTGCAGATTATTATCAACTTTATTCTCACAATCTTTTTCATAGTTATTATTAGGATCATTACTACAATCATTATCAATGATTTCATGATTATCATTGTTAAAACTAGTGTTATCATTGATATAACTATTATCACAATCAGTAGTGGTATTTTTGTGATTGATATGATCATTGATATGATCATTGATATGATAATTATGATTATTATCAGTAATGTTATATGGTGATTGAGGATTTACATCGTTGCTAACTTCTTTATTCTTTTTACTGATTTTCAAAATCTGAGTTTTCTCTTTATGTATTTTCTTCTTTCCAACTTTCTGATTAGAATCAATCATATTTTTAATGATTTTTCTATATTTCTTTTTGTTGAGTTTTAGAGTAATGAATTTTTCATTATTTATAAATTCTACTAAACTATCTCCTTCTTTATGTTCAACGTTTTCATGTATATCCCTTTGTTTGTCTTTCTGTACTTCCTTCTGTATATCATTTACTGTAATTTTATCATTTTCTTCGTTGAATAATACTGTAGATTCTTCCACTTTTCCTTTTTCCTTCTTGTCTGGTTTATTCATTTGACTATCAGTTTTCTCAACATTTATATTGTCATTCTGATGATTGTCAATGTCATTTTCCAGAGGGGTATTAAGAATATCCATTAATTTAGTGGATTGATGTTTAAGTTTGATTGTTAGTTTCTCCTTATTATCGTCTTTACTATGTATTATATTACTTTGTTCAGTATTATGTTTAATATGTTTTTTCGTATTTACATCAACATTTGAATCTATAGTTGAATCTACATTTGAATCAGTCGACTCAGAATCATTAATTTTAGTTCTCTTATTTGATGAAGTTGATTTGACAATTGACTTCTTCCGCTTTTTGGTATTACTTGGTAGAACATTATTATGTAAATACTTTTCCCAGATACTTTCCGTCGAAACCAAACTTTCAGAACTATTATTCCTTTTATTGGTCATACTACTATTTGAAATATTATTATCGTTATTAAGGCTGGATATATGGTTATTATTGTTTAGCATATGATTGACAGTATTAGGGATGATATTGGCATTGCTATTACTGTTATTATTATTATTATTATTACTAGATATTGAAGAAGGTATCATGATATTTGGTTGTGTAGGGAAATGATAAGGATGAGGATGGTGGATTTGTAACATAGGTAGCTGACGATGTCGAAGTGATGGATGCATATGATTTTGTTGTTGTGGGTTAGAATGTGGATGTTGTTGAAACATATTTTGATGCAATTGTTGATGGAAATGTTGTTGTTGTTGTTGTTGCTGTTGCTGTTGCTGCTGCTGCTGTTGTTGTTGTTGTTGTTGCAAATTTTGTTGTTGAGTATTTGTGGTTATTGTTGGATCTTGATGGTTAGCCAATTGACCATTATGTGGTGGATGGCACATCAGTAAATATGGTTGATGTAAATTAGGTGAAGTGTTTGGATGTTGAAATGAGTTGAATGAATTGGCATCAATAATTGAGTATGGAGATAAATGCATTGCAGGGAATGGATCAATATGTTTCAAGTTATGGATTGTTGAATTTGTACAATTAGGCCCGTTAGCTCCATTTGGTCCATTGAGTCCATTGGGTCCATTAGGTGCATTTTTTGGCTTAGTTGGCTTAGTTGCATTGACACCATTAGTAATATCGATTCCATTAGATCCATTTGTACCATTATTGGAATTTTTCGAGCTATTAGAGCTACTGTTTACATTACTTATATTGTACTTATCCATATTGTAGGCATATATATTATTATGCATCGACATATTAAGAAGTATTACTCAAAGAGATATAGAGAAAGGTAGCAATATTCTGAAAAAGGTACTTCTCAAGATACACATACAAATAATTTAGCATAGAAAACACGTAAAAGCCTGAAAAGGGGAAAAAAAACAAAGAGATTTCCGACAAGTTTTCCTTCCCTCGAACATTTGAGACTATCTGGACCTGTCACTATTTTTTTCAACTCAACTGACCTCTCCTCTCTTCAAATGGCCTCTCCGTTTCTTTTTTCTCTCCTTTTTTTTTCATTTTTTTCATTTTTTTCATTTTTTTTTTCTTCGTTTGCTGTTGCTCCTCTTCTATAAATGCTGCTCCCCCACTTGCAATTGAGTATGGAATATTCTCCTGCATATTGACATTCTTCCTTCTCCTTCCCCTTCTCGTTTATCTTTTTTTTTTTTCAACGGTTTCACGCATAGAACCTTTTTGTTTTAGTAAGATAGTCTTATTGTTATACAGAATAGCTTTATAACAAATTACACAAAATCAGTAAACGCCTTGATTGGACCATCATCTGAAGTTGTATAACAGCTTCTCTCATACCCTACAATTCACAATATTGTAGGAAATGAGAAGAAGCTGTCCGACAATTTCATTTGACGTATATATCCAAAATTATAAATTTTATAATACTATACCATCTTATAGTGTATGCATTACTGCTTGTAGAGTATGAGGGAAGTTGAACACAGTCGAGTAGAATCGAGTGAAATCTCAGGACACAAAGTCGTCTGGAAAAAAAAAAAAAAGAAAAAGAAATTTCAATTATGACAAAATTAGCAAAATCATCATTCCTGTAATTAAGAATAGATTACTCTTAACTGACGTTGGCTTCGTAGTGTTTGTTCAACCAATAATATGAAAATAAAGAGAAACTATTTCCATTTGCTATGGTACATAAAAAGAAAAGAGAAAAGAAATTCTAGAGTGGATAATCAATAGCTTTTATATTCTCTTAACACAACAATATACAACGGCCAACTTTTATATCAAAACTGCATATTTGCATTGCATATTACATAGATTGTATGGATTATTATAATGCACTCTAATGAAAGCTCTATAATGAGGTCCCTCCATTCTTTTCAATCTTCCCAGCTCTCCATCTTTCTCTATTTCTTTCTCTCTTCCAGCTTCCAGTTGTTTCTGTATTCTTTTTATGTGAGTGCAACAACGAAATAATTTACGAAAGATGGCTGGTTTATTCACAGTACTTATGAAACATAAGTTATTTCTCCTCTTTCTCTCTCTTTTTTTTTCCCTTGTAGCAACAATCACGTTAAACCAGTAACTCATATATTACATAATCACCCTAATCAATATAATCATCAACTTTGGTTTCTCCCATTATCTTTTATTATGTCCTTTAATGCAGGTCTGAGATAATACAATTGCTCCTATTTTTTTTCCAAACTCTCGACATTAATTTCCGGCAATTTTTAACAGCCAAAAAAAAATCCTGAAAAAATCGTAAAAAATCGTAAAAAATCGTAAAAAATCGTAAAAATCGTAAAAAAATGGTAAAATTTTCATATTATTAATAATAATAATAATAATAATAATGAAAACAACAATGATAATAGTATTTCCTCCCATTGTATCCCGTTTGAGAAGAATTGGTTGAGGGAGAATCCACAGTTCTTTACATGCACATATTAACTACATTGTTCAATATAGTGTAACATTGGACGTATTTCATATTTATAGATTACATCATTCGGTATTTACTATTATACCTGGTACCTTTGATTTGAAACACACATAGATAGTGTTTGAAATAAATTCACTAAGATCTCTAATAGTGCATCACTGCAAATCTATTCCAAATTACGACATAAACTCATTCATTCGGTTTGATATAATATTGGCTTGCATAGCCACCTTACTAATTTAACCCATACTGCAGTCTAATCAAGTAGCTAATATACGTAAATTTCTTTTTCCCATTTCTTTTTTTCTTTATTCTTTCCTTCACTATATCCATTAGTTTCTCCTTTTTCTCCTTTTTTTTCATTCTCAAAGCAACATCTTTACATTTACACTTAACTATAAATTATAATACACATAAAGTTGTAGAAAGTTTAATCTATGTTCAGCCAATTTAACTTTTACTATAATTCCCGTCCTCATTTTTTCCATTTTCCAATTTTTCAATTTGCTTTTTTTTCGTCAATGTCACACGTATCTGCTATCTTTTTCGTTTCCATTATATTTTTATTTTTTACCGTTTTTTTTTTCTTCTAATTTTCTAATAAATTTTCTCGCCTGAGTACCGGAATGATACACTATATAAAAAATAAATAATAATAACAATACAAACAATAAGAAGGTGATGAGATAAAGTAACAAAAAAAAAAAAAAAGAAAAGTGATGCTATCCAGATTCGTAAGTTGCTATTACTGGTCATTGAAATATTTTCGCCAATCGTCTACCCTACAGATATAATTCCATTCTTTACGTCTAATCATACCAGATTCACTACAGTCTAAAATTTCCAAACAATCTTTAAATTTGCTTTCCTTTAGGAAATCTTTGATTACTGATTGTTCTAGTGAATTTATTTTTCTCAACTTCAACCTTTTGATGTGTTCCAATCTCATCATGCATTTCCAGATATCCTTAAATGTAACACTTCTAGCATAACCTTCTAATAATGAATTATCATCAATATCTAAATCACGTCCAGTATCACTCCAAAAAATTGGTTTACTTTCATCAAGTATTCTTGGTTTGTTCCTTCTTGAAATATTGATACCTGTGCTCATTTCCCAATCAAAACTATCATAATCTCGAAGTTCATAATCACTACAGATTACAAGCTTATTGAGATTAATCTCTTCTAAATTACGACATTCCATTAATATATGAATGATATATCCAATTGGTATATCCCTATGAAAACAATAATGTTTTAGCATTGCATTGATTTTAGGATGTGGTGTGCTAAATGGTAATCTATTCATTTCATCATCATAATCAAAATGATCTTTGCTATTTCTGATATTCCGATCATTACCACTTCTATTTATATTATCATTGGTTGCTGTGTTATTGATTATCGATGCACTCTTGTTATTTGCTAATTTCCTATTAGGACTGCTACCACGTTTCTTTTTAGTATTATCATTACTAGAGTCTAATCCAAATGCCTTTTTGAATGATTTGAACCCACTATTATCACTTGTCGATTTTTTAGTATTATTCATGATATATTCAGTATCATACAAGTTATTATTATTATTAGTGTTATTAGTGTTATGAGTGTGATTGGTGTTACTAGTTATAGAACTTGAACGTTGTCTCATATTGGAAAACCCTTTCTTATTCAAATTCTCAGATCCTGAATTGGATCGTATTCTATTATATGGTAAAGATAATGATGTTGAACTATTCTTGTTTTTCTTATTATCCAACAGATTGGATGTTGATAAGTTTTTCTCAAATAATGTTTCAAGTGATGAATTGTTTGATTTAATGGTAGATCCAGAATTAGATCTCTTCCTCCATTTATTGAAATCTCCATATAAGGGATGATTCCTAAATTTGAAATCTCTCCAACCAGCATATGTGATTTTATTCTTATTGTTCAAAACTTCAATAGCAGTAAATGTACCATACACCAGTTTATCTTGATATTTCAATTTTTCAGATTCAGTTAATTCAACAGGGAAGGTTATATTGGATAAATCAAGAATTTTAACATATGAAGCTAATAACTTATTATTTAACAACGTATGAACAAATTGAGCTAATCTATAACTTGATGTAAACTTTGGATAGTGATAAAGTTTTACAATGCTCATTTCTTTGAATTCTTTCGAAACATATAAACAGTTGACTAAATCTTTTTGATTTTCTATAAAACTTATGATTCTTTGACGTATATCTTTTGTTAGATCTTGAAATTTAGCAGTCGCTTTATATTTTGGTTTAGAAGATATCGACCTGATCGACACATTTCTAGATTTTATTGAGATATTATCATTCTGTAATTCAACTAACTTATCACTCAAATTACTATTGGATGTAATTAACAGTGAAATCGTTTTACTATCACGTTTCTTCTTATGAATAGCAACTACTGGTTTATTATTAGAACCTGATTTATTGATAATTTCAATATCGTTATCTGCTGTATTTAAGTAAGTATTGGTTCTGTAATCATAGACCTTTTTAGGATTTATCAATGATCTATATGGTGGTAAAAATCTCTCCATTTGATAATAATCAACACTTGCTTGTCTACTTAATTCACCATCGCTATTACGTTTCAGTTTGATGGAAATACGTCTCTTCATTTTATTCGTTGAGGTGTTTCCATTATTATTGTTAGCACCCGTATTCTCATCATCATTAGTATTAACAGTATTCCTATCCTGTTGTAAATAGTCATCATTTTCGGATACTGGTGTTAACATAGTAGGTATCTCTTCAATGTTAGATGAATTAGATTTGTAATCTTTGGATGATCTCTTTTGTACAACGATACTCTGAATAACATCAATTTCAGAGTATGGGGGTGGATCGTCTGTAGGATCATTATTCTGATCATCATATAATAATGGTGGTGTATTAATGTTATGTTCATTGATATCAACATTAGATAAAATCTCTGGTTGCATACTAATATCTAAGTCTGTAATAACTCTGCTATTGTTTGATGAATGAAGTGATCTTTGAATATCTAAATCGTTTGAAGGTAGCAGATTTATATCTGAAACAACATCATTTTCATTATTTTCCTGTGTAGTTGAATTTGCGTTGAAATCATCTCTAAAATTTGAAGCTGAACTTGAAATTCCATAATCCAGTTCAAAGAATGATCTGAATCTCTCATTATCGTCATAGTCTTCCTCTTCACTTGATATTTCAATACTCAAAAGATCAATATTTTCAAAATTTAATGAATTCAATGAACTATCTCCTCTTATTAAATTTTGGAAATTCGGATTTGTACCTTCTTCTGGAAATATATCAATTTCAAATTCATCATTTGGATTTAGTCCTTCACCTAGCTGATCAATCATCTCTAAAATTGACTCATCTATATTTAATTGATCACTATTATCATCAAATGTGTAAGTATGCGTATTAGGTTTATGCAATGATTGTAAAGTTATATCTCTATAAGTATCGTTGAAGGTATCATCATTAAAAGTGCAATTCATATCCTGCTGATCTATATTTTGATTGTTGAAAGTTATCTTATCTTTAGGACTGGTATTTTCCAGCCCTGAATTCTGATTATTCGCTTTATCCGAAGAGAGAAAAAATGAAGTTGCTTTCCTTTCTATTTTTTCAGATTGATTACTAATTTTCAAAGAATACCGACTTGATTCTGAATTATTATCTATGTTATCTATATCATCTGTTCTACCATTATCGAACAATGAGCAATTGTCATTCAATTGCTCTTGATTTTGACGAGGATTTTCTTTGTTTGTTGATAATTTTTCTCGTTTTGGGAAAATTTCAGATCGTGGCAAATTTTTAAATGTTACAATGGGGGTTTGCTGGATGAATGCATTGTTAGGATTGATATCATTATCAGGGAATCCATTCAAACTATGATCAGCTTGTCTACATTCACCACGTTCACTGCCTTCAATAGTTTCTTCATCAGCATATAAGTCTAAAAAATCATCAATACTTCCCGTGATTGATGGATTAGAAATCGAGCTTGACCGAGAATCAGCAACAATCATCGATATTGGTTGCTCAAAGCTGGGAAAGTTCCCGGCTGATAGGGTCTCTTTAGTTTTCATCAGAGTCATCCTAGGATACTTGACAGATACCGAATAAATTGATCTATTAATTTGTGTGTGTATACTTCAAAGGCTCACACAGACCCTCTTTACCTTAAGAGAGAATGTCTTGCTTATAAAGAGAGAGATCTACATTATTGCTATATAAACAACAATTTTATAACTTACGTAATGTCGCGCCATAATAAAACGTAATTTGTTAGCAAATTAGTACTTACTTAGTATTTATCTAGATGAGACCAGCAAAGTCTGTATACACTTCTTCTATTAAACCATCTCTCTCTTCAGATAAATCCATCCATCTGACATTGGAGAAATCAGAAGAGTCTTTGTTTGTAGTTTCAATGATATGATCGATTTCAGATGCAACAACTAACATACAAATTGCATCATAACCACCGGCTCCTGGAACAACACCCCCTAATACCCCAGGGATATTTGAAACATGGTTGATTAATGTAGTCTGTGATTCGGGTTCAATTGCTGCATCTGATTCTTTAGTCATTATTTGTAAACATTTACGTATATTTTGAATAGCTTGTACGATCTGAGTAACTGGCCTATAACTTTCCTCCTTCAATGATGCAATTTCTTCTGAGTTTTTAGCAGCAATAGTCTCTAATATGGCATTGTATGTGTTTGGTTCTTTTTGTGAAAGTATTTCTAACTTTTGCAATGAATCAATCAAGCTCATATTCGAATTATTAAGAGTTATCCATAATTCTGAAGCCTTCTCAGGATATTTCTTCTTCCATTCCATCACCTTCGATACCATCTTGGGAGTTTCTGAACCACCTTTAACATCACCCATTAACAATCTAATTCCTCTTGGTAATGAGCATTGATCATGAATCATATTCCAATTTTCTACATCAATCAAGTTAACAAGTTCAATGATACCTGTATCCAACACCTTATTAATTAATTCTGAATTGAATCTTTGATATATAATTGAACCAAATGTTGCACTTGCAACATCAAAACCCGAACCAATTTTACCTTGAGCTTTACAATGAGCCACTTGTGCCAAATTATGCACTTTGGTTTTCCAAGGAATGTCAACTTCAAATGACGGATAAAGGGAAGATAGAAGAGCTGTGGTTAAAGAAGTTACTAGTCCAGCACTAGATCCCAATCCTGTTTTGTTAACTTTAGTGATTTCCCTATTATGATAGAGAAATTTCAAGCTACCGTTACTTGATATCCTCTCTACTGTATTTTCCTTGGAATGATACTCTGCATCTGAAAAAATGGTTATATTTATAAATTTCCCCTTTGATTCACAATTAATGAATCCTCTACCCATTGAATAACTCAAAACAGTTATGATTGTTGCCTCTACAAATGGATTACGTCTAGAATTTGTTTCCGCCAATTGACTCTTCAATCCCAACTCATTCATTTCTCTCAAATCAATCGCATAATTCCATTTACCGTCCACAAATTGTGGAGAATCCACCGTTATATTGAGATATCCAACATGATTATCCCAATCTGTAACCTTGGTCAATGCATGCATTCTTGCACTTAGAGCCACTACATACGCCTTATACTCTGGAAATAGCACAAGATACCCACCTGCTAGAATTGCCTTTCCTGTGGAGCTAAACGCCCGTCCATGTTTATCTGCCTGTGTCTCCATATCCCTTCAGCAATTACCAGATTCAGTGTTATTTGTAAATGCAGATGAATTTAAATCTTCAACTCGCTGAGCATTTTGACAATTTTCATGAATTCTCAGCGACATGTTACACATCTCTGCGCCTTCATCGTATTAGTGATGAGGAAACAATATTATCATAAAGCGTTCATTCAATCACATATATGTATCATTGGGTGGTCTGTAAATGAAATTAATTATCGATGTAATTCAGTATGCTATGATTATTGGTTGTTCAAATGATCCAATGGGTTGGTAATCATGCACATTACCATTCCCATGGAGATAAGGAGTGAAAAATCCGTTATCCGTTATTATGGAAAAGTCTAGTCTATGTGTACTAATTCCTTTCCTTTCCTTTCCTTTTCTTATATTATCATTACCATCTCTTTTTTCCTTCAGTTATTGCTTTAATCTATTGCTTCGTTGTTGTAAGAATGACAGTAGAAAATACAAGAAGAGATCATTTGATAGTGTTGGTTCATGGACTATGGGGATCTGCACAAAATATGGCAAGATTAGAATCGGTGATCCATCATAGTATTGGTGACTCAAATAACCTCAACATACATACGTTTTCACCACAATGTTTCTCTCACTTCAAAACTTATGATGGTGTAGAAGCAATTGGTAACTATATTATACCAGATTTATTAGAACATATAGAAGAATTACATTCCGAACATGGTATCACCATATCAGAGATAAGTTTTATTGGTTATTCACTTGGTGGACTAGTATGTAGATACATTGTTGGTGAATTATATGATGTCGGATTTTTTAATTCCATTAAACCAGTATTCTTAACAACGTTTGCAACTCCACATTTAGGTGTTAAGTTCTATAAAAATACTATAATGAACTATTTAGGTGGTTATTTTTTGGGGCAATCTGGTAAAGATCTATTTCTAATTGGTGATGAGGATAATATTCTCTTCAAGTTGAGTGATCCAAAGTTGAAATATTTCAAGGCACTAAACTTATTCCAAATCAAAATATGTATTGCAAATGCCAAATTTGATAGAACTGTGGGATTCTATTCAGCATTCATAACTAAGTATGATCCATTTATTGATTGGGATAACATTGAGCCGAAATTCATTGATGATTTACCAAATACTATATTGAAGAATAACAATAAATTAATTGAATGTTTAGTGTTTGATTTTAACAATTCTACAATTAAATCTAAGATTGGTAAAAATATTATCAAATCAAACATAAATGAAGGTCGTATTATTCCATTAACAGTCATATCTGTAGTTGCCATCTTTGTTTTCCCAATCATTTTCACGGTGAGTACATTTGCAACTATAAAAAGTTACTTTCGAACCAATATTTTAACTAAGGAAAATATTGGTAAAAAATGGAAAAGACTATCCAATATACTATTCCACACATCAGTTCCTGAGAAGCACTCTGAAAACGAAGACTTATTGAATTTTAGTGAAGAAGAATATGATGAAGTTAATAGCCTAAAACCTAACAAAGTTAGTGTTTCTCATATTACAAGAGATATAGTAGAAAACGGATTAAACATAATCACAAACACCGATGAGTTTACAAAAGAATTAGTTGAAGAAGAAATGGAACAACCAAATACAAAAACCAACAAATTATCCACAGAACATAATACACAATCATATACCATTGATGTTGATTTTGAACTGAACTACAAATCAAAATCTTCGAC
Source organism: Pichia heedii (assembly GCA_030579495.1). Lineage (NCBI taxonomy): Eukaryota > Fungi > Ascomycota > Pichiomycetes > Pichiales > Pichiaceae > Pichia > Pichia heedii. The sequence goes on along the minus strand of JAKTRA010000004.1, from coordinate 39,387 downwards.
CGTTGAACATTTACTGGATAATTTGGTCTCTGATGACCTCTCAAATGTTCCCATTGTACAGAATTTGAATCCTTTACCGTTTGATGAGATAAGAGAAAAAATGTTGAATAATCTCAATACTATCGATTGGATCAAAATTACTGTATTATTACACAATTTAAACTCACATCAATCAATTGTTGGTAGACGGGGTTTTCAAAGAACTCCAGAAAGTATACCTTTCCTGTTTCTATATACCTTTTTAATTGAGACTAGCATGAAGAGATATAATCCTTCTTAAGTTTCCCTTTTAATTTTTTTTTTTTGCTAATAGTATAATTCGTTTTCTTTCATTATATATATTTTTTTTGGGTAAATGAAATAATTAAGTTTAACATTCTAAACAATAGTTAAAAGATGAAATCAAAAACATGAAGGAAATAAAAGTATAAATAAATAATCAATTTCGTATGGAGGGTGATAAGTATTGTAAACTACTGTAATGTGACATAATTAGCTGGGAAAAGTTTTCTCTCGCCATTGAAAGAACCTAACCACCAATCTTCGTCAACTTTATCGATATTGGTAATAATATCTCCTTCCTTGAATGTGAGTTCGTTATCTTCACTTGCATCATAATCAAATTCTGCAACTGCAGAAGGTCCAGTTTTCTCTTCAGCGTGTTCAGGTTCTGCATTTCTAGTTGGTAGTACAGGTGCTGGTTCTGGTGCACGTTCTTCATTTTTCTCATCTTGCTTTTTCAAAGTAACATAGGATGATGGGAATAAACCAGTCTCACCATTGGCATTGGTTCCTTGCCACCAATCATCATCAACGAATTCAATATCAACAATTAATTCACCTTCTACAAATCCAATTTCATTATCTTCATCCTTTTCGTAATCATATTCTGCAATTGCAATGTTAACAGATGATTTAGTAGGTGCTGCTGAAGCTGGTTCTGATTTTGTGGTAACAGAAGGTTCCGGAATCTGTCTTGGTGGTAACGAAACAGGATTGGATTTCTCTTGTGGAGTTGTCTTTGGTTCGTTGCTGTTATTTTTCTTACCTGTATCATCATCATCATCATCCCAACCATCATTTTCCTCATTTTCTTCATCATCCTCTTGAAATTTATTAAATCCATTACTTGAAACCGGTGGTGGGAAAACTGAAACAGGTTGTTGAGTTCTAGCAGGTGGTGGAGGGAAGGAAGAGAATGTCTTTTTAGTTTCCTCTTTCTTTTCTTCCCTTTCTTCATTTTCAGCCTTTTCAGCTTCTAAATGTATTTTCTCAAATTTCTCCCTTGCACTATTAACACCAATATCTTCATGATCAATTTCCTTTTCAATATCTTCAGAATTAACAGGTTTTTCATTATGTGGAACATCTTTATATTTCCCTTTTTTTTCTGCCCATAATTGTGCTGGTGTTTTACCATTTTCTGCACCGAAATTTCTACTTAACCCACCAACTAATTTAGTGTTATCCTTTAATGGATGTGAATCGAAAACTGGAGCCTTTGTGCCAAATTCGGTCTTGACCACTTCTTGATTGAATCTTAATAAAACAGAATTTGAAGGTTTTGGTTTTGGCAATGAAGTCAAACCACCGGATGGATTAATTGAAATGCTTGCAGTTTTAGGGGTTTCATCAACTTCGGATTTCTTGTTATTTCTCAATGCATTTATATCAACTTTAGTTGGTTTATAGGCAGATGGTAAATTTTTTAATGGTTCTTTATCAAAATCTCTTTCTTTGATTTCCTCTTCATCACCCCAACCATCATTATGGACATTCTTTGGAGGTAATGATGGTTTTGGTTTGATAATTGAAGGTGTAGCTGCAGGAGTTGGTAATGGACTAGAAGTTGTTTTGGTAGCTGCTGGTTTAGGAGTAGGCTTGAATTTGGAACCAGATGATGAATTTGGTGATAAACTTTGAATTGAGTATCTTGCACCTGATGCATTGGAAACTGTCTTCATGATATCATCGACATCTAAATCGTCACTATCTCTAGCAGTAATTTCAACGTGGTAATGTAATATCTTACCCACGTTAGAATAATTTGAAGCAAATGAAACTTTTGATTTGATTGGTGCTGAATCTGGACACCAACCTAATAGAACTATCTTTTGAACATCGGAACCAAATGGATTGACTCTGATAACACCAAATTGAACTGAACCTTCTTCGAATTCGGAAACAAAATCTTTGATATCACCATCCGCAACCGTAGTTGGCTTCAATGATGAATCTTTCAATGTTGTGAAAATAGCATAGCTTTTTGCACCTGATACAACATCATCATATGATGCTTTGATCTCTTTAGCATATGTGGAAAGGTCTAGTTTTTCCATGACTTTACAATTGAGTGATTGTTGATAATCAATAGATTAAAGAAGACAATGATCAATCTAATATTGTAAGATGATTAACTTGACATTCAACGCCACCACCATGTTTCAGATATAGAGAAGTGTACGGATGTCGAACATTTAGAAAAAAAGTAAAAAATATTCATTTTTGGCATGAATTAACGTGTTAATGAAATATTGTTATTGAAAGGTAGATATAGATGTTATATATCTGTTATTAATAGTATACTTCATTGATACACTTGGAGAATGACAACTTCTAGTGAGAAATTTAGGAAAACACCAATTTACTCAGAAGAAAGAGAAGACAAGACCTTCCAAAATTCATTTTCATCACGTAAATATATATCACAATTCAACTCATTGTATTTGCATCGATCCAATGAGTTGAAGAAAAGAGTAATGAAATTGGCTATGCCGAAATGGAATGGATGTGATATAAATGGGATGAAAACTAGCTTTTACCCAAAAATATTGGATGTACCGTTTTTAAAACCATGCTTTATTATTGGAACAACACTGGCAGACATGAAGTATAAACCTGATGTTTTAAAAGAGGTTGAATTAAGGGTCCAAGGACATTTCAAAGAATTAGATGAATTGAATGGTAACTGTCCTAACTCTATGAGTAATATTGAAAAATTGAGGAAATCCTCTTATAGTGATCCGAAAACTGACAAATTATGGCTTGAAGATGAAAGTGGTCGAATTCTACTGACAGGTGATATATTGAATAGAAGAATACTTGTAACAGGTTTAGTTATTGGTGTACTGGGTATGGAAATTGAATCAGGTATTTTCCATGTTGTTGATATAATGTATCCTGAGGCAGCACCACAAAAGCCAATTGTTGAAACAGACAATGAAGAAGGTAAATTACTTTTGTGTAGTGGATTGAATCTGAGCTATAAAAGTGATAGATCTAAATATGAAATGCTTTCAAGCTGGATCTGTGGAGAATTTGGTGACTTAGAAAGAATTTCATCGATTAATGAAATGATAGTTGTGGGTAATTCCCTTGGCCATATAGATTTATATGATAAAGACAATGAAAATAATAAAGAAAATAATAATAGTTTGAAAAAGAATAAATATATTGAAGATTTCAATTCACAATATGAAGAAGTATCAGTTAAATATCTAGACAATTTTTTCAGTAAGTTATTATATAGTATACCAATTACAATACTGCCAGGGACAACGGATGTTGTTGAATCGGGGTTACCTAAACAACCAATACATTTCTCATTATTCTCCAAATCTTCCAAAAAAGATAATTTCCATAGACTGACGGATCCAACATTCTATGAAATAAATGGTGTTCGTATACTAGCTACATCAGGTGAGAATATTGATGATATAATGAAGTATATTATACCAAATATTAATGTATGTGAAGATGAGATTGATCAATCAATTACAACAGATTCTAGACTTCGAATCATTGAAGATTCACTATTATGGCAAATCATTGCACCCACAGCACCTGATACTTTATGGTGTTACCCATTTGAGGATCGAGATCCATTTACTTTACTAGAGACTCCGCATGTATATATCGTTGGTAATCAACCAAAATATGAATCATCATTAATTGAACTGAAACGTAAGAATGGAGATTCGATATTAGTTAGGATTATTGCACTACCCAAATTTAGTGAAAGTAATTCATGTGTTCTATTAGATTTGAAAACTCTTCGGTGTGAAACTGTTGAGTTTGAATGAAAATGTTTATACTACTATTTATACTATCTAAACAAATTAATGTTGAATATCCAACTTTTGAAGTGGAACTTTCTCACCTTTTTTAAATGTAGAATCTTTACCATACGTTAAATCTGAACATATGGAAGCATATTCAATGGACCTTTTTGTATTATCGACATTTAATCTATTCAATAATAGATTAGAATATTGTGGAATAATAGATTGAAATAAGAGCAACAATACTCTCAAAGAATCTAAAGCTGTAAATATAACCAAATCTTGCTTCAATTGTTTAAAAGATTTAGTTAAATCATCATCATCAGCTTTAACTTTCAACTTCCAAGGTTCATATAAATCAAATAAGCCATTAATTTTAGGTCCCATAGTAAATAGTTTGTGAGTTGCTCTATGCATATCAAAGTTCATTATATCATTATCAATATCGGTTTTTAAATTATTGACTTGTTTGTGAACTTCGGTGAGATTTTTCTTGAATTCTGCATCATTGATATCATCTAAAAGAGAATCTAAGGAATTTGAATTTAATCTACTCAAAGCTCTTTCAATATTGAAATTCTTAGATAATGAGCGGATCATTAAGTTACAAAACTTATCAATGAATTCATTTCTTAAATTATTCAAACTTTCCTCGTTGTAATCACCATCAGTATCTAAAACAGAATATCTCATCATGAATAAACGTAAAGAATCAGAATCATAATATTCTGAGATTTGGACAGGATCTGCAACATTACCTTTAGATTTACTCATTTTCCTACCACCCATTAACCAGTGACCATGGACGAAAATTTGTTTTGGCATTTGAATTTTGGCAGCCATTAAAAATGCTGGCCAATAAATACAATGAAATTTAATGATATCTTTACCAATTAAATGTGTTGGTTGTGGCATTTCTTTGGTGTTTGGATATCCTTCTGAAGTTAAGTAATTAACTAATGCATCAAACCACACATAGATTTTCTGTGAATCGTCATCTGGAACTGAAATTCCCCATTGAAGACGAGTTGATGGTCTAGAAACTGATAAATCTGATAATTTCCTTGTCTCTAATTCATTGATTATAAAATCATAGTATTTTTTTGGTTTTATAAAATCTGGGTTCGCCTTTATGAAATCTAGTATATTCTTCTGTAACTGTGATAATTTGAAAAAATAGTTCTCTTCAGTTTGAAACTGAACTTCATTCCGAGTTTCCTTTGAAATCATTATTTTTTTATGAGTTTTCTCATCAATTGATGGTTCAATATCTGATTCTGCATAAAAAGTTTCATCAGATATAGAATACCAACCACTGTGATTACCTTTATAGATATAACCGTTATCTTTAACTTTATTCCAGAAATAATTGACAGTATTATAGTGATCTAAATCTGTAGTTCTGATGAATCTATCATATTCTATATTACCCAACTTAGCCAACTCTTTGAAAGTGTCAGCAAGACCATCACAGAAAGTTTTAGGATCAATATGAGCAGCTTGTGCAGCATTTTGAACTTTTAAACCATGTTCATCAGTACCAGTTGTGAAAAATGTATCACGATTATTAAATTTACACCATCTATTCCTGACATCCGCCAATGTCATTGTATAAAAATGACCTAGATGTGGTTTGGCATTGACATAGAATATCGGTGTTGTTGTATATATAGTCTTCAATGATAACGGTTTCATTGTCAATTCAGAGAACTGATAATGAGAATGATCATCCTGATGGGAAAATATGCGGGAAAAATGATATAAAAAAATGCTGGATAGATTGAAAACGAAGGTTATTGGTATGGATAAATCATTACACTAAACAAATTACTATGTATTGTACATATAGTCAAAGAAAGAAGGGTAACTGCATATCAGAGTCGGCAGATGAAGAGAATAGTATTTCACTTTAAATATGTACAAGATTCTAGTGTATTTTTTTTTTCCTTCTTCCAGATTCTTTTCATGTATATGTCAATGGCTCTCATCAACTACCTTATTTATCAACTTCTTCCTTAAATAAGAGCTTTTTACTATGTTTATCAAACATATTGGTGAAATCAGCAAGCCCAAGTTCACCTGGATTCCCGCTCATAGTAGTATTATCCTTAAACACCACTTCAACAAACGGTTCCTTTTTCGAAGTATTGTTCAAAAGTTCGAGATCAATCTTACAAGAAGTTTTCAAAGATGGAGGGATCTGTGAGAGCACAGCTCTTGCACAACGTGCTTCACGTCCAAATGGATTGAAACGAATAGTAACTTTGGTGAAATATTTAGTGATCATCACAGTATTGTATCCAACTTGATATTTGGATTAGCCAACATAAATAAATTGGATAGTTGAATCGTTTGTCAATGTGTCGAAAATTTAAATAATTCAATGAAGGAGAGTCTAAAAGAATGAGAAAGAGAGAATAGCAATTGTTGTTGTGGCAAATAGACCCGTCGACGACGCGTCGAAGAAGAAGAAGAGAAAAAGAAAAAAAAAGGAAAAAACGATTTGCTGTCATTTCGGATTATTTTTGACGTTTTCATTATATGTGGATGTGTTTTAATTATAGGTACAGAATGCATTATCAGAATTATTGCAACTTTGCTTTTTGTGATTTCTTTCATCTTCTGACAACAAATACAAATCTGTAGTGATGTGGATATCATCTTTTTTACCTGCTTTTCTACTTTGTGTCTCGCTCACTGCAGCGGGAAGTGAAAGACCTTATGAACCTCCGCACTATGCAAACTCTAAGCATATCATGGAACTAACTCCTCTCAACTATGATGATTATATCTTCGGTTCTAATTATACTACTATAGTCGCCTTCTATGCTCCTTGGTGTGGTTATTGCAAACAATTGAGACCACAGTTCGAAGCGGCATCTAGAAAAGGTCATCAATTTGCTCAATTTGCTGCAGTTAATTGTGATGACGAAAAGAATAGAAAGTTATGTTCGGCTCACAATATCAAAGGTTTCCCAACTATACTAACATTTAGACCTCCTAAAACTTTTAGAGAAAATATATCTAGGAAGTCTCAATTTGCAACTCAACCTTATGAATATGAAAGAACTAGTGATACAATTATTAATACTATGAAAGGTACTATCAAATCGTTTGTACATAAATTACAATTGAAAAATTTAGAGAAATTTTTAGATATTGATAATATGAATTCAACAATCCCTAAAGTATTACTTTTCTCTAATAAGTATGCTGCTACTCCAGTTTACAAATCATTGGCTGTTGATTTTAAGGATTCATTAGATTTCTCTTATCTTCATATCAATAATGATAATACTCTTAATGAAGTCAAAAGATTAGTTCCACAATTGGAAAATTTGGATGATCTACCAGCTTTGTTAGTTTTGGATCCACAACGTGGAATAGTAGTTATGGATGACAAGCTATCAAAGCATAACATCTCTAAATTTTTAACACAATTCGCAACTCCTATTGAAGGTGAATTTAGTGAAAGATATAAACTAATCAAAGATATCAAAGCTGGTAAAATAAAGAGTTTCTTACATCACAAAAAGAAAATGGAAAAGAAGAAAGCTAATGAAAAGTTAGAAAAGGATGAATTGTAATAATATATATCTTTTGAAAAGATACATGGGACGCGTATTATCTCTTTCCCAGAGATTGTATAATATTTATTTTTGTAAGAGATGTATAGATGATCTTCTTTCATTTCGTATAGATTTTAGATGGTGAAATGCCCTATATGTGCAAAATCTGTTGAATTATCCCAAATTAATAATCATTTAGATACATGTGAATTTGTCAATAAACAAAAGAACCAGGAAAATCAAGAAAATCAAGAAAATCAAGAAAAAACTGATAAACCTAATAAAACTGAAACTTCGTCACCAAACACTTCAGATGATCCTGATAAACATGAAACTAAACATTCTGAACCAGTTATAAAATCACTGACATCGATTTTGTCTGGACAAAAGAAACATAAGGAAAAGCCAAGATTATATCAATATCAGCCTGAATCACATTCTAACATATCTCCTGGAAAAACTGCAATTCAATCAACTTCTTCACCTGTAACTAAGAGAACTATTGACGAATCTGATCATACTCTAAATGCAGATAATAAACGTCATAAGAACTCAGTAATTGAAACACTTAGACTAACAAGTAATTTACCTCTATCTGAACGTCTTCGGCCAACTGATATCTCACATTATATTGGTCAATCACATTTAGTTGGTGAACGAGGAATCTTACGTGGTTATTTGAAATATGGTAAAATTCCTTCATTGATTCTTTGGGGGAAACCTGGCACTGGTAAAACAACATTAGCTCGAATCTTAGCTAAAACTACAAATTTAAGATTCATTGAAATGAGTGGTGTTATGAATGGTGTTAGTGACTGTAAAAAAGTTTTCGAAGAAGCATCTAACGAAATGAAATTAACTAGAAAGCCAACAATAATATTTATCGATGAAATTCATAGATTCAGTAAAAATCAACAAGACATATTCTTAAATTACGTTGAACGTGGAACTATTGTACTTATTGGTGCAACAACTGAAAATCCTAGTTTTACTATAAATAAGGCAATACTTTCAAGATGTAAAGCTTTCGTATTGGAAAAGTTGAACAAAAATGAATTGAAAGAACTCATAGGTAGAGGACTGGTTGAAATCAACAAAGTTAGAAAATTGGTCTACAATACAAATATACTAAAGTTAACTCCTGACTCTATCGATTGGATTGCAGAAGTTTCTGATGGCGATGGTAGGCAAGCTTTAGGTTTGGTTGAAATGGTGGATTCTAGTATTATCAACGAGAACTCAAATACTGATAAAAATGATAATATTGCAATCGAGGTAAATATCAATACTTTGAAAGATTTGATAAAGAAATCACCGACATTATATGATCGTGTTGGCGAAGTACATTATGATACTATATCCGCATTCCATAAATCAATAAGGGGATCGAATCCTGATGCTGCAATGTACTATCTGGCAAGAATGTTGAACGGTGGTGAAGACCCACTATACATTGCACGTAGAATGATTCGAATTGCTAGTGAAGATATAGGAATATTAGATGATACATGTCTACCATTTGCCGTTGCCACTTATAATGCAATACAATATGTAGGATTACCAGAAGCAGATTTAGCATTAGTTCATTGTGCTGTTAAACTCGCTAGAGCTCCTAAGAGCGTTGAAATTTACAGAGGTTGGAATGAATTAAAGGCATGGATGAACAATCCGAATGTTGAAGGGGCGGAGATACCAATGCATCTAAGAAATGCGCCTACCAAATTGATGAATGATTTAGGATATAGTAAGGGGTACAAGTATAATCCAAACTTTAAAGATGGTAAAGTGAAACAAACATATTTTCCTAATGATCTAGGAGAAATGGTTTTCCTTAAACATCAACATCTAGGCGAAACAATTGATTCTGATCTTTAATTTGTGTATAAATAACCTAAAATTCATATAGTCTAATGTATAGTTAGAAACTAAAAAGTCATTGAGATTATCCAACGGAATAATAATAAACTCAAATGAAAAATAGAAACGCGGTTGGAAATATTATTGTTTACGTGTGAACAATATATCAAACACGCTTTTGAAAAAAACACGCTTTACTTTTCTAACATTCATATTATACTATTAAAACACGATGAATTAACAGACTTTTCAGGGGGATTTGAGTATGGTTTTACGTGTCAGAGTATATATAAAGATCTACAACCCCCCGTCTAGGTTTAGTACTTCCTTTTCTGCTCTTGAAAACCCCTCCTCCTTCCTCTCAAAAACAAAAGTAGAAGTTTGTTCACTTTTTCTTTCAAACTTCAGTATCAATAATTAACAAATAACTAAGGAAATAAAACTTCAATAGTCAGATAAAAAGCTCACATTACAATTTCTAGAATTTAATCTTTTTTCAACGTTACCTGATCAAACTATAATCAACCAGTCACTCATTTTTTTTCCAATTAAGTTGATATAAAAGATCCATTCACTCTTTTAATTTTAGAAAAAGAATTTCCAAACGAAATGAATTTAACAATTCTACTAAAATCACTACTTCTCACAACTTTGTGTTCAGCAGTTCCTGCACCACTAGGAAATTTCAAATATTTAGCCAAAAGATATGACAATGAAACAGCATCATTTGAAGCCGCAGTACCTAAATCTATTGCAAATCCTCCTCATATCACAACCCAAATAACAACAAATAAAAATGGTGATGAGCTTACAACCACTTACACCCTGACATCTACTTTGATTGTTACACTTAATGATAGACCAGCATCATCAATTGATGCTGCAAATAAAGCCGTTGGAGTTGTATCAAACTTACCAACATCGTCATTACCATCATCTACATCTACAAATCCATTGATTACAGTTGCTCCATCGACACCTACTAGTCAAATACAAATTGCCGATTTTATTACAAAATTGCAGAGTTTTGGTAGACAAGCTGATATTGCTGATATTGCATCTTTGTTGAATACTTCATTGTCATCTTCATGTGCTGTAAGTACAATCACGATCACTAATACACCAGAATGGTGTACATCATCACCTTTACCATCCAATGTTCAACTACAAAAAATCACAATGGTTTCAACAAATGTTAATACAAATACAATTACTGTACCAATAACTGCTACTTTAACAGTTACATATGGATCCAATATAAGTACGATTACAACATCTACAATGATTGAAACATCAATCGAAGAAACTACCATTAAAACACTAACATCAACAAATAGACTTACCATAAATGAACCAACTACGTATGTTACGTATACAACTACATCTACAGCATTCTCTACATTATTAACTAGTCCAACTAGCTATCCAACTTTGCGAAATGGGACTAATATAGCAGATAATGTAGCAGATATTGTCAAACGTTCAAATCTATGGTGAGTTAACTCAGTTTCAGTGACCACTAACATTCTAACATTAATATTTATGATTTAACTTATCTTACTTTTCTTTCTCTTCATCATTTTTTATTTTACTCAATTAACTCTTTATATATTATGATTATTATATTATAATGATAAAGCATTTATAAGAATTACATGGTAAATCTAAGAATTCACGCCACATAAATGAAGAAAACTGCGCCACTTCAGATGATTTGAAAAATCTGTTACATGATTCGCAGATTACAATTTTTTTCCTACAATACACTTCCTATAAATGATAAATAATTTTCTATTCTGTGAATCCTTTACAGTTTTCTTTTTTTACCTTCCTGAAACATTGTTTATAATCTCTAAAGGATAAAATGAGTGACGAAGGTAGGTGTCCAGTTGACCAGAAAACACGAGAACTGTGGATCCAGAAATCGAAAGAAGCACAACGTAGTAAAGAATTCCAGCATGCAATACAACAATCAAAAACACTAAATACACAAACCGAAAGTTGGAGTTGGAAAAACCTTCTATGGTCTTCCACGACTAAACCAGCTCAAAAAGTTGAAAAGACTATCAATAATCCACCCAATCTACGTACTACTCTAACCGAACCTGAAGCTATTGAATGTACATCAGAAGATCTCGATCAAACTCTACAAACTCCAAATGATGCAATCTATGGTGAAGGATTATCACTTGAGAGAGAAATATCTACAATTCCACGTACATCAAGTGATGGCAATTGGGTTTATCCATCTGAAAAACAATTCTATAATGCTATGAAACGGAAAAATTGGGAACCTCAGGAGGAAGACATGAAAACTGTTGTTCCATTACACAACCAAGTTAATGAAATTGCTTGGAGATATATTCAACAATGGGAGAAGGGAAAAGGTGGAGAAAAATGCGGAGGTATTAAATTAAGTTCATTCAAAGGTGATGCAAAAAAGATAACACCAAGAGCTGCAATTAATCACTATATCTTTGGCAGAGAACTACCATTCGATAGACATGATTGGAAAATAGACAGATGTGGAACTGAAATTGATTATGTTATTGATTTTTATACTACTAAAGTGAAAGATGGAGAGGAACCTAAATTTTTCCTTGATGTTAGACCAAAATTGAATTCATTTGAAGGCATTCGATTGAGAGTTTTAAGAGCTTTCGGATTGTAATCAGTCGTTTTTTTTATTTTTTCTTCAAAAAATTATATATTCAGGAGTACTGTAAATAAACTATATAGAAAGATTTGTGATATAAGACAATAAAATTTTATATTATTTCTTCTGTTGAAGAACACCAGATTTTCCAACAGTTTGCATTGATTCAGATACCTTAACATTAGCATCAAAGTATTTGGAGACACATCTGTCAATACAGAGTGATTCATTTTGAGTTAAATCTTCAGAAGTGTAGTTTTTATCAAAACATTTTCTGTAACATGAGTCAAGGAGTTGATTGAACATGGTGGTAATCATGTCAAGTTCTGCTTCTGCAGCTGCGATTTTTTGTTCAGTAGAAATCTGAGGTTGAGAGCCAAAACCAAGGAAAGACATTGTTAATAGATTCGAGTGGTTGTTGCTTATGAGTGGTTGTTGCTTATTAGAAGAAGTAGGTTAAATTAATGAAAATGAAAGTAAAAGTGAAGTTGATGTTGAAGTTGAAATGTTGAAAAATAAAAAAAAAAGTAATTTGCACGAGTTTTCTGTCAATGTATTACGTAAACGTGTTTAGGCAAGTATAACAATCACCATTTGAACCATGGTGAAGAAGAAGAAGATGTTGGGTCTTCTGTAGACAACGTTGATGATGCTTCCATTAATAGGGTTCCGCCAATTGTGGAAACATCAGCATTAGTGATATAAATATCAGAATCCAAGTCCGCCTTATGTACACTGGAACGTAAAACGATAAACTGATTAACAAATGTAGGAAACTTATAAGTAATATCAAGAATTTTTGTGTGTATGGTATCAGGAGTCAAATTTGGGAACTCTTTGATCAAATTAGCTTTTTGGGTTTCATCAATAATCGATCCAAGGATACCTCCATGAACTATGAATGGGTAACCGGATAATCTTTTACCTACATGAACGAACACAATATCATCACCATTGGTGGAATGAAATGCCAGTGGTGGGATAGCTATCCCACCAGGAGTTAATAATGTACCATGGAATCCTTCAAGACCTGCAGTAGCTGTTTCAAGGTGATGCCAACCACGAGATTCAACGAATGATGGGTCGTTTCTATAATGATTTACTAATGGTAAATTATTAAGTTTCGATTCCAAGTTTTCAATGTATTTAGTAGTAGATTCTTCATCCTCTGGTAATTTCATCATAACTTCAGCCATTGTATACAATGGATAGTTATAAGTTATCAATGCACCCGATACAAAAGCCAAAAGGGATATTTTCTTCCAGTATGTACGAGGATTCTTTTTATCATAATGAGAAGGTGGAGGAGGGTATTTAATAGTTGAATAAAGACGGCGATTTATTAGACGGGTAATAGGGAACATTATATATAGATGTAGTGTTGTAACTATTGTTCTTTGCAATTGTATACAGTATCACCAGCAATTACATAATCTAATAAAACGTCATGTTCTTCAAGAGGAATTTTATCATTATGAAGAATTTGATGAGGCAGCGCAATTCCTATAAGAATTGGTAAAGTATCATTATTGAGTGTACGATACCTTGCTAAGAAATCATCATAGAATCCAGCTCCATGACCTAAACGTCTTCCAGAAGTAGAAAAGGCTACACCTGGTAAGAATATAACATCAAGAGATGGGTTACTTGATAGCAATAAATCATCAGATAACTTATAAGGAGGTTCACGTAAATTATAGCGACCTCTCGGAGAATAATTGGAGACTTCGTTCCAAGAATTTGATTTGATAAAATGAAGACACCCCCACTGTTTATTGAACCTACTATAATCATTATGAGTAGCTAGATTCTCTACTCTTGGTAAATAGACATTGATATTTTTCTCAAAACATTTTTTTATTATATAATCTGTTGGTAATTCACCTTGTGGCATATTCAGATAACAAGCGGCTGATTTGATTGACTTTAACTGTGGAATTGTGAATAGTGCATTGGCGGTACTTTCCCCATATTTATCCAATGTAGAAGCATCTATATTAGACAATAAAGATGCAACTTCCTTTCTTGTTTGTTTCTTTATAGCCTGCATCTTTTCTATAGTTAGTAGAAAGGGATCTGAAGCATATCTGCTAATTATGATGAGCTTTACAATATTATTCATATTACAGTATATGAGAGAGAAAAAAAGGAGAGAACAAGTGTTTATAGACGGGTCGATGTTACCCGCCCAGCAAGAAATTCGAGAATAGCAGACATAATTCATTTAATGAATATGGAACCACTAAACTTTTTACAATACTGACAATTTCTTGCTCTTCTTTACATTTTTAATTGCGATTAGCAACTGAAACATATTCTATTATATTGATTGAATTTAATGATTGTATTGGTGATTTTGATATCAGTATTCATATAATAAGATAACACTGGAATTAACATTCTCATCAAGAATTCAAGAAATAGTTTTCAAACTGAACTCCAATTTTCCGAAAAATGAGCCATTCAAATTTCCAAACCCAGTCTAGAACGTAAGCCGCATAACCCTTAATCTCGACCCCATCGGAATTTGCGAGCCATAAAAATAAGCCGCAAGCCCTAAAAGTGCAAGTAACTTACTACCTTTGCGGCTGGCACAACGGTTTTGCAACGGTCGGTATTTGCTACTTTGCGGCTCATGCAGACATAAAGATAAGAAAAGCCGCATGAGATTGACCCATCAGATTTAATTAGTTTTATTCGTATTAAACGAGCAACTCAGTTGTACAGTCCGTTAAAATTGGAGTTGGTAACAACTTCATGAACTGGAAAAAGACAGCAGATAATACAATTCTTATAATACTATTGAATATCACTATTATTCTCTTCTTAAAAAAAAAATCAAAGTAATATACATAGTCCATGGAAATAAACTGCAGGTAATTGAGGAAAAAAAAAAATATTATATGATATCAAACAATCAATACAAAATAAAATGCTGCATTACGAAAACGTCTTTTTTCTGGTGGTTTTTTTTTTTTTTTTTTTTTTCCTGCTTTTCTTCTTCGTTCAATTTAACATTATTAAATTTTCACTGGTTTGTAGAAGAGTTGTATTACATCTGTGGAAACTTTCTTCAAAGTATCTTTCCAATTATCTTTCCACTTTTCTCTCTCATTTCCACTTCTTTTCTTCCTTCTCTTCTCCAAATATTCCCCCTGCTAGCTTGTGTTTGTCTCTGAAAATTTCTTCCTTTCAATAGATCGAAATTTTTTTCTCATATTTCCCTCAAAAATGACTATCAAACGCTCTCTATCAATGAAATTGAGGAATACATTGGAGAAAACAAAACGAATAGTGTCTCCAAATATAGATTCCAAGGTACATTCATCAATAGATCCATTGGATGATTATTGTAAATACTGTAGTACTTATATTTCAGATGAATCTCTCCACAATTGCCCAAATAATTCAGATATTCAATTTGAAGTCGTTCAAATGTCAATATCAAATTCCGCCACCCATTCGATTCCTACCATTACGAAAAGAATATTAATGAATCATCAAAATGATGACTCCATTGATGATGTAAACACTGTTGAAACATCTTCTAATAATCCATTGTCGTCGATTCAACGTTCAGTTTCCCAAATATTCTCTAAGCATCCATTAAACAATCATAATCTAACATTTTTAAATGCAAATTCAAGCTCAAACTCAAACTCAAATACTAGCTCAAACTCAAATTCAAATGATCTTAGCTTAAATTCTATTACGAATTCCAACTCTAACTCCAATTTAAACTTAAATTCCTCTAATCCTACTTCTGTGGCAAATTCAATAAATCATGGTTCAAATAATGATGTCAATAATAATACTCCAACGCTATTATATTCTGGTAATAGACGTTCGAATAGTATACGTCGAAGTGTTCGTCAACATTCTCAGGATTATATTGATACAACTGCTCACATCAACTCTCAGACTTCATACAATACTATTCGTATGAGTGATGAAGACATATCTAATCATGAAAGAATCAGCTTGATGAATGATGGTGTTCAATCTAATAATATTGAAAATAGTGATGATAGTAGTATTGACAATATTAATTATAACTATATTGAAAGTCAAATTCAAAATCCAAATCAGGCTGAATTTGAAAATGAATCGAATACTAATAAATCCAAATCTAAGTTTAAAACTAAATCTAAATCTAAAACCAAAAATGGAAATGAAATTATTCTTTTACCAAAAAATCCCATTGATGCATCTATTGCTCCATTTACTGAAGAGCAATTAACTCCAATTATACCCGATTCCATATCTTCAAATACTGCTAACAGTTCTAGTAATAACTACTTTGAAATTGTTGAAAGATCAAAAATGAAGCTAAATCAAAATAAAACCATTAATTCCTCAAGCTCAAATTTATCCTCATTATTAACAAATCCCGTATTCATCAATAATGCAAATGATCCAAATAATGCTGATATTTCCACACCTGGTGTTACTATAGAATCTTGCATACGAACACCTATATCAGTAAACCAATCATCAATTTCATCAACATCCATATCCACCTCACCTAATAGATATTATAAAGTTATGGAGTCAGAATATTTAAATTCTCTATCAAATGATCAAAATATTGTACAAAACTCAGTGAACCCAATCTTCACAAAGTCTAATCAAATTGATCACCTAGATAAAAGTTTGGATATTAAGCAAAATGATTTACTGGCTGATCAAATGGCTCTTAATATCCTACAAGATATTGATGAAGAGAATATTGATGAATTATCCAAACTCAAAGATGAAATAAAGATACCTAATTTCTGAAATTGATAAACATACTAAATACTTTTCTATCTCTCTTATATTTTTTTCTTTTCGTATTGCTTTTGTCTAAATGCTTTATATAATGCATGTGTATTATTATTACTTTCCTAAATTCATCAAATATGACTTCAAACTATCTAACGAACCAAGAAAAACAACAAAAAAAAACGGAAATGTTTTTCGCATAATTATTTCAGTAACAACCCTTATGAAACTTACAATATCTAAATCATCAACATTTCTTCCTCTTGATTCTAAAACCAATTACGGACTTATTCAACTATTGATAATGGTAAGTGTGGCATAATGATTATATCCCTTTAATACTAATATACTAACCTTATTTTTTATAGTCTAGTTTCACAACACTCAATCTCAGTGATGATGAATCCGACATTGAAGAACATACAAGAGAATTACAAATTGAAATTGCTGTTAATCAAATAAATAAAGCATTGAAATTTCAACGTAATAAGCAATATAAGGAAGCACATATGGTTTATGATTCAATGTCTAACATGGATATACTTATTCTACATAATGAATCAAATAACTCAATTATAAACAGATTAAAGTATTTACTATGTAGAAATCGTGGTATGTTGCGAATCTGGGAGATAGTTACACTATTCGAAGAGAAGAGTAATGAAGATGGTAAACTTACAGAAAATGAAGTTGAAGTGAGTGTTTATGGTGAAATATTAGGATCAATAAATGATCTACTGAATGCCACTCTCTTTGGTGAACCTGATAGTAAAATGGTAAAGTTATTAGCAACTTTATTTGAACATTTCAATCACTTCAGATTAGCTCGTCTATGTTATGAGATGAAAATTAGTGATGATGGTAAGACAAACATTAATATGAATGTTAATGATGACTTGAAGATTGATCTAAATAATTCAGAGATACTATTACTCAATCAGTATAATATACTGGCTAAATATATCAAATTGCTAGACCAAATCAAAGATAACCATTCAAGTGTGTATAATAAAGTCAAACAATGTCTTGCTAAAAATCATATGTGGGAACGAAAGCTCAAATCTCAGAACACAAACAAAGTAATTTGGAACAACATTTTATCATATGATCAATGGATGAAAGAACGCACTCATGATTTTGAATTAGACCTTCTGGTTGATTATGACACATCCGACGATTCTGTGTTGTTGTTTTCTTTGTTAGATTCATTAGTTGACTGTGTTCCAAAACCTAGAGGGAAGAGTAAAATCAATGATGGTTACTTATTAACTGATGCAATTATTGATAAAATCAACATTAGCTTCCATTCTATTGATGATGATGGCAATACGGTTGACAACAGTGATGCATTAGTTGATAATACAAATGAAGTTGTCAATGAGACTAACAATAATGAAAACAAAATTAGTTCATTAGATTCCATGTTGGATATCACAAAACCTGAAGACAATCCAACTGTTGATAAACCTGTTCAATCACTGAACATAAAATCCTCGGAAAAGTCAACACCAGCAATACCAAGAAATACTAGAAATCTAAGAGGTAAAGTTGATAATGAATCCAGTGATAATAATAATAATGATATCACAGACCATGATACATTATTAACAAAAACATTACCATCATTTTTACTCAAGTGTGGAATTGAAGAAAAACTAGACTCATTCACCGATATAATAGAACATCCTTCACTTGAATATAAAGGAAACATACAATACAATATTGCATTATTTTATTTGACACTTCAGAAATGGAAACCCGAATATTCTCAGTCTGTTGTAATTGTTGATAAAAGAAAGAGCGATAATAATAACAATACTCGAAGTAACAATGATGATGAGACTGTTAGAGAAATATTAAATATCAAATCATCCAAGATGGTATCCAATGAACTATGTGATAAAACTAACTATGGTGATTTATTTGATTATATGAAAGCAATATCAGATAAAGATCTTCACTTTACTCAACTTAGAATGCGAATACTTGAATATACTTTCCAAATGAGAGATTCTAGAAATCCAATCATTATTAATAACAAATTTCCTGATCAGGCTCTCGCAAACTTGAAGACCATTGTTGATGCAATAAGTATTAACTACTACAATGATATTGAAAAGTTGATATATTATGAAAATAGTTCAGAAAAAATTGAAGAGAAGTTAAGCATTGTCATGTCGATCTATGAGTTACTGGTATCATCGTATCTGGAATTTAGCAAAGAAATAAAAATCAAGAAAAACAATAGTAAAGCTGTACATATCGATATGAATAATACTGAACTTTTATATATTACAAGAATACAAAAATGGATAGATGTGATTTCTAGCGCATTCATAATTTATCCATCTAATAGTACATCTAGAATGCTGAAATTATGGGTAAGGTTCAAGTGGGTGGAACTATTTTATCAGCAAACATACTCTGACTCTATAGATACTCTGAAATTAACAGATACACTTCATAAACTCTCAGAAATTGTAAAGTCGGAAAAATACTATATCCCTTATGTTAATTATGAAGAAATACCGGTACTATCATACGATTCAGTTCAAACACAACTTTCTAAAATCAAAATTTTGCAGATCTTTGATTCAAATGAAAGTGCAAATGAAATATTAGAATCAGTACTACTCAATAAAACAATAAGCAAATTGGAGAATGAGTCACTGAGATTACAATTCGATGCATTTATCTCACAGTCAAATTTAGAAATGAAACTACGTCTGTGGTCCTTGTTGTTAAGATTCTATAGAATCAAGAACGATATTTTTAAATATAAGTTTGCATTTGAAAATGTTGTCAAACTAATAACCAAAGAGTTAAATTACGAATCAATGAAAAATCTATCTATTGAAGAATCCAAATACAAGTTGTTGAATCTGATCGGCTTTTTCACATATTTTTCACGTAAATTTATTGAATTTTCTGACGAGTCTGAGTTAAAGTGTTTTTCGGATGATTCTAGGACAACTGAAGAAAAGAATGATGCGATTGAAGTTATCATCAACACAATGCGAATGTTATACATTATTACAGGATTCATAGCTTATAAGAATAGTAGTCAACCTACTGGACGTAATAACATATTGATGCAATCTAATACAACTACAGATACTTTCAAACAATGTTTGGTTTCATGTATGTTTTTATTATCAGCATACTATCCATTAGCTATAAAAGTACCATCACCATCTATTATCACAGACTTCTATAGTATATGTCACTTAACATTAGGTTTGAATAAGCTATGTTCATCTGTTGATAACGGAATCTTTTTGAAACTGATCCATTATCAACTCACAAAAATTGACATCACATTTTCCTGCAATGATATTTTCCAGGTTTTACATTGTAGATTTGGGTTTTCAATTTCCCTTGATGGATTCGACTCATTCAATCATCACTGCAAGCCAAAGAAACTTTCATTTAAAGATGCAATTCAAATATCCAAGTTTGTCTCAAAATTTTGCTTCAATAATAAGAAACATCCAGTATTGGCTCCTCCCAGAAATGATATGAAAATTATAATAGATAATGTTATTGATGTTGTTGGTAATTTGGACATGAACAATAGTATCATTTCTGATAATAAGAAGAAGTTAGATTCATACTTGACTAATCAGAATCTATCATTAAAATTCATTACTGATGCTTTCAATGGTAAAATAAATTTATCATTTGAAACCCCTTCATTACCAGCTGTCGAAATTGGACAGAATGGTTTATATTATCTTGAAGGTTTGGTAGGTCTTCATTTCTTTAGAGTGCGTAAAAGAACTATGCAGAGTAGAGCCACAGAACTAAGTAAAGTCATCAGCATATTTGAAAATGATATTCTATGTGGGTGTGATAGATTCGAAACATGGGTTGCATTAGGTCAGGTATACTCGTATACAGTTGAAGATGATTTGATCTGGACTGCTGATAAGTTAAATTCTTTGGAAAGGAAACAAGCAACTTCAATGATGGAGAAAAAAGCACTTCTATGTTACTTGAACGCAATTTCCATTTATGCCAACTCAGACGAACAAAAGAGAGAATCTTTCAAAGATGTATTGCCATTTTTATGGGTTTCTTTTGGAAAGGAACTTTATAATGCATGGACAGAACCCATGAATAAGAATTCCTTTCATATCTTCTTAAACGATGAGATAGATTCTCATCCAAAGTTGTTGAAATCAAAACCTAATGATATTCCAAATAATGCCATTTTTAAGATACTAGAACTTTCATTTAAACTGTCAACTAAGTTAAATCCTACAAGCTGGTTCGATTACATGTACTTATCAAAATCGATGATGAAAATCAAATATAATGATCAACTGAAAGATTATAAAAAGATTGTTAAATACCTCATCGATTCATGTGATTTAGCTATCAAGCAAAGTAATAAGGACGATCCGATCATCGAACCGCATTATTACTTATTTTCAACTGTAATGAAATTGCTGAAAATGGGAAAACTTACATTACCTGAAGCTTATAACTTCTTGAAAATGGACCCACTGTTTTCTTCTGTATTGGAGGATAACAATCAAATAACGTTGAAAGAGTTGACATTCAATATATTGGAAAAAATAATTGCATATGACAAAAAAAACTGGCAACATCGTCCTGTCTATAAATTAGCAAAGGCGTTCTACGAATTCGATCATAATTTGATAAAGGCTAAAGACGAAATGTCAAAGATCATCAACTTAAAACCTAATATCAGATCTTTGAGCACCATCTGGAAACCCACGATTGAAAGACCTGGTAAACATTTTATCTACAATTCCATATATACAAACTTTCTGGTGCAGCTACTCTATGAATCCGGTGACATTTATTCTCTGATTATTTTGGTGAAAAAAATGAGACGAGCAAGTTCAAGTATGGTCAATTTAACCAAGACATTTGATAATACTATGCTTCGCACATGTGTGCTAATCAAAAAGAGTATTTCACTTGATCCAGGATTTTTAGATGATATATTAGGCAGAATAAAATTCCAAGATTTCACCAAATATTCTGCCAAATTTGTTGCATTATTTAGTAATGATAGCAATTATGATGATGACACATTACTCCATTTATACTTTTTGTCGGAAACACAAGGATTCAGAAAGTTAGCTACAGGATTTGGTGCTACTGGTGCAATTGATGAATGTTATTACAGTATTTACATGAAAATTTTTACTCCATATTTGTTCAAGATGATAGTGGAAGATAGGGGTAATGGTATGCCAATCTCAAAACTCTTATCACTCTCGCATATATTTTTGCAAAATAGATCGAAACAAACAACACCAGAAACATCAAATGGTACCTCAACTGATGGAGAAAACAGTGAAAGCTTAGAACAAACAACAAGTTCAAAACAAGAAGAAGTAAATTGCGACAAGGAACAGAACATGTTAACTAGTAATAGTGATACAGTTATCAATACAACCACTACTGAAGAACCGAATATTTCCATCAAGGACAAATGTCTAATCATCAACTATTTATCACTTCAGGATATCAACTCAAATGGTACTCCTACTAAAGAAAAAATCAAAATTGCACGAAGAGATATCGTTCCATTTGCAAGTAAAATTGTAATGAATACTATGAGAATCATTGAGAATCTGAAAAACAGTACAAATCAAGGAGAAACATTAAACTATAACTTAACTGGTCCATTTGATGATGATGAAATTGAGCGAGCTAGTATTGGTGTAATGACCAAAGAAACGAAAGAGAATAAAGAAGATAAAGAATATGAGAGACTTATATCAGCACATGATAGATCTTTTAGCTCTGATGAGTTGGAGGAGTTCAATAAGATCTTGACAAGATTTGATACTCAGGCGCTTGCACCATATGAAACGGACACAGAGAAAAGAAAAAGAAACAAGGTTCTAGAAGCTACTCGACTAGAAAAAGAGAAACAATTAGAATTAGAAGAGCTGAAAAATAAAGTGAATCAACCAATTGTTGCAAAATTGAAAGACCATACGGAACAGAATAATAAGTTCAATTGCAGTTCAAGAAATGATGACACCAATGAACGAGTGAAAATTGATGAACCTGATTTCAATCATGTAGAAAACATAAATCAATTGAAAGAAAAAGAAGATAATGTTGCAAATGGTGACTCAACTAATAAAAAAGATGACTCAACTGGTAAAATTTCAAGTGATGAAACCAATCTATCTTCAAGAGATGTGGAAAACCGACTTAAAACATTAGAAACGATTCAAACTAATACTAACTCGGTCTCGAATCGTGAGGAGACTATGGAAGATAAAACTAGGAATGTATCATCTTCAAACATCGATGGTTTGTTTGATGTTTCAGAAAAGGAGGTTACGAAAACCCAAGGTGACTTTGAGAATAATAATTTGAGTTCACCAGTAAAGAATAAAAATGACGATAATAACAAGCTCAGTAGTAAACAACAATATATCACCAATTTTTTCAAAGTATCACCTACTAAGTCATCATCACCGACTAAATCGTCATCACCCCTTAAATATGATGAACTTCCATCTAACGATCTAGAGGAGCAAGATATGTCAAATGGATACGGTGGCGTATTAAAACGAGGAAGTGAATATATTCAAGATGAATTACGTGATACTAAAAGGAGTAAAGTTATTGTTGGTCCAACAGAGAATGAGATCAGAGGTTATGACGATTATATCAGAAGAAGTCTAGAGCAGGAAGAAAAAAAGGATAATACACAAAGAGTGTTTAGAAACTATCGAAAAAATTCTAGTATTCCGTTATTAGAATTGGATGATAAAGGTAGTTTAGTCGAACAGAATGATTTAATGAAAGAAAAAGAAATGAAATTGATTGAAAAGGCGGAAGTTATCGAATCATCGTCTGATGAAGCTAGTGTTATAGAAATTGATTAGCAATGGATGTTGTTTATATTCACGTTTTTTTAATAGTTAAATGTATAATAGCTGAATGTATAGATATAAAGTTACTCGAGATCAAACTGTGTATCGATTTTGGCAGAACTATCTGACCCCCACCATTGTTCTGGTATAGTTAAATTTTGGTTTTTGATTTGGTTTATATTAGTCGGAAATTGTTTCCCCAATGTATTTTTCAGTTCCGTACTTAACATTTCTTCATCTTTTACCTTCTGGTTTCTTGAGAGTAGAAGATGTTCATCCAAATTAACAAAATCTTCAATTGGAAGATCACCGGATAAAATATCCTTTGCAAATGATGTTTTCGTATTTTTCAGTGCTGTTATATCCTTACGAAATCTCAATTTATAGTCATTTAGTGATTTTTTATGTTTTTCATAAAGACACTTTTCATATTTCTTTGCAAGTTCATCACCATTCAGGACATTACTTTCGTTTTTGCTATCTGTCTCTTTAGATAGCCTTGAAAAAGTAGTTGAAATTGCTGACAAACATGCATGACGAGTAGCTTTCCATATATCTCCAGGGTCGTCACCAATAGAGATTCCTTGACTATTCTTTGAATCGACGTGTGTAGTTTTAGATCTTTTTGTTTGGGATTTATGATTTACTGCCATAAAGGTACAGGCATTTGATGTTCCAAAGTGAATTACTGATAAGAAAAAAAAAAGATAAAAAAAAAATATTCAGATCTAATTGATGTTCGGAATAATTCTCCTCTTTTTTTTCTTTTAATGATGAAACGCGCTGAAGTAATGGTTTTGTTTCAGGTACAGACTTCCGTGGATGATTGGTGGCTGAATTTTTCAATCTTATGCAATGGCAAGAGCTATAATTAATTAATTATTAACAGATAGTTTAGTGATTGTATAACACAACTTAATATACGCACCACTGAGGACTATGCAGCATCGACAGAATGGAAACACTCCGACTTCGTTGAGACTGCATGTGGGCGCATTTATGGATACCGATATGATCGATCAAGTGGAACCGAAACTTAACAAACACTTCCTGGGAGCATCAAATACTAATACTCAAAAACAAAATCTCCCAGTTTCAACGACTCCACCCCCATTACCGAATACGTCTAGCTCATCTGAAGTTTATACCAGAAAGATTGCTAGTTTCAAACGAAAGCTCAAGATGTTTAAGAACGGTGCAATATCTTCTGGTGCTAATGAGAAAAAAGTAGATTCAACACCAATACCAGTCGTTACCCAATTTCAGCAACAATTATATTCAAAAGATACAAATGATATTAGTAAAGATCATTTGTTGACAGATGAAAAAAAATCAAACTTTGACTATTCGTCAATCAAATATGCCGATGGAATCAAGGAGACTTCCTCACCATCAGTTACTTCATTTCGTAATATCAATTTGGCAACCTCAGCTACTAAAGGGAGAACAGTGATCAAAGAAGATATATGCTTCATTTGTAATTTGAAACTAGATACATCATATAATGTTCAAGATAGCGAAAGAATAATCGAGTTGAAGTGTCATCATATGATACATGAAGAGTGCTTATTGATGGAATTGGAATTAAATATCTCAATCACTCAGATGAATGTACATGATAGAACTCAATTATTAGAAGTATTTCCGATATGCAATTTATGTGATGATAATATAAAATGTATCCCATTACATGATGGTGTTTTAACAGATTGTCTTACTCATATCCTAACCAAACAACTAGAAAACACTCCCAACTCGCCATTTAATACACCGTCTTGCGTATCATTATCTGGGGATCTCAAAAATAACGATAGAAAAAAATTGACCACTCCACACTTACTGTCAACAACAAATGAAATAAAAAATGATATTAAAGTACCGACTGTTAACCCTATAGAATACAACAAGCATAGTGGTCATTCTAAAATTCCCATGAAATCAAGTACTCCACCAAAAAAGGTACCATCTTTCAAAAAACACAGTAAAAAACCATCAAGGGGATCATATGCCTTGGGTACACCATCAATAGTAACATCTTCAAACAACCATACCCACGATTTTTCAATTAGTAGTTACAATCATTATTCGTTCGATGACTTTAGAAAAAAAATTATCAAGGATTTAATTTACTTATCAGAATATGATATTATCACAAACATGAATGGAATGAGCTTTAAATTGACAAATGAATTCATCGAATCTCTAGGTAACTTCAGAATGGTTGATAAAATTAATTTACTAGCATCTGATAAAGGGAACGAAGATTTGATAATATCAGAAAGCTATTGTTACTTATTTGAACATATGTTACTACATATAAGATTGAGTGATTACAAGTTTGGTTTGATTAGTATAAATCTCTCGACGTATATTGACTCTACAGAATCTGGCTCCATAATTCTCAGAAAAAGTAAGTTTTCAAAAGATTACTATAAGTTCATATTCAATTCTAAAGGACTAGAATCTAAATGGAGATCTGCATTGACAAATATGAAATCAGTAATTGAACCCTCGTTGATCACAAGCACGCTAAGTATAAATGAATTTGATAATTTGATAAATGAAAATCGCACTCATGATGATAAAATCAATGATGATTACAGTTTTGACGACAATACAGATTTAGAAACATTGGGTACTTTGAAAAGTTATATTGGGGAAGATGGCCATAGAAGGTTGCCAACAGGTGTTTGTCCAAGATTTTACGAAGGTACTATAAACTCACTAATATTTCAGCGAAAACCATCCAAGGCAATAATAGTTATCAATCAATCTAAACTTATCAAAAGCTCGTTGGTATCAATCCAAAACATGGTGAAAAGTCTTTTATTGATTGGAATTGATATACTTCTTTTATTATGCTCAACATCTACATTATCAATGAATAGTAATGTCATAGATAGTTGTAAATTTGATAAAAGATATATGAAACATAGTAATGTTGGTTCTGATCATTCCTCTACTGATGAAAGTCCAAAATATGATAGTAGCTTGATATCAAAAATGAAAGAATATAGTGAATACTTACAATCGAAAACGGATAATAAAATTATAAGTAATACTCTAGTGAATGATAATAGTACAGAAATTTGTACAATCAATAACTACATCAATGAATACGTCAATGAATCTAAAAACTCAGTTGAAATTGATGATATAATTCTTATTGCTGTTTCAAACACTCCAGTAAAAGATATGGTGGGAAAATGTGATTTGACAAATATATTGATTGAAATAGGACTGGATTCACGACAAAAAACATATAACAGAAATGTAGTAGATTTGGCTGATTGGAATGATGTAATGGAAGTTATATGTGGTTACTGTGGGTTGGAGTTTGATGAAAGTGATTTCTACAATTCTTCAGATGACGAAGAGGAGGAAGACTATGAGGATTATGGTGGAAAAACTACGAGCTACAAAAATGGTCTTGTTGAAGACAACAACGATGCCGATGATAGTTATGGAGTGTTAAGAGGTTTTGGTGATGATAATATCAGTCTCATAGATATGGATATAAGGAAAAGAGGATTTTAGGGAGCAACAATGCGTGTATATTATAAAAACAATGTGTAAAGGTAATATTGTAATTATTGATAAAAACATGAGCCAAAGGGCATTCCCTCCGAAATGCCCCTTTTCCAAAACTGTTGACATTTTCAGATAGTTGTTTATCAACTTTATTGGTATGCTGTTCTTCTTGAATCAGTGAAGATTACTTTGTTTATCAATGAGAGTTTTGTCATTATTTGTCCTGTGTGCATTTACCACATCTGTTGTTAAATCAGAAACTAGAGTAAGAACCTAGACTCAACTTTTATTTTTTTCTTGGTAGCTATGAATGAGTTATGTTCATTATTGTAGCTCAACTTATTCTCAAATATACTAACAGTATTAAACTCTCCCACACCTGTAATATTTCTTTATTTTATTTGTTTGACATAGTGGAACCCTGAATTTAATTGTAATGGGTGTATATTAATCACCACTGATGCATCACTAATCGGAACTATAGACCCAGCACCAACTACAATCACAACAGCTACTCCGTCGATAGCTACATCGATTGTGATTCCTGGAACAACAACTACTAGAAACATTCCACAAGTAACAACAAAAACTTTAACTTCAATCTCACTATGGAACCCTGATTCACCAGTTGGGGTTGATCCTACCTCAACTTCATTATATTTAACTTCTGTTACTCCTGGTACAACACAAACGCAAAACACTGATGTAATTGAACCAACGAAACCTACTGAACAACGTCCATTTACCACAACTATCGTTGTTGGTGATGTTACAACTAAAACGTATATAGTGAGTACTAGTACTGCTTTACTTTTAGTTGTCACTGGTACAGAAACTATTACAGCAGTAGATACGATTACTGTTGGTGTTCCTTTTGTTTCTAAGGTTATAACAACTGTCGTTACACCAGTTTCAACATATATCACAAGAGCAAATCATATACCTGGATATTACAACATGACCAATATCGATATATATTCTGACTATGAAACAACTGTTTTCTCAACTTATGTCAGTACATCAGAAAGAGTACAAGTACGTACAGTATTGAGTTATTCCACTCGATTCTATGAACAGTTAGTTACTTCAACTTTGATTGTATTTAATGACGCTATCACCCAAAGCTTATCATTAACTACTGGATACAGGACTATCATCTCAACTTATTACCCTAGCACATATGTTACAACTGTATCTCCATCGATCACACAGATTACTACACTTCCGCCTACTCCAACAGTTACTCACACGCATACAGTAACTGTAAGTGAACCTCCACTAGTTACAATTCCTGTTGATGTTTGTGATACTATAGCAGTAAAAGCCGTATCGCAATCTGCATTCACAGGTTTAGGATATAGGAATTATGCTCCATCTAATTGGGTTTACTTGATTTCTATTTTGCCATTATTTCTCTAACTAATATAACCTATCATTTTGTTGATTATTCATTTTTGTTTTATGATTCCTTTTTTTTTTGAAGTATCTTTCCTTATACTAGTTTTCTATCTTTCATATAGCTAGAGTTGTTTTATTCTCTCATTTTTATATATTTTGCTAAATAAATTAGAAGTTGAATTAACTATTATAAAATAGTTTGATGTTATAAAGATTTACTGACAAAAACAAAAATAGTATTTGGAAACAAACTAGAAAAAAAGTTGAAAATCAAAAGGACTCAGTTATATAGCAAAACATAAATAAACGAATGAATCATAGGTTAGAACGTCCCGATAGAGATTCCTTGATAAAAATATCAAATAAACCCCAACGATGACTAAAAACTAAATAAATTTTTGAAGAAATTGAATTATTATTGTCATTCTTTGGTGGATCATTACTATCATCTTTTGGAAATTGGTGGTCATTTTCCAATTCACATTCTTGCTCACTTTCTTCATTTTGTTCATGCACTGATTTTTCAGCTTCAGAGACTTTATTTGAATCAGTGGTTTCTTTGTTTACTTTATATTTGATTGAAGTAAACTTATTGTAGAAAGTTACTACCTCAGCAGTCAATAAACCAGATGATAATATATGTGTAACCCAGAAAATGATTGATAGAGCCATAGATGTTTTCTTTACTTGACAATCTTCACTTAGTGCAAGTAAAAGATCTACTTGAAGTTTAGTTCCATTCAAGTTGTTAACTGATATGTTTGATAGATCTGACAGATCAGTTTTTGAAAGCGAATCATATAGAGCCTCATATATGGAAGTTGTAGTCGATGAGTTATCGAAAACATTAAAATAATTCTTTGTCATTTCTGTGGATGAAATACCAGTGATGTTATACGTTGTAATCAAAGATGATGCGGATATACAATTTTGTGAAGAAAAATCACTGATTTGAATGATCATACTAACGAACCAAAATATATTCCCTGCCATTTCAGAGCCTAATAATGAAACAAGATAACTTGCATAAGTTTTAGACACAGTGAAAACAGTAGCATGAGAAATTGTTTCTAATGATAGCTCAATATATTTGTTTGTTGAGTATCCAAAATTGAAATCTCTGGTTTCAGAAACAGGTTTAAATAATCGAAATATGATTGATGGGTAGAAATAGTTAAGCAAAGAAGAAACAAATGAAAATATTGCTGCCGAAATACTTGCGGCAGTAATTTTCCAAGAGTTATCTAGGTATAATGCAGTACCATTGTTTGCTACATTAAAAGATGATAGAGTTTCAGCAGTTAAGTTGAGAGATGATCTGTTGCTCAACAATTTTGCAGAAAGACCCAATATAATTACAGAAATCGACAATTGAAAATACTTGTTTGTGCTTGTTACGGTTGCAAGAGAGAGCATTGTAGATCAATATTTGCAATATTTGCAATATGAGAAATATAAATAAAAGATTAAGTATTTATTTGTGTACTTGTTTTCTATGTAAGATTCATACACACTATCTCTTTCTCTATGTATCTCTCTGAAATCAAAACATTGGTAACTTGAATTGTATTGCCCCTTTTTACACCTTCCTAAAGGGGAAACTCAAAATAGAAAGAGTGAAAAGTGAAAAATCATGATAACATCCGCGACATATGATTTGTTGTTACGCAGTCACGTGAAATTGCAACATTTAAGTAGAACATCGTTCTTATTTCCGAATAAATTCGTTGATTAAAACAACAACTGGATAATGAATATCTGGCAACCAAAATTGACATATTTTCCACGATTATTTAAAACTAACGGTGATTCCCCCCAAATTCATGCAGAGCTATAGCATGTATGATTTCTTTTTCACTTTCCATTGGTATTCAGACATTAATTTATCACAATGACCGGTATGTCTATTTTTGTATATACTATACTTCACACCCCTCATACGAGTTGCTCTTACTAACATTTTATCATAATTTCATAGATTTCAGTACTAAATGTGTCCAAGCAGGACAAGAAAATCCAGAAAAGGAAAACAACTCTAGAGCTGTTCCAATTTATGCAACTTCATCATATGTTTTCAGAGATTCTAAACATGGTGCTGATTTATTCGGTTTAAGAGAACCAGGATTTATTTACTCCAGAATTATGAATCCAACTCATGATGTTTTCGAAAAGAGAATGGCAGCATTAGAAGGTGGTTCAATGGCTGTTGCAACTTCTTCTGGACAAGCTGCACAAATGTTGGCTGTTTTAGCTGCTGCTCAAACTGGTGATGAAATCGTTTCATCTTCTTATTTATACGGTGGTACTTATAATGCTTTCAAAAATTTCAAGAAATTATTCGGTATTGATGTTAAATTTGCTCAAGGTGATGACGTTGAATCCATTAAATCACTGATTACTGATAAAACTAAAGCAGTTTATTTAGAATCAATTGGTAATCCAAAATATAACATCCCAGATTTCAAAGCAATCACTGATTATGCACATTCAAAAGGTGCATGTGTTATTGTTGATAACACATTTGGTGCTGGTGGTTATTTCTGTAGACCATTTGATCATGGTGCAGATGTTGTTACTCATTCTGCAACAAAATGGATTGGTGGTCATGGTACTACCATTGGTGGTGTCGTTATTTTCAAAGATCCTTCTAAAGATAATGGTTTCAAATTTGCTGACTGGCCAGAAAAATTCCCACAATTCTCTAAACCATCAGAAGGTTATCATGGTGCAATTTTAAACGATATGTTTGGTGATTTCGCATATATTGCTTATGTCAGAGTTGAATTATTAAGAGATTTAGGACCATGTCAAAATCCATTTGGTTCATTCTTATTATTACAAGGTCTGGAAACTTTGTCATTAAGAGCAGAAAGACATGGTTCAAATGCACTCAAGTTAGCACAATGGTTAGAAAAATCAGAATATGTTTCTTGGGTTTCATATCCAGGTTTAGAATCACATCAATATCATGAAAATGCTAAAAAATATTTACAAAATGGTTTTGGTGCAGTTTTATCATTTGGTGTTAAAGATGTTGCTAATCCAACTGGTGATGCATTCAAGGAGGCAGGTCCACGTTTTGTTGATGAATTGAAAATTTTCTCAAACTTGGCAAATGTTGGTGATGCAAAATCATTAATTATCAATCCATGGACTACCACTCATGAACAATTATCTGATGAAGAAAAAATTGCTGCTGGTGTCACTAAAGATTTATTAAGAGTTTCAGTTGGTATTGAAAATATTGATGATTTGATTGCTGATTTCGAACAAGCTTTTGCTAAAGTTTTCGGTGATGAAAAGAAATAATTTGATATACTAATAGATTGAACTTATTCTCTTTTCCTTTGTCGTTATATTTATATTTATTTCCTTATTTATTTATTTATTTATTTATTTATTTATTTATTTACTTATTTATATTTTTTTTAAGTATATCTAGCTTTGAATAAAAGAAAAGAGAACTAGAGAAGTAGTGGGAAGAAGTTAGGAACTAGAATTTATGCATAATAAATACCAATTTGATCTATCCAACTACCTAAACTACCATAAAACCCGACTAATTCACTTCCTTGTGGTAAGTAAATTTTATGTATACTACCACCATTACCACCGTAATTTTCACTAACTCTTTTATTAGTCATAAATTGAACACTATCAACCCATCCACCGGATCTGAATGCAATCCCTGTTAGGAATTCATCATTATCAAGTTTGAACTCTGAGAAATGTGGTTTAGGATTACCAAAACAGACATGAGATCCATCATCAAAGAATGTTTCAATACCATCTAATGCTAAACCATGACTAATTTTAAAATATGAGATTTTCTTATTTGGGAAGATACATTCTATTGGATTTGATTTAGATAATCCATAAAGATCTGATTTTTTAGCATTTCTATCATTTGAGAGTTTAATAGTTTTGGAATTTTCTGTTAAATATTGTTTCAAATCATCAATATTTCTTTGACCAAATCCCATACATAAGATTTCCAAATGCACGGGTTTACCTTTAAATTCTGGAGCAAGTTGTTCTTGGATTATACTATATTTCAATCTGATATAATTTTGAACACCAGGTCCATTATATTTTTTAGGTAAATATTCGTAACTTAATCTTGACCATTCACCAATATGACATTCAATTAGATAAACACCTGTTTCTGTTATAATATCAAGTGTATCGTCATCAATTGCGGAGAAAGTTGGTTCTGCAGATATTTCATTTGGTAATTTCATACCTTGATTAACCAAACTAAATTGAGGTTTGAAATTACTATCATCAAAATCGGAAGGTAAAGAAAATGCTGGATGGAATAAGAATCTCATAATATCAAGTCTATGCCAACCAGGTTCATCATTAGATAATACTGGACCCCATTCATTTTTCCCAGTTCTAATACATTTTTTTTCAGTTGTTAAGAATTTTCTATTCATTGTAGTATAATCTCTTAACATCACACCATTTTCTTGATGAGGGCAACCTAAAGCATGACCTATTTCATGTAAGAATGCACCTAATGAAACACATAAACATTCCCAATATTGACTACATTCATTACAATCATTTGCAACTTCATTTGTATTTAAAGGAGTACAATCAGTGAAGGCTTTATGAACTGATTCCCAATTCATTGGCCATGAATGTAAACCTTGAGAACCAAAGATTGCTAATTTAATTCTATCAGTACCACCACCTAATGCGGCATGACCTCTAATTAGATTAGCAGCTTTATCCCAATGAGCATCTAATATTTGAACTGCAGCAATTGCTGGACATGACGAAGTTGCATCATCTGAGAAATCACCACCATAATCTTTTAAAGCTTCTAATGCAAAATCAAACAATTTACCAGATTCCTTTGCATTTGGATTTTGTTGAGCATAATTTGCATCTCTAATTTCAGCAACTGATCTTTTACTTTTCAAGATATGAATTTTTATTTCACTTCTTTCAACTTTTTCCATTTCTTCTTGATAACTTATAGTTGAAATTGTATTTTCTTCGATAAATCTAAAACATCTTTTACCAACACCATTTCTATTCATTTCATCTTGAGTGAAAGCTTGCATAATTCTACCTCCGACTCTTAATTTTTTGATTGCAGTATTTAAATTATTACCTTCATATAATTTATCATTTGGACAATCGAAAAATCCTGGAGAATCATTAGCAACCAATAAACACATATGAATTTTTGGTACATTGAATTGGTTATCAGGAATTGGGGAATAATTGATTGTAATTGATATTTCATCATATGGTTTAGTATTTAATTTGAAAGCAGCATAACCATTTTGTTGAAATTCACCATCCAAATGTTTGAGTGTAATTTTATTAACCCCAGGACTTAAGATTAAATAGGCTTTGAAAAAACCTTGTGTTACTTCATAGAATTGATCAGAGAATTTATCACTAAATGCACCAATAATTCCGTTATCTTTAGCAGAACTACGACCTTTCAAGATATAAACAGGGACTTGTAATTGTTCGTAATCTCTTGGAAGATTTTCAAAAGTGAAAGTCATTATAGATTGATATGAATAAAATGCAATTGATTGAGAAGGGGAGTGGGGAGTGAAGAATGAGGTAAGTAAGGGGAGGGGAGTGGGAAGGGGGGGGTTAAGTAAGAAGTAAATGCAAATGCAAATGAAAAGGAAATTGATAGTTGTGTGATAAAGCAATTAAAATAATGCAGTCAAAAATGATTCAAATGAAGCAATCCATGCTAAGCCTATTCGCATTGAAAAGGAGATGTTTATTATATTTTCACGATATAAGAGATAACGTTCTTTTTTTTGGTTTTTTTTGGTTTTTTTGGTTTTTTTTTCAATATTTATTTATTTCTTCTATTGTATTTGCAATTCATTATCACTTGAATGAACTACGTAGAAGGATTTATTGAAGGTATTGCTAAAGATTTAGCGATTGATGGTGCCATTGATAAATGGAACGAATATGCTGAAGAGAAAATTAAAACGAAAGATCCATATAGATATGAAACACCAGAAGGTAAGACTAAGAAACTTAAACTACGGGATAGTGCAACAAAGGAGGAACAGAAGATGTGGAAATGGGTTCAGAAACGTGCATGGATAGATGATAAATGTTTTATGGGATGTTATCCTGTAGATTGTGGGATTGGATTAGGACCAATAGTTGTTGCATTACCAGTTATAGGGCCATTTTTAATGTATGCCATTCATTCTAGATTGACTACTAAAGCAGGTATATTTTTCCATTTAGATGCTAAAACAGTTGCCAAATTACAAGCCAATATTTTATTTGATTTATTCTTAACATTCCCACCTGTTATTGGGTCACTATTTGCATGGATGAATGGATGTTCAACGAGAAATGCAGCTATTATACATACTGAAGTAACGAAGATGCTTGTAATGCGAGAGAGAAATGGTGGTGTATATATGAATGAAGATCCTCATGAGCTACAAGAGGTACAAACACAAACAACATATCCTAACAATCCATTCTACCATCGACATCATAATGGAATACCACCACAAGAAATAATGCCACAAGAAATATCGCCATATGATATACCGCCATTGAGAGCACCACCAAATGCACCATTGAGAGCACCACCACGAGAAGCTCTGTGAGAATTGAATCAATATATCCCAATGCGGTAATTCCCAATGAGGTAATTCTCATCTTATCTCTTCTCCTTAAATTCATGCTAATAATAGTCTCACTCTCTCTATCTCACTCTCTCTAGTAGAAGTGACTTTCCTTTTTGGGAGAGAATGGAATCTTCTCGAAGGAAAAATGAAAAAATTGTGAATTTTTCTCTTTTTTTCTCTTTTTTTCTCTTTTTTTCTTTTTTTTTCTTATTCTTTTTTTTTCTTATTCTCGTCTTTTTTTTTATTTTTTTTTTTTCTTTGGATTATTTAGAGTTAAACTGGAAACTGTTATAGGTGGCGTTGGATGGTTTTTCTCTTTTGGTGTTTTTTTCTTTTCAAATACCTTTAAGTCTTAACTGTTTGAATTCCTTGAATCTTTTGATTTATTTCATTTATTGAACATCCCTTATTTTCATTCCAATATAAGAAAAAAAAGAAAAAGTTCATCCTTAAGAGAAATGGTTGCAGATACTAAATTATACGATATTCTAGGTGTTAAACCAGATGTCACTGAACAACAATTAAAGAAAGCTTATAGATTAGCTGCTCTTAAATATCATCCTGATAAAAATTCATCTCCTGAAGCAGCTGAAAAATTCAAAGAAATGACTGGTGCTTATGAAATTTTAAGTGATCCTGAAAAGAGAGAGTTATATGATCAATATGGTGAAAAAGGTATGAATGGTGGTATGGGTGGTATGGGTGGTATGGATGCAAGTGATATTTTCTCACAATTCTTTGGTGGTGGAGGTTCAGGTAGACCTCAAGGTCCTCAAAGAGGTAGAGATATTAAACATTCATTAAATTGTACATTAGAAGAATTATATAAAGGTAAAGTTTCCAAATTAGCTTTGAATAAAACTGTCCTTTGTAAATCTTGTGATGGTAAAGGTGGTAAAAATGTTAAAAAATGTACTTCTTGTAATGGTACTGGTACTAAATTTATTACAAGACAAATGGGTCCAATGATTCAAAGATTTCAAACTCAATGTGATTCTTGTAATGGTGAAGGTGATATCATGTCTGCTGCTGATAGATGTAAAGTTTGTAAAGGTAAAAAAGTTACAAATGAAAGAAAAATTTTAGAAGTTAATATTTATCCTGGTATGAAAGCTGGTCAAAAAATTGTTTTCAATGGTGAAGGTGATCAAGCACCTGATATTATTCCTGGTGATATTGTTTGTATTATTGAAGAAAAACCACATGATTTATATACAAGAAGAGGTGATGATTTATTCATTGAACAAAAAATTGATCTTTTAACTGCTTTAGCAGGTGGTGAAATTGCATTTAAACATGTTAGTGGTGAATATTTAAAATTAAGAACTTTACCTGGTGAAGTTATTGCTCCTGATTCAATGAAAGTTATTAAAGATAAAGGTATGCCAATTCCAAAACATGGTGGTTATGGTAATTTAATTGTTAAATTTACTGTTGAATTCCCTCCAAATAATTTTGCATCTGAAGAAAAATTAAAAGAATTAGAAAATATTTTACCAAAGAGACCAGAAATCAAAATTCCAAAAGGTGTCGAAGTTGATGATTCTTGTACATTCGAAGATTATGATGAAATAAAACATAAAACTAGATCGTCTAATCAACGTGGTGGATATTATGATGATGATGAAGATGATGAAGGTGGAAATCCAGGTGTACAATGTGCTCAACAATAAACATGTTATTAACTTTCAAAAAGTATTATATACCTTTTCCTTTTTTGTTTTGTCTCTTTATTCTCTCTCAAACATCAACAATTTATTCAGTCAAAATTAATATTAATATTAATATAATAAAAAAAACATAACATAACATAACATAACATAAGTTAAAATAAATAAACCATTGTTTGATAAATGAATAGATCTCCAATTTTTAATAACCTCGTTTAGTCATCTTTGCTTGGTTGTGACTGATATTGTATATTGATACTGATATATATAAATGTATTAATGTATATTTATATAGTTCCAACTAACTTTTTCATAGTAGAAACTTAACCTCCAAACACGCACTCTTTTTCTCTATTGTTCAATCGCTAACCTTTTGCCCCAATGGGAAGACGCATTGCATAAATAATAAATTACTAGCGAACTCAAATGGAGAAAAAAATCAGGAACAAAAAAGAAATTATAGATCAAACGCTTAATACACACATTTCCGTTACGACAATTCATGCTTGCTATTTTTTTTTAACGACTCTATTCCAGCCGTTAATGACTATTCCACAGGTACGAGATGATCCTGTTCTTCTAAGAGAGCATCTTTTTAGAGGTTCTAAAGATTTGGATTTTGTTTTATCAGAAGAAACCAATGATTTCCAACCAATTGAAAAAATTGGACTTGGTTCCTTTAACTATAAACTAGCTAATCTTGATTCTATGGTAGAGAGTGAACTTGGTTTGGAATCTTCAACTTTTGGAATATGGACTTATGCTGAGAAGAATTTATCGAAATTGAATAAGATCACAATTGTGGTCTTTTCAATCTTGATAATCGTATCACTTATATATTTAGTTACAAGGAAAATCTCAAGAACTTTTAAAATGTTTAAAAAGGAGAAACAAGATTATTTTAATGAACAGGGGTCATTAGAGA
The DNA here is from genome assembly GCA_030579495.1 of Pichia heedii. NCBI lineage: Eukaryota > Fungi > Ascomycota > Pichiomycetes > Pichiales > Pichiaceae > Pichia > Pichia heedii. Next base: position 1,437 of record JAKTRA010000004.1, on the reverse strand, counting down.
AACAGAATTACTCAAGTATGAATTATCAATCAAACTATAGCACATCAACAGATGTATCAACTATTTCTGTAACTCCAAATATACTCAACGATCACAGCAAATACACAATTTCACCAGAACTAGATAAATCAGAGATAATGAAGACTCGCTTGAGAATTGAATAATTGTGCTTCAATAGTGTACGTATATATGAATGTAGTCATAAAGACTCTTTTACTTTTTTACTTTTCCTTTTAGAAACTTGGAAAAGTTGCTTTTGTAACTCTTTACTCGTCGTTTTATCCCCAATATTAATCTTTATAATTTAATGTATATCTCTTTTTCAAAATAATTTGATATTTTTTTTTATCAGCTGTTTTAGAAAACTTTAACTATGTTTTTGAAAAATATATATCTTTTTTTTTTCAATTCACCTCTCAATCAATTTTTCAGCAAATGATACCTACGAAAACTAAATTATTTCTGTTACACTATTCATAACAACAAACTCAATCATTTCAATCATATTATCAATTGATTCCCATTTTAATGCTTTACATGACAGAATTGATGCATGGACTATATATACCACAACAAAATCAATGTCATGAAAAGAATATAATATTTTGATTACATAATTATTTTTCTTTTTCCCTCGCTAACTCATGTAAATCGTCATTTACAATCTCATTCTCAGGTCTTAGGTTTTACGTCTTACTTCCTATCTCTTCTTACCTCTTACCTCTTCTTAGTTCCCTTCCTTGAATACCTTTGAAAAAGGACAGAGATACGATGAGGATAACTAAGAGTTTAAAAAATGTTTCGAAAATCCCTTTCAAAGTTACAATGAAAGAGAGTAAGAGAGTGGAGAATCCTCTTTTACCACCATTACAATTATATAGAGCAATTTTAAGAGCTCATCGTAAATTACCATTTGATCAACGTACATTAGGTGATAATTATGTAAAGGCTGAATTTAGAGCACATCAAAAAATTGATAATCCATTACAAATTATTGGATTTTTAAGTTCTTGGCAAAAATATCTTGAAATGGTATTACAAAATACTGAACAAGATTGGAAAAAATATCATATTGATGAAAGTATGCTGGAAAAAATGTCAGATGATCAAATTATTCAATTGCATGAATTAATGAAAGGTACTCAAGAAATTTATACTGGGAAAAATGGAAATAATAATGAAAATTACTAAATTCATCTTCTAAATTACATCTACAATTTTATCTCTAATTATAACAACCAATTTTTGATATAACCATATAACACTTTATACATATAATAGACATGAACAACAAAGCAAAAATAATAAAAAAAGATAGATAGAGAGAGAGAGAGAGAGAGAGAGAGAGAGAGAGAGAGAGAGAGAGAGAGAGAGAGAGAGAGAGAGAGAGAGAGAGAGATAGAGAAAATACCGGACCTCATTTTAAGTAAAACAACA